>CM048820.1:4843195-5260556 GCA_026586065.1 Dioscorea zingiberensis | reverse complement strand
ATATGCTTGCCAATCAAGATAAGAAAGTGAAGTTGCACTCAAGACATTAGAAATTGAAGTTGCACCTTACATTTCGCCGTGAATGCATACATAAGGATCTGGAAAGTTATCCGCTTCGCTCTAAATAGTTCATCAAAAAGGGAAAAAAAAAAAGTAAAATGTAAATTGCTATTCAACTTTCTACTAGAATCAATCAAATTTCCTAGTAATGGCAAGGTGCATACGTTGTAACATGAACAGACATATAAGAGTTAGCTCTACAATATTCCCAAAAAAGCTACAAAACCTAAACCTCTAAGTAGTCTTTTCTTCAAACCTCATTCTTTTGCTATGGTAGTAGCCTTAAGAACAAAAATAAAATAGTAAATAAATTGAATACCACCCAATTTAAGCCGTAAACCAAGTATTTTAGTAAAGATGTGGTACCTAATTACCACGTGGCTTTTCCCTCGAGTAAGGCATCAGCATGCTCTATATACTTAGTAGTACACACTGCACAATAAATTTAAGGCGATTATCCATAAATTGGAGAGGGTAAAGGTAATCTACTCAACATGATCCTTACATTCACCGTGGCATGCAAATCCACTCTTGATTGTAACAAAAGTGTTGTCAGTCAGCTACTCGGTTTGGGACCCCCTACGGCGTGTCTAACGCTAAGTTTGCTTGCACACACCAAGGCAAAACCGTCATTTGAATTCCTCCATTAGATGAGAAGCCTTGCAGTAGACTCGCACTCAAGGTTTCCTCCCATACACCCTCTCTGTGAGAACCAACAACCTACAAAAAATTAGATATGTTTATAAAGTCAGGATTATAATTTTGAAGAACAATTTCAGCAAATTTGTCAGTAAGCTTACATTAGATGCTTCTCTAGGCCTCGCCCTTGGTTCACTTTCTTCATGTTGGACCTATAGGCTTTGTTTGCATCATTTGTGCCAAGTTGAGTGGCCTGCCACCCTTCTCGCAGTAACCAAAGAACCTACAAAAAATCGCCGAGTATATATTCCGGGCCAGGATTGTAATTATGGAAGAATAATTTTAGTTTGTCATGTAGCTTAGCATTAGATATCTTCCTTCTAGAACAAGTCCTAGCATTGTGTCCAATTGTGAAACAATTTTTGTAGCCAAGAAGGCTCTTTCTTTCCCCTTCCTAGAGAGCTTTGACCCACTCTCGCCTCCCAAGTTTCCTCTTCTTTTCAGAGTTTCTCCTAGGCCTTCCGCGGTATAACCCTAGTTGCAGTGGTTGTGGCAGATTGGGTCATAACCAGCCTTGGACCAAAAACATCTACTCGCCTTTGACTCTGCTGGAAGTGCATATGCATATGCGCTACTGGAAATTTTCCCTTTCTATACCATTCTAGACGTAGTCTCTCACCATTGCCTCCTCCTTCTCAACATTATGACACACACAACATGCGATGCTATTGTGGTATCCCCGGCACAAGTCCCACCTCCTACATACTAAGGCTAAATGTGCGCTGCCTCCAATGTTCACTACGATATCCGTCAATACTTTGATACACTTCCCATAACCCCCTCGTCCCCTGCTCCATTCCAAGTATGTGTTTGAGCTTTATTCTCCATTACTCTCCTCAATTTTAGGCCCAAATTCTTGGTACCTAATGTACCCCTCTTGAATTGTTCAAGAAACTTTCTCCTTGCTACGCTACGCCTTCAGCGCATTAGAATTACCCTTATGCGTCCTCCAACATAGATATATGATATGATGATTGTAAATCCTGCTTCCAACATATAAATGCGTTGAATGCCTCGGACATGTTGTTTTCCACCCCATCACAGTTCCTACATGTTGTGTTAAAAAAGGCTTTGGTCCATCGCGTCGCAAGTGGTATCTTCGCGTAGATCTTCCCTTGCTTTGCTCACTTATGGAGCCCAATTATCACTCCAAAATAGTTTCCAAACTCCTGTAGAGGTGTGCATGCCTTTTAACAATTTCCTTCCAAAAACAATTCTATGTAGGTTGTATGCCTTTGTGTATTTTTCTCTCCGGTTTAGTACGATATGTATGCGCTACAAGCACATCTTCCTCTATGCTCGCCAGGCATCAACGCTCTGTCACCACCGCTTGTGTAAGTCCCCTCGCAAGGATAAGAAGCAAAATGAAGTACAAAAAGCTAAAATATTTATGAAACCTAAATTCGCGGTGAAAAATTTGAGTGGAGGTAATACGCTATATGTTGGTCCTGGACATGAATGTGTATGCCAACCCACCTCCATGTACAATTCCCAAGTCTTTGGTGATCAATACCAAGCCGCAGAATCCATCGCTATCGGGATCCCGATTCTCTTACTTCCCACTTATAGTAGCCCCAATTGGAATTGGGCAGGCCATCCGCATTGTTCACATCTGACCGCATACACTAAGCCTGAGTTCTCCCTTGCAAGTGGCCTCCCTTTAGGAAGCTTACTCCATCCAAAATCCTATAATGCGCCGTAACATCCCTCTAAAAACCCATTCTTCAAAGCAGCAAAACAAATGTAAATACTTCTAAAAACTGGCTTTTGAGAGGGATCAGGTCTATCCACTTCAAGAAATATGGAACTGCCGGGGTTGCTTCTCCTAAGCTCCTCTGCATAATCCCAAAGGTTGTTGTATTCCTCCTTATAATCCCCTGATAGCTCATTCAGAACCCTCATTTTAGCTCTCCTGCACTGGCTCAATGTTATATCCACCTTTAATTCCTTCCTTGCTACCATTTTTATATCCATCAGCTTCATCATAGAACCAGTTTCCTGCCTTGTCTGCAATATATGCTTCGCCACAACCTTAGAGTTGATTCTTCTATTCTTGAATGACCAATTGCATGCATGCTCAGTCACTAAGGTTTTGACTTTATAATTGCAGGTAGAACTATCAAATGACGCATACACCACCCACGGGCATAGGGGTCCTTGCATTTTGCTTCAGAATGGCGCACATTGTCATTTCTTACTATCTTAATTTCCCTTCGTGTAGACATAGCATGCTTCAATATTGCTTGCCTAAACACCTTCTTGCTTTCGATGAGCATCCCCAGTTGAAACTGTGGCGTTGGACTGTTGTCATCCAAGACAGGTGTCCTTGATTTCACCAAGTGTTCCTCTTCGGCCTCACTGTCCTCATCTGTTGTAGTCAGGAAACTACCTACACTGCTGCTAAAATAACCTTCTTCGCCATTTGCAGGCTCTTTTCTTTTACCATCCTCTTTCATCAACCTATTTCCCATCAAACCCTTGCTCCCCTTCAGTTGCTTCTCATTCTCTTTAATTTCTATATACTCTTCGTCGTCGTATGTAGAACGCATATCTACATTCATTGTCCCACCATGCTCCAAAAGAATCGCTAAATGAGTCTCATTGTCTTCAATGGTTTCTGACATTACCATCCTTAGAAGGGCCTTCAAAAGTTGTATCACCTAAAGGCTCTTTTCTTGCGTCCGGTGAATTTGCTTTTAAGCTTTCCTCCAAAACTACTTCAGCCCCCTTTGAAGCACTTCCTCAGACCCTCTCTGAAGCCCTTCATCCACATTATGCTCAACGTAGACTTCAACCATACCGGTCATCTTCATTTCTTGGAGTGAAATCTATCAGGACAAAATCTTCAAAATTTAATGGGTACAAACCAAAACAAATTCTTGCAAGCAAGAAGGAATACGAATTGTTGCACACATAAAACAAACAACTAAAGTTAAATCAAAGACAAGCCTCTGATTCAAATAGAAAGCTGAAATAAATTTAAAACGTACAATATATGCAAGCAAAGAACACAAATGCAATACAAATGCACCAATCAAATCAAAACAATTGACTTGAAATCCATAAGGACAAAATCATCAAAATTTGATGGGTATAAACCAAGTTAAATTCTCACAAGCAAGAAGGAATATGAAGTGTTGCACACATGAAACAAACAACTAAAGTTACATCAAAGACAAGCCTCTAATTCAAATAAAAATATGAAATAAATTTAAAACAAACAAAATCTGCAAGCAAAGAACACAAATGCAATACAAATGCACCAATCAAATCAAAACAATTGATGTGAAATCCATCAGGACAAAATCTTCAAAATTTGATGGGTATAAACTAAGTTAAATTCTCGCAAGCAAGAAGGAGTATGAATTGTTGCACACATGAAACAAACAACTAAAGTTACATCAAAGACAAGAGAAATTAAGCATCAAAGGGGGCGTCAAGTGCTCAGGGCTGCAGGCTCTGGTGGTTGGTAGGTAGCTCGAGGAAATCAGCAAACATCATGATCATCCCAAACTGCAAAGCCAACTCGAGGAAATCTGCAAGAAATTTAAGCCCATTTAAAAAAATAAGTCTAAACAAATGTACTCACATAAAAAGGAACAAAAAGAAACCCAATAATAATTCTTACCATCAAATAGACCATCTTCAAGCTCCTCTCCAATACTCGCAGTATAATAGGGCTTCAAATACTCTTTTTCTTGAAGCAAATGATGGTGATTTTACCCCAAATGATCTTTTGTCATGCTTTTTCTTTCTTCACGCAACACACCGCATATTAGACTTGCAAACTTTCACAAGAAAAATGTGTACCTGTATAAGAAGAAAGAACACACAAGACACAACCTACCGTATAGCTTTGTACTTTTATAGTCAGATCAAGGTAAGGGATTGAGTTATCTACCAAATTCTCCAGAACCTAAATGAATTAGGAAAAGGTTTCAGATCCTACAAAATATTGCAGAGAGAAGTTTGCAAGAAAAACTATACACAACATGCCTGGGGAGCTCAGGCGTCGGCGCTAGGTGCTCGGGGCCGGCTGGGTTGGTCACCTTCTCGGGACTCTCGGTTGGGGTTGGGGATTGGCTTCAATTGGAGATGGGAACGCGAAAGCGAGAGCGGCGCATCGGAGAAGTTAGTGTTAGGGCTTTTTGAATTATAGGGAGATTCCGTGCCGTTGGATCATTTGATCCAACGACTAGATCATTTTATGCTGTGAACCTTTGATATACTAATGTTGATGTGGCATTTCCACGCCACATTCCTTACATATTACTTGTGCCACGTCAGCACATATATGAGAAAATAAACCAAAAAAATTGGTGTTTTTCTGATGTTTCATCATGCCACGTCGTCAATGCCATATCATCATGCCACATAGGCTGCCATGGTGGAGTGTACAGCCATGTATTCGCCACATCATAATTTAAAATGCTCATATTTCATAGCGTATGCCATGTGGTCGCCACGCCACAAGACAAAGTGGACTAAAAGCACACATACCTAAAAGTATTGTGGATCAGATTGCATATTTTTAAAATACAGGGACTAAATTTGCCAAAGCCCCAAAGTACAGGGACTAAAAATGGCTTTTACCCTATAATTTATTGTAAAAATACTGATTTTTTTGTGAATAAACTATTATTTATTGATTGTCTTTTTGTGATACAAAGATTCCTATGGTTATAATATAATCTTGAAATTAAAAGCAGGTAAATACCGTGGAAATGACCCTTTTCTATATGAGTTGTAACGAGCTGAATTCACTCTATAATGAGTTCCCTTTTATCCGATTATCCTTCTACATATAGGTGGATCTCTCATCTCTGGGTGGGTGATGATGTTATAGAGGGCAACCCGCCTTTCTTTACAAATTCCTTTATGTTCGCGGTAATCAATGTAAGGGACCTCGGATTCACCTTCCACTCAGAGACCAACTAAGAAAAATATGGAAGAAGGGGGAGTGGTTCAGGGACAGTGAGCTAGTTGGCAAGTTTAGGTGTTTGCCGAAGATAGAGAAACAACAGAGTGTTGGCGGCGGGTCTTCTCTCCGGACCCTCTGACGATCAGGTTAGAGGAGTATAGTCGGAGGGGAGAATGGAAGAAGAAGAAGAAGAGGAGAACGATGGAGGAAATGAAGGAGGAGGAGGAGAAAATGAGTTCCCAAGAAGGATCAATCTTTGGACCAATAGTCGTCCTTCTTCTTACACCTTGCCTTCTTCTTATACCTTGCAAATAACTTTTTTGGTCGTTAATCATGGGGCGTCCCCCTCTTGCATGAGGACAGGACCCTCCCCTGAAGATTCCTTTATCGGGTTGTGGGTCATGCCCCTGCATGCCTTGTACGGGTGTGCGTCTCACCCCAAGTGGGGTGTCATCTCTGACATCCGTTCAGACAGAGCATCCTTATGGTAGGGAATTACCACATGATCTCTCGAGGGAAAGCTTCGACGGTTAGCTAGTGGTCTTTAAGGCCTTGATTATTGACCGGATGATGCCACGTGTCTGGCCTATTTTCCCTCGTAACACTTTATATAAAAAAGATGCTTATGGCAGGACTTTTCCTAGTAGTAGGAGTAAATGATGATCTTCCTACAGATACATGTCTTTCGTATGGAGTTTCCACCAATATTTTTTTTTTGCAATGCTTCGTTGATGTGCCGTAAGTTCAAAATACCCCACCTGCCTTATTCCTTTGGTTAGCAAAGTTGCTGCCAATTCACCAGACAATAAGCATGCGAGTTCGTATCTGCACCCTTCTAAAGAATGTTTCTTTTTATAGCCTCCATTTAATCCATTACCCATTCTAGGAGCCTATAGATGGATAGTCAGTACTCAGTAAATAGAGATGCTTGTCATTACAGAGATAATTAGTGTAAATCTCTCTATAGTAATGGGAATCTTTCCTTCCAAGAACTCGATCTATTGTTCCTTTTCAGGGGCAAAACGGATCAATCATCTTTAAAGTAGAAGTATTAAGACCTTTAAAGTATATATATATATATATATATATATATATATATATATATATATATATATAAAATTCATTTTATTATTTTATAAAATATTTAAAATAAAATTGTGATAGTCAAAATTAGAAGTTGTAGAGTCATTAGTAAAGAGAAGCATCACATTCACCCAGAAGAAGCTGTCAAATGTCAATCCACGTGTGAAGCCTTCAAGAAGACCATGGAGCCAAGCCTAAGTACCTAGGACACAGGGCTAAAGAACTACAATACTACGATGTTCCCGAAAATACATTTATTTTCACACATATATTATCCACTTCTTCATATATATATATATATAAACCCAGGATAACAAACACATTTTAGTAATTTTCTTTTATTCTATTATTTTATTTGATACCATAAAATTTAAGTTAACCATGGGATATGTAAACAAATATCATTTTATGAAATTTTTTAAAAAATTTTAAACTTTTACAAGGTGCAAACAAAAACCCCAATTATATATTATAAAAATAGATTTATTACGTGGTAATTAAAAAAATTAACAAAAATTAACAGAAGTCACAAACCCACTCCTCCCCCAACACAAACGGATCCCCATCCCGTAGACCCGAATCCGCTACAAACCCGATCGTGGAATGGAGAAAGCTCGATCTCGTTTCCTTCTCCTCCGTCCGACGTTGTGTATCCTCATCGCCATCGGTTTCCCCTCGAGAATCTCCAGTATTCGGTTCGCAATTCACAATCTTGAGCTGCTTCTCTTTGCCAAATCTTCAATTGTTGCATTCATGTGGGCAATTCTAATGCATAACACCGAGCAAACGATGCATCTTGTTGTTGTTTTAGGAGGGATTTCCGTCTTCCAGTGAAACATTCTTGCAGGAGCACTGTTCAGGGGCGTTATTTGATATCTGATGACAATGGTATGATGCTATTTGGAAAACTTTTTTTTTTTTTTTGGAATCATTTCTATGTTTAGTTGGCATTGCTTGTTTATATCATTAGTTCTATTGTTGTTGTTGTTTTTGTTGTTTTTTTTTTTTTGAAAAAAATCTTGTTTTGTTATAGTTCTACTAATCGCTGAGTTAAAACTTAAAAGTGCATTCTATTCCTTTTATCTAAATGTTATGTTTTTCTATTTCATTTGGCAGGTTCACTAATGGTCCTAAAATGGAGTTTGTGCTGATCTTATTTCCAATACTTTTTTGTCTTAAACAATGTGTAAAAAGCATTGAAGCAAAATGGAAATTTTGATTGGTTTATAGAAGATGTAGAAGCAAAACTATGGTTTACCTTAGGCTTACAAGTTACAATAGTGTTATAATTACCTCCTTTGGGAGTAGTTGATATAGTGGACAGGAGTTTTGAGAGGTGGGATGGATATGTCGAATTAAAGGAGTTATGCAAATTGCAAGTGGGTTTGGATTGGAATATGTAAATTAACCTATTAATTTATCGTCTATGGTCCTGCATACAGTTCCTTCTTCATGCATATACTCTTAATATTTCACTTCTGCTATGTGTTTCTCTGTTGGTTTGTTGAAACTTTTGAATTGTGATATTGCAGGCTATGTATGCACTTCTCTTTCAGTATCCATGGACTTGTTGTTGCGCTGAAGCTGGGGAACAATTCTCCTGCCAGTTACTTTTCTACTTTGGAACCTTGCCTTTTACATGTTCTTACCAAATAGAATGATACTTATATTAAAATGGGTGTGTTTTAGGGGGTGCAATCTTGTGTCACAGTGCTGTAATTCATATGAGTATTGTGTGTCATGCTGCTTAAATCCATCCAAGGTACCTTATTCAGCAATTTTATTGTGTGTATTGTACTATTTAAATATGCAATCTTTGTTCTGAAAAAACATGGTTTTAACAGACTCAGTTAGAGCTAGCCGTGGAAGGTGAAAATAGCAAAACAAGAAACTGCAGGTAGCATGGCTCTACAGCCTTTTTCACTGTGCAGATGCTAAACTGTGAAGATATATAGTTACACCTTTCCCCTCTATTTCTTTGTTCAGGGACTTATTCTAGTGTTTTTGATTTCTGCACTGGAAGATGTCGCCATAATTCTGCTAGTGTGGTACTTATTTATTCCATGTGTTCCTTTTTGAGATCTTGTTACTATTGCTGAAATTTTTATAATTTACTTATGTTGGTTGCACCATGACTACCTTTTTTTCCACTGCCATATTGTTCAGTGGTGTGGATTTGAAATATTACACTGAAATCTTAAGTAAAAAATCTTATGCATCGGATCTTGATTGCAAATTGTAGGTGCATGAGAATGCTTATGCAAGTGATTTTCATCACTGCTTTTCCCTACTGTCAAATTCTACAGGTAAGTCACTTTTCCATTTATTTTGCATTTAATTTGTGGTAGTAGGATGTGGAATGGCATTTTATTGAAAGCTTTAGTCAGAAAAAAGCTTCTATTTCCACATGTTAAATATTCGGTCAATAAGTCATATTTAAAATTGGTTTGTTCTATTATACAGAATTGTTTAATTAAAGTTTCATGTATGCTTAAAAACAATATGTTATTTGTTTATTTGTTGGTCTTAACTCTCAAACCTCCATTTCATATCATACTTTTTTGTGATTCTTTTTAACAGGGGCCACAGGACTTAATTCAGAAGC
Organism: Dioscorea zingiberensis; assembly: GCA_026586065.1. Taxonomy (NCBI): domain Eukaryota; kingdom Viridiplantae; phylum Streptophyta; class Magnoliopsida; order Dioscoreales; family Dioscoreaceae; genus Dioscorea; species Dioscorea zingiberensis. The sequence goes on along the minus strand of CM048820.1, from coordinate 5,251,188 downwards.
AAGATTGTCTGGCATTGATATTGTCATTGGAAAGTATTGTTTTGACTGAGAACCTAAGATCATTAGCTTATAATGGCAACTTTAGGAATCACTCTGCTAACAATATGCCTTGGGAATTAGGCAGGGGGAATCTTGTGAGTCAGCATGCAAGTTGAAGGGGCAATCTTGTGTTCCGAGCAGGCTCTTTGTGCTGAATAACTGTGAATTGTAAGCTGTAGATACTGTGGAATGTTATTTTTTTCTACCATTTAGAAGTTGCTTTCTTACACTATTCAACTTTATAATTAACCTATTATAGAAAAAAAATTGATTATTCAGCCTTCATGTCTTAGGATGATTACAAGGAAAGTTAACTAATTTGTAGTTAGCATGCCTAGTTTCCAATGATGAAGTTCAGTCATCATGTTGATTTGGCTTTGAAGCTGAACACCATGTCACCAGACACTGGAAGGCCTTCCTTATTCAGGGTGTCCTCTGAACTTCTCAAATCCCCAATTCTTGATTGCAGGGTTCAAATTGATCTTGGCTCAAATGCCATGTAATCTCCTGATGTTATGGGGTGTCTTGTCAGTGATGGCATTAGCATGATGAACAGTTTTATCCAATTAAGACAGGATAGTCAATTCAAGTTGAGGTAGAGTCTGATGATCAATGGAAGAATATACTTGCATGAGTTGGCTAGTATTGGGAATGACACTCTTGGCCTCTTGGGTTAAGATAGAGACTCATTTCATTCTAAAGGATTCATGTTTCTTTTATTTTCGATTGGTTAATATATGGCTCTGCTACTAGCCTTGGGCAAATACGCATCTCAATATCTCTGGTACTATGGTAAAGCATAGTGTACTTTTTTGTTTGATTTTCAAGCAGCAGTCTCAAAAACCTTCCCAGGAGTGATATTCCTTTAGAAGATTCTCAAGCCTAAGGAAAATATAATTCTCCCCAACTGATCATCACCATATTTAGCTAACGATTTTTTAAGATTGTTCAATATACCAAGTCATGTTGCTTCTTGTATAATGTGTATGGCCATAATGTGGATGCTTTAATGGCAATCAGATTCCTTATGTTGTAGTGAGGTATACCATTTGGTGTTAGGAGTCTTAGCTATGTTCTGATGGCAATGCCTACTGTTGTAGGAAGATGTCACCATCTTCATACTTTGGTAGACAAGGTTTGCTTCTGCTGCTTGAGAGTGTAGCTAGTGAGTCTTTGATAGTCATACAACTTTGGGCCATTTTGGCCTCTAAACTTCATAGCTGGAATGATTAAATGACATGGCAGTTGAGTCTGTCCAGCTGAAAGCCCTTACATATTGAACTTCATACCAATTGATCATGATCATGATTGATTAGAATCCAACTTTGGTATCTCCCACAGTAGCAGAAAATTTGTCCACACAATCAAGATCCTTGGGACCTTGACCGGTCTCCATGTCATATAACTGAATGATTGAAGAGGTTATTGACGTGCTCATTTTTTAGGTCCTGATTATGCTCTTGAAATTTTATTTTTAAGCTCATTAAAGAATATTTATGAATATGAATGCTTCAGCTTTTGCATTCCTTTGATATCATTGAAACTGAAGCATCAATTTGAAGAAACACAGGAATGTGCTAAAGATGACTCTGAATTTTGTATTCTTTTCAGCTTACAGAAATACATGAGCTGTAATGATGCTTGTTTAGCTAGTACCGGACCAGATCAACCTGCCAAAGTTGTGGATGATGCACCCAAGCATTTGGTATGTACAACTCCTTTTAAATCTGTTTTCTAAGTGTGTTATTTATTTATTTTTTCTCTTCAACTTGAGCAATTTGATGGGGTTTTAGTCATGCAACACTTGCCTCATGATTCGGATTTTGTGCTACTGGCATTGAGACATATCCTAGGTCATCACTGTTTGTAAATTTACTTGCATTAGATTATGGCAAGATTAACGTAATCTCTTGTTGAATCATCATGAGTTTTTCTTTATAGTTGTACCAAACAAAAGGCTGTGTACAATAGACCCAAGTGGTCCGACCCTTCTCCGGACCCCACACATACGTGAGCTTCAGAAGACTGCACGCCTCAGACTGCATACAAAAAGGAGGAACATTCTTTTAGTAGAACTTGAATTTATCATTCTCTTTTTCTTTGATTTTGTTAGAATGATCATCCTATTAAAGTGGATCAGTGGCATAAACCTAATAACACAAATGGTTTCAACATTTGCCCCTGTTACAGGCCAGGAAAACTTTCTGTTATTCGAATTTCCTGGATCTTGTTTTTATTTTGGAGTGGAGCCTTTTAAGAGGTGACATGACTTGGCAAATGAATAACAATGGTCATTTGTTTTTTTTTGTTATATCCTTATGAACACTAGTAAAAAAAAGGTGTCTGCATGTATATTTATACATTCGCAAAAACGTGCATGATGTAATAGTGAATGAAACTTATTATGCTATACTAGATACCTCCATGTATCTAACTTGGGTATATTCCTTTTCTATATATTTTTTTTATATAGAATTCAAGGGAAAGAGAATATGCCCCAGTAATAATTTTAACATGGTAACTTCAATTTTCTCTTGCTTTCAGAATCCAGGAGCTTGCTTGTATACCCAAATAGAGAGCATGTTGTCCTGTGATGGCTCACACCAGCATACCAGGAGACTGTGCCCCTGTGCGTGATATCAAATGTCTCTCTTTCTGGTAAGTTGGCCTATACCTAGATCTTGGAATGTTTATTTGGAGCAGCTCGATGTCTCTAAGCCAGGGTTTAGGTGATCGTTCAGATTGTTGTTTTCATTTACTTTTGCAGAAATCAATCTTGTATATCATCCTTGCTGCATTAACATAGCTTTCATTTTTATTTTTTGCAGCTTCTCAGTTATTATCATCAATCCTTGGTTCTGATTTCCACAGTGAAGAGCAAACTTTCACTAATTTTCAGAAAGTCCAAGTTCGAAGCAGAGATCATGGTCCAAATTAATGCTTCTAGAGTAAATATCTCCTCACATGTATTCTCTTTCACTGCCATGATATGAAAATTTTATTCCCAGGATGATAAGTTTTCCATGTAAATCATTAAAACATGACACATTGTTTAGCTTTTGCACACAAATTAATTTATCTATTCTTGTGTTTGTTTTAGCAAACTCTCCCACTCTTATAATGCATGGATTGAAGTTTCAAGCATCATATTTTCTCCTGTACTTTCAGTTCTATAATTCCATCAACTGAATACTGAACAGCCATGTAGTCCTAGTAGTAGTAGTAGTAACAGCACCAATAGTTTTAGTACAAATGAATGATTAAAAACAATCAGTTTGACTCTGTTTTTATGCTTCTTGAACTGACTGAATACTGTAGTAGTAGTAGTAGTAGTAGTAGTAGTAGTAGTAGTAGTAGTAGTAGTAGTAACAGTGCCAATAGTTTTAGTACAAGAGAATGGATGATTGAAAACAATCAGTTGACTCTGTTTTTATACTTCTTGAACTGACTGAATACTGAATTTAAAAGGAGTAATCTTGTTTGAAGCTCTTGATGAACTTTGGCCTCTCCTTCGGCTTCACCTCCTCCTTCCTCTCCACCTCTTCTTTCTCCTCCCCTTCCTCTTCCTCCATCTCTTCTTCAAATGCAGGATGTGTAAAGATGTTTGCCAGCAGCTGTGTTCCTCTCAGAGCATTGGTCAGTGGAAGGTGGCCCTCCGGCGTATCGTCGGCGAGCTCCCAGATGAACTCATCCGGGAATGCCCTGTAATTGTACTGCTCCATTTCAGTATCCAGTTTCTTCATCCACCCGACTCTGATGAAGAACCCGGTGAAGTCTCTCCGTGCCTTCCGCTCCCATATCCGTCTCTGCACGCTGTAGCCGAAGCGGTCACCGCTGTGGCGGCGCCAGAGGCGGTCGATGGCACGGAGGTCAGCGGCGGAGATGAACTGGACTTCGGAGAAGAAGACATAGCCCCGCTTCTGCGCTGCTTCTCCGGCAAGCTCAATGAGGAGACGGCGTGTCTCCTCATCGGCCTGCCGGAAGTTGGCGGCAGCGAGGTGCTCGGCGAGAGTGTCAAATGGGGAAGTGTTAGTGGATGGAGTTAATGAAGTGGTGGTTGTGGGGGATGAAGACAAGCTAGAGAAGAGTTTCAGAGTTGTGCTGTTGGTGGTGGTGGTGGTGGTGGTGGTGGTGGTTAAGTGTTTGAAGAATTGGAGGGAAGTGTCAGGAGTGGTGAAAGAATGGTGGTGGTGATGGAGTAGTGGTTTGTAGAGATATTGGATAGAAGTGGTGGCCATTGATAGAGAGATAGAGAGGGAGAAGAGAATTGGGATGAAAGAGAGGAAGGAGAGGAGAGAAGGGATAAGGAATGTGTGGGAAGGAGTGAGAGGTTAGTAGTGAGGCAATGTGGGAGGGAAGATGGGGGGACATCTGAGACTCATGCAAGGGAGGGCTTTGATTGGTTGGATGTGGCTGAGGCTGGATATTGCTAGAATTTAGAGCTCTTTATTCTTTTATGAATACAGACCATGAAAAACATGCCATTTTGACAAATTTTGTAGGGGTTTTCATCCAACACTAGTAAACTGAAAAACAAAACCCTTAATATAAGTTTAATATGGAGAGAAATATAAATTGGTTTGGTTTAAAACCGAAATCAAACCGAATAAGTTCAGTTCGAGTTGAATTTTCTTGCAAACCCAAACTGAACAGACCTATTAATAGTCTTTATTGTTAGATGAGGCTGCATTGACTGATAAATTGATTTCTTGCTGTAAAGAAAGATGGTTTTTTTTTTATTTTATTTTATTTTAGTTGTTTGATTAAGTAGTCTGGTTGTTTTCAGAGTTGTTAATTTGCTGGGCTCTTTCCTGGACTGGGCTTGGGCCAGGGTTGTTACTCTAACCGGACTTGGTTTTATCTGGCTTGTTTGTAATAGAAATAGGAAGAGTATATAGATAGCATGAAAATTAATTGGAGTTTTCCTTAATTTAGCCTCCTTCAAACGGTGAATGAATAAATGGACATTAGGGGTAAGTATTATTCATTTTAAACTAGTCTTTTTTTTTGACATGGCCAACAAGCACCCCCCTCCCTTGAAGGATCAATAAATTATTAGGCCGCGGCAATTCAGTGCTCAATACACCCCTAAGCTTCACACAATTTAATTTATTTGTATCAGCCGCATGTTTCACGCAATACACACTTATTTTACCGGCCTTTGGCCTATTTATTTGAAAGCCAACATGGTAAGACTCAGGTGCTTGCATGAGCTACCCACCTGCAAGGACCCACACCCTACACTCTTACCTTTCTCTAGCAGGGATTCGACCCTGAGACTTCCGTGGGCCGAATCCCTTATGCAAGGGACTATGCCGCTAGACCAAGAGGTCTTTGGCCAGTTTAAACTAGTTTAATTGGTTGAATCGACACTATTTAAATTTTTTAATTTTATTCAGTATGCTAAGTTATGTTTTTATGAAAAAAAATGTTTGGTATGATTTTATCGATGAGGGGTATTCTCAAACCATGCCCACTAATACAAAGGGGTATCAATGAGTATGAATTGTTGCTATAACACCTAAGAAACACCGACGACACACAAGAAGATCATAGGGCATAGAAACTTGCTACCCCATCAAAGTTTACAGTCAAATCACTCTATAAATTTTGGGTGAATGGAAGAACCAAGTGTGATTTGCGAATGAGTTTCTGGAAGCGTCCCTGTTTTTTGACGGTCAAGTTGTTCACATTGCTAGCGAAGGAAGATCGAATACTCACATTAGACAATCTTTATAAAAAGAATTGGAAGGGTACTATGATAACTTGCTTCTTATGTGACTCTGCTGAATGAGGTGGTCTTATATCTCCTACTTAACTATCTAGTAGCATGAGAAATATGGGAGCACTATAGGAGATTGTACGGAATTCACACACCTTTTTCCTCTGCTCAGGCGATTGGGAATCTCATAATCACCTCTCCCAGAATTAACAAGAATTTGAGGAAAGGTTGGGAGCTCACGACAATGGCCATCATATGGATCTTATGGAGGGAAAAAAAGCATGAGATGTTTTTGAGATTCTTGGTAATTATCTGTGATATTAATTTTCTACAACTATTTTGGTTTGATACAACACATCTATCGAAAAAGTCGAGGTCATAAGAGGCACAAAATCTGGCGAAAACGAAGCTTAAACTTCACAGTGGACACCCCTTAGGTAGCCAAGGAAGACAAAGCCCGGGTGCGGATACCTAATCTCATATAACACGCTAAGAGATACAATTTTGTACCATGTTTATAACTTTTAATTATCAACATTATTGTAATAACTGATAACAGAAATGCTTGTATCACAACTTTTTAATCCTTAATAATATGTGATTTACTCATTTTTTTTATATTTTATCTGTGAAAATAGAACCAATTGAATTAACAGATTTCATTATTTGTGCAAAAAGTCCTAGAAGTGAGATATTAATATTGTGAATTACTTAGTATATTATTGTATTTATATAAATTTGATATGTTTTTTATTTTAAAAGCAACATAATACGTGTTTATTAGCAAACCGACCAAATAATTATTTTTATATAACAGCAATGGTCTTAACTGTATTTTCCTCCTCATTTTAATCATTTAAAATCAACCAAAAAAAGAAAGAAGAATAACAATAATAATAACCGGTAATTACCAAAAAGTCCCTTGACTATTTGGAAATTACTTTTTAGTCCCTGGAGTGTACTGTTTGATTTATAGTATGTGTTGGGTCCCTGAAAACAGTGTCAAAACAGTTTTAGGGACCTTTTGATAATTTTTCCTAATAATAGTAATCGCCGAAATCTTTATAATTTTAAAATCTACAAAATCTTTTTTCCCGTTAAATTAGGCAAGATGACGCCCAAATTTGGAAACCGTCTCAAAGCCGCCCACGAGCTCCATCACCGCGAGCTCTCTATAAATACCACTCAGCTTCCGCCAAGAAACCCCTCTTCCCGGTTCTCCTCTCCTCTGCTTCCATCTCTTCTCCTCAATCGAAACCCTAGAGACCATAGCTAGATCTTTTCTCGGGTGGCAAAGAAATAAGTATTGGAGTGTGATTAAGCTCAATATCGCTTCTGGTTATTGGGGTTTTAAATCTTTGATACATTGGAATTGGTATGAGAGTGGAAGCTGAAACTTGGGCCTGATGGGACATAGTTCCAAAAAGAAGAAACGGAGCGGGAGCGGACGGAAGAACAAGGGGAGAACCTCCTCTGGTGATCGTTCATCCTTTGGTGCGGATGGTCAAGAACTCTTCTCCGAGGAGCTGACCTCATTGTATCATTCTACTAACTTAGTCATTTTTTTTTATTTAACTATTGAAATGAGTTTTTGTATTTACATTTTATTGTTTTCTTAGGACCTCTATTTTTCAAGAAGATATCAAGATTGTCTCTGAATCAAATCACACTAAGATAAGTATAAATATCAGGTGATTTCTTACTCTTTGAAATATTAATTCTTGCTGCATTGGTAATTTTTCTGGAATGAGGTTTTTGATGTTTATGGACAGGCCTTTCTCCGATGAAACAGGATTTGAAGATCTTGATTTTTCAGTCCTTCTGGTTGTCAGGTCAATTGTTCAGCTGTTAAGGTTTTTGCTCATTCAATACATGCTTAAAGATTGCTAAATTCTAGTTTGTCGATGGTTGTCAGATGCTTGCCTGGGTATCCACTCAGGTGCCCAAAGTTGCAAATAGTACCTGAGAAAGGATTGTTGAAGGAAGATGCAGATAGGCTTTGCTCTCTGCTTGTTGACCAGGTTGGGTCCACATCAGTTTATCTAGTAATGGTTTAAAAGGATGATATTTCTGGTTTGTTATTCCTGAAAACACATCATTGATTAGGATGCCTGTTTATGGTTTTTCTCTCTATGATTTCAAAGTTTCCTAATATTTTTTCTAACTTCATCAGATTTGCATACCAACTCAATTATTTTCATTTCTTGATTTTTTTTTTCCAGGCAAATGTTAATGCCCGTGATGGACGTGTAATGATTTTCAATTTGGTGGAGGCTGCTCGTGAGTTCCTATCAGAAATTGCTCCATTGAAGCAATCACTTATACCTGTATGTTAGCTTCTTCTAACAGGCATTGCTAGTTAATACTGTAGATCTCCTTTTCTTTACACATGGGTCTAATCTCTTTTCATTTATATATTCTTTGTCACATAATCATTCAACAGAACCACAAATATCACATTATGCCATTTTTTTTTTCCAAAGAAATGCTAATTAGCAATTTTCCCTTTTTTTTTCTTTTTTAAGCTGAGTTTCTATTTGGTATGCTGATTTTTCTCTTGTGGAGTTTTCGTCCTGTACTTATGGTTCGCTCAATCTTCCTTATTTTTTTATTCCTTTTGCTTTGTATTGGACTGAATTTTCCTGAAATTGCATGGATGTAAAGGTTTTTTGTTTGACTTTGAAGTCAGTGTAGCTAATTATACACTTTATGCTTGGTAGGTTCCTTCTTCAACTTCTTCAGGTATATCAGGTCTGTCAAGACAAAAAGATACTGGAGTTATTGGTGATAGCAATTGTAGGTCTGGCGGATCTTTTACGTATAGCTCGATCGATCTTTTTGGTGACTTATGTGGTGAACAAACATCATGGGGTGGTCATAGTTCAAAAGAAGTGAATGATAATTCGTATCAGCTTTCCTTCAAACAAAGCTCATTTATCAATAGAGATAGAAAAAAATATTCCTCGGCGCACACACCAACTTTAGAACAGTTTAAGCATGTTGTTCAGGGTGATCATTTCGTTAAGAGTCCAAATCCTAAAGCATTGCATGATGTTAAACACAATGTGACGCCGCAGACCATTTCAAAACTTGATATTCTTGTAGAAGATAAAGAATGTGACAGCAAAAGTGATTCTTCCAGTGATTATGGCATCCCTCAAGCAGTGGAATCATCAGTAAAGAGTTTTGACAATGCTTCATTTGAGGTAAAAACCAACTCAGCTATTATTTATTCTTATTTATTATTTGTATTTGGCTGCCGTTTTTGATCTTATTTGTTACCTTTTATCCACTATAAATGTGTAGTAATCCATGATTTAACACTCACTAATGATCATTCAGAAAGTTCTCATTTAAGAGTCTGATGAACATTTTCTCTTCCATTAGTGTATCTATAAGCATGCAGTCTTTTTCTGGTAGAGTGATTCTGGTTTTCTTTCTACTTTGTCTTGGCTTAGATATAAGAAAATGATGTTGTACAAAATTTGAATTTTGTAATTTGGTGTGCGGCCATATATTGGTAATCTTTCTTTTTTATTAGGATCACTATAATATGTTATTGGTTACAAATAATGTACTTGGTCCATGAGATGGGAACTATAATTACCAAAGAGGATCAACCTGCTACCAAAAATGGTCCATATTCAATTCTGTTGATGAAACTCAAATCTTTTGATGTTTGCTGAGAAACATGAGTTTTCGTGGGAATGTGCCAAAGATGTTGCAAGTGAATGTTTTCGGCCAAAGGATAATTCCAAGTGACAGTGAGCAAAAATATAATACATATGAGTGAAGAACTATATATTGTATATAGTATGAATTGTACTTTTGGTTCAGGGTGTTGTAAAGCGGATATTGTTTTGGGATTGTTTCATATCGTAGATACCAGTGATACAGTTCATGAATTAGAAGGCATGCACATGCACACACACTTGTATTCCCTTGTAAGATGCAAAGTGTGCACCTGGGCTGTTTCATATCATCTAAATCATTTAGATTATTATAGTCACACTGTATGCAATGAGGCAGTTTAAGCAATAAGGGCGTTGTTGAGTTGCATGCACATTGGTTCATCTTTTCTTTCAATGTATTTGGATAAATGTTCTCTTTCTATCCTAGGTTATTTTGGTTGTGTTCATCTTCAGAATTCCACCAACCATTCTTGACTGTCCAAAGAAAGGGAACTACGTGAACTTTAAGTTTTTGTGGACAACTAGAGAGTCTTGTCTTGTCTTGTATATTAATCATTCGTTTGCTTGTCTTGTTGAACATTGCTATAACTAGCATTTTGGTGGGCTATGAAGACCTTTCAATCTACAGTCTAAGTAGGTACTTGTTAGTAAGAACATTTTGTCAAAGCCATATCTTTGTTGGCAAATGTGATTGAAGTTGAATCATATCTAAAGTGTTTAAATTTCTGCTGAATGAGATTGATATTGTAATGTAGTACATTTTATTTCACATTTCTCGGCAGGATTCCAATGTTGAAGAGCACACAACTGCTGATGGTTATAGTTCAGAAGGCAAAGCTTCATCCTCATCATGTTCCGCATCAGCGAAATCTGTAAAAAAGTTTCGGAGCAAGAATAAAGATCTACTTATGGTAATTTCCTTCTTACATTGTGCCATGAATTGTATGAGGTATCATGGGCGTGTGTTTGATTAACTTGAGTATTAGGTGTATCTCCTTCACTTGGTTTGTTCTTCTAAAGGATCATTGGCACATGCTTTACCAGAAATATCTTCAGAACTTTGTGGTTTAGGGGTATGTGTTGCATATGTTTTATCTCTCTTATGTAATAAAATTAAACTTCTTCACCCTGGATTATATTATGTTACTGTAATTTAATTTTTGTTAGTTCAGATACTTTCAGAATGGGGCAGACTGATGGCTACTAAACCGCCAGAAACTTTTGCTGAAGCATTCAGACACAGTTTTGGTCAACATATGGTTTGTCTATCTGTTATTTCAATTTTTTTTTTATTGAACTTTAGAGTGGTTTTGGTTAACCTTTTCTTTCTGGGCTTTTAATGCAATGGATTAGATTGGTTCTCAAATCTCTCAGTTTTGGAAGGCTGATTTGGAGTTTAGTCGAGATAGTGCTTCATCACTTGCAAATTCTCGATACTTGAGTGACTTTGAGGAAGTCAATTCCCTCGGTAAGTGACTCAACATGTAATTCGGTACTAACTACACTTCTTCTTTTTATTTTTTGCCCGTTGTATTTCTTTCTTGCACCTCTCATGTTGTTATGAAAAGAGCCTTGGCACACCAGTAAGATTGCTCATTTGCAATTGGGTGCCACATATATGCAATAAGGCTGCAAATACTGTTGATGATCTTAATCATTCTGTGATTGCTGATCATCAAGTTTGATTGACCATCTGTGAAGCTATAGGTGAGTTCTATTAAAATGCGACTTGGCATGAAATCATGAATTCCTAATTACTTGCTTTTGTGGTGATTTATGGTGTAGAATTTTGAATGGTTAAAAAGCGTGGAAACCGGAAAGGATCATCACTCTAAAACTAAGCATCATGAATTGTTATCAAATGCCCTAGGAATGGTGTAGAGTTTGTTTTAAATATTGATTGACCTATCACTTTAGTATAAATTTAACTCAAGTTGCTTTGCTTTGGTTAGTGAGGCTTAGTTGCTAACTATAGAAACTTGATGGTTATTTTGTCTTTTCAGCATCTGAGCACTTTTTACACTTTGTCCTTGTAAGTCTTTCTAAGTAGTGGAGGTACTTGATCTTTGTTTTGACAGGCCATGGAGGCTTTGGTCATGTTGTACTATGCAAAAATAAGCTAGATGGGCGACTTTATGCAGTCAAAAAGATTCGCCTTAAGGATAAAAGCCCTCATGTCAATGACAAGATTTTGAGGTATTTTTTTTCACTGTTCATGTGAGGTAGTAGTTATGTTGTTAGTTTTCTTTTTCATGCAGTCAATGTCTCTTCATACTTCAGGATACGGAAGCTACTTAATAGCTCTAATTTAAAATTCTTTTACTCTGTTGACCTTTTGAACATCTAGGCCTGGTATTTTTAAATGCTGGGAAGCGATTTTCCCATTGGCATGAGTGTGCTTTTCTTTGAATTTTGTCTTCATTGCTTGTTTTATGCTTTACATGGATGTAGGCTTAGCAAACACATGATCACATAAGCTCTATTAGGCCTTAAAATAGAGCTGATGGTTATCTGCTGATGCACATCTGAAGGAGATGTCAGATGAAGTTCATGAGATGTTCAATTTTGGTGCCTATATAACCGAAAAATCTGACAAATCTGACCCAACTGATTTTTCTTGATTACTAATTGCTTTGGTTTTGCCCTTTCCCTTGACTCTGGTCTTCTCTTAGCCACCCCCACCCCCCCACACGCACACTCACACACACACACTCACACACACACACACACACACACACACATTTTATACTCAACACTTGACATCAACAGTTGTATTGGACACTGAAGTTGTTGAAACTATATTATTTTGCCTCCATATCTCCCCTTTCAACTTTTATCCTTTACTTGTATCTTCCTGCTTTACCTAAATATCCAAAGCTGTGAATCAGCTTCAGAAGTTGTCATATGATTACCTAATTTCAGTGTTATGCAGCTTTTCCCTAGATTTATTGAGCACTACTATCTTACAGTAATATTTAATACCCATTTTTATTGTCTATTCATTAAATTTTCTACCATCTGACTGTTTTGTTCTTTAAGGTGGAATCTAGTTATTGGAAGTAGTTATACCTTGTATTCATGGGCCTTCAATGTGCTGTAATTCATGTTAGTTCTTCTCATCTCCCCTTGTCTGACATTCATACCATGGTTTATAATCTATGTTGCAAAACTTCATTCAAAAACAACATGAAAAATGACATTTATGGAACAAAAATGTTTCACATGTTTTTTTTATAATGTTTTGTCCTACATTCACATATATAATTCACTGGAATGCATATTTATTTTATAATCATATTTTAGTTTACTTCATTTTTCTTTTTCATGCTCCTAATATTCTTTCCTAACTGCTATATTTTTTGAAGTTTGAATGTAAATATGATAGCATCGTTGAATTTATTGATGTGTGCTATTATGGTAAGCTTCACAGGGAGGTAGCAACACTGGCACGACTACAGCATCAACATGTCGTTCGTTATTATCAAGTATGGTCCAATTGTTCTTTGATACTCTTTTTTTGTTGTCATCTGTGCTAGTCTCAATGGACTTCATGACCCTATAAAATTGTTTTCCGGCTTCGCTTGGGTTTCCTTATTATTTCCAATCATTTCATGTAGTTGTAGAAGTGTTGGAATTTCTTGCTTTTTATTTGGTTCACCTAGTCCAATGGTTTTGTTTCTTTTGATATAAAAGGCATGGTATGAAACTGGGCTTGATGCCTATCATGGGGACATTTATGGTTCGAGGACCATGGAGAGCTCTGGTTGTACCTTGAGCAATAGCGTTCCAAATGCTACAGGGCTCAATGACAATAATGAGTCAACATATTTGTATATTCAGATGGAGTACTGTCCAAGGTAAATATTTTGCTCTCTAATTCATCTCCATCTAGGGTGCTAAAGATCTTTGTACATATTGTTATAGTTATAACTATTTATATGGATCACATGAGATCTAAATGTCATGTCAATGTTTGGAGTTTTCATGTTAGCTATTTTATCTCCTTCCATCATGCTATTCAGTCCATGGAAATTATGCTTCTACAATCTGATTGTGTGAAAGTTGTCAAATAACATTTCAAGGATGTTGGTGAACTTCATGGATATGTTTGTGTAAAAATTTGATTATATGCATATCTTCAAATAAATGATCTAAATAACACTAAATAATGTTCCTTTTCATTAGTAATTGGTCTTCTCACAATTCCTATGCAAAGGTGAAAGGATAAACCATCTGATGTCATCCTGAGCAGCTCAATAGAACAATAGAATTTGGATATGTATATCACAGATATGCTGTGGCATTGTGTCATGTGTTAAAAATCAAATACCTTTTACAGTCCAAGCAATACAAATATTGCATTACAAGACCCTGCAATTGTGAACCTTATTTGCATGATGAACTGAAGCAATGTGCTGGTGCCTAAAATTTTCTGTGACATCAAAATGAATGTCTAGAGACTTCCCTCAGTTGCCATATCTGTATATGTACTTTGAAATGTGTAGTTGTAAATCATTGGCTGATAAGTAGGGATTTGATATGCATTGAGGTATGTAATTGGTCAATTTGTCTGAGCTATGTTTACAATGACAGTATTTTCCATGACTTGTAAATGTAACATCATAAGGGCAAAAATAAATCTGGGATTACTATGTGTTATACTTATTATTATTATTATTTTGTTACTTTTTAGGATGTGCTAAAATTATTTTTACAATCAGATAAGTTGCTTCATGTCTTGTACTCCTGCAGACTGTTTTTCCATTATTATGTTATCAGATAATTTAGATGCTTCAATTGTGGTCTTTTTTTTTCTATTTGAAGGACTCTGCGTCAAGATTTTGAGATATACAGTGGTGCTCTTGACAAGGAATATACTTGGCATTTATTTCGTCAAATTGTGGAAGGACTAGCACATATACATGGTCAAGGAATAATCCATCGTGATTTAACACCTAATAATATTTTCTTTGATGTTCGCAATGACATTAAGATTGGAGACTTTGGGCTTGGTAAGTATAATTTTTTAATAACCGATATGAAGGTTATCTCACCATTGATGAGGATTATTTCTTTAATGTGTAGAAAAATAGGTTTTTTATTGTTATTGTTATTGTTTGTTTGTTTGTTTTTGCTTTTTTAATTTTCTTTTCTATATTTTCCTCCATTGTTAGAATTAATTTTTCTTTGCAAGGTTCATATACACGTATATTCATGTTCAACCTGGTTCTTTCAAATTATTTGCTTTAGTGTATAGTGGTGTTAATAAAAGCAAATTTTATCCCTTTTTAGTTTCAATTTGTAAATTTTGGGTTGATATCCAACTGTCTCTAATCATGTTCTAGTGGTGCCTTGTACTCAATCTAAGTGGGAGCTGGTAGACTCAAATGATTATTTTATATGCTTCAGTAAAATTTTGCTTGGAGTGCTAGAAATCTCATGCCATATGTTTGCTGAGTTTGTTTCAGTTTATGGCATGGAATGTGAAGACAGTAAACACATATATTGAGTTGCTTCAATTTAATCATGAATATTGTGTGAATTTGTATACTTTAGGCTCCCAAAATATTGGTTTCCTACTTAGGTAAATATTCTTCTAATAAAGGTATTATTTTGGTGGGAGAACAATTCTAGATGAAACATCAAGAAAAATTCATTATAGTATGTGCAAAACTTCATCAAATAAAGTAGCAACAATTCCTCTGATTATTTTCATTTGTGCTCCAAATGAGATTTCTCTAACCACTTGATACTTTTGGCATAAAGAAGAAATTTCTACCTAGTTTATGCATCAATTTTTTTATATTTGGCATCCATTTTTTAATTATGCAATCCATTTGGTGGTATACTCTTTTGTTGGTGTCCGGAATGAATAATTTTTATTTCTGCAAGTATTGTGTTTGATATGTGGATTTCACAATATTAATTAAACCTGCTTTCCTAGATTAAGATAATTTTGGCTAAATATCTGGCACTTTTTCAGCTAAGTTCTTAAAATTAGAGGAGCTAGATCATGATCAACATTTACTTGCTGAGACTAGTGGAGTTTCTGTGGATGGAACTGGCCAAGTTGGGACTTATTTCTACACAGCACCTGAAATAGAACAGAGGTGGCCACAAATTAATGAGAAGGTCCGATTTCATATTCTTGATATGCTATGATTTGGATGGCCAACTAATGTGCAATAGCTAACACTTTTCATTCTATTATGATCACAATAACTGCCGTATTCCAAATTTCATCATCGATGTCCTTTCCTTTTTATTATGTTTCCATTGATATGTTCACAAGCATTGTTATTCTATAATTTAGTTAGATCTTTGATTTTTGCTGAACTATATACAGGTTGACATGTATAGCCTAGGAGTTGTATTTTTTGAGTTGTGGCACCCTTTTGCAACAGCAATGGAAAGGCACATTATCCTTTCAGATCTGAAACAGAAAGGATTGCCCCCGCCTTCTTGGGTTGTCCAGTTTCCTGATCAAGCAGCCTTACTGCAACGGCTGATGTCTCCCAGTCCATCTGATCGTCCATCTGCTAATGAACTTCTACAGAATGCATTACCTCCAAGAATGGAAGATGAATGGCTGAATGGTGTGATTCTGGCTTAATATGATTGAAACATTTATCGACTTATATTGAGTTTTCTTTCCCTTGATGACTGTAGTGTGATAACCATGCATTTTTAATCTTTATGCAGATATACTTCGGACAATCCAGACATCAGAAGATACATATGTCTACGATCGAGTAGTATCAACTATTTTTGATGAGGAAAGGTTGGTTATAAAAGGCCATCACCAAAATGTTAGCAGTGGAAAGATGTCAAGAGATGAACCTTCTTTTGGGCAATGCAATGAATATGATACTGAGCTCCGAGATAATGCCTTTGAAATTACCAAGGAAGTGTTTAGACAGCATGGGGCAAAGAGATTGGAGATTTCACCTATGCGTGTGTTGGATGGTTGCCATCCTGTTGACAAGTTATTATCTCATTTTGATAGGATCTGTCATTGGTTTTTATTATTTTTGTGTAGTGGCTTACTCATTTTTGTGAAATTCTTTGCCCATATCTTGTAGGAGAAGTGTCAAGCTTCTGAATCGGGGAGGAAATATACTTGAGCTCTGTCATGAATTACGGTCGCCATTTGTTACTTGGATTTCTTCTGAACAGGTATTTACTCTAGAAGGTCATGACATTGAAATCCTGAAACTATTCTCTAATTCATTTAAATATGTTTCACTATACTATATACAAATTGTCCGCATTCATCCTCTATTTGACTCTGGTTAAAAGCAGTTCATTATTAGAATTTTGAGAATCCAATTTTGGAGTTATCTTGGAGATTCTTGGTTGATTGTTGCTTTGCTTGCTTTTGTGTTTGATATTCATGCATAGAAGATGTTGCTATGTTGAATATACCATATACAAATTGTCCATATTCATCCTCTATTTGACTCTGGTTAAAAGCAGTTCAACAACAACATTACAATTTTCAGAATCTAATTTAGAGTCATCTTGGCTATTCTTGGTTGATTGTTGCCTTGCTTGCTTTTGTGTTTGATGTTCATGCATAGAAGATGTTGCTAAATACTGCATAAACATCCTGCTTCTTATGGCTCCTTAGCATTTGCAATATAACATATAGTTAATTGACATTCTTTTTGATATTTTCATGTTATGCCATGATTGGTCTTGGTTACTTCAAAAGACTGGCTGTCTATAAGTTTGCTGGTAATATATTGGTGAGAGTAAATTTATTTTTAATCATGGGAGGAAAATTTCTGTAAGTTTCCAAATGTTTTTATGTGCAATTTTGATTGAACAATCAATGCATTTTCTTGTTGCTTCTCAAAACTATATCCTATTTATCGTAAATTCAACTACCTGCAGATATCATCTTTCAAACGCTATGAGATCTCCTGGGTTTACAGGAGGGCTATTGGTCATTCAACTCCATTCCGGTTT
Organism: Dioscorea zingiberensis; assembly: GCA_026586065.1. Taxonomy (NCBI): domain Eukaryota; kingdom Viridiplantae; phylum Streptophyta; class Magnoliopsida; order Dioscoreales; family Dioscoreaceae; genus Dioscorea; species Dioscorea zingiberensis. The sequence continues at coordinate 5,233,764 of CM048820.1, read as the reverse complement.
CTCCAGGTCTTTGCTTTGCACAGTTCTTTTTTATTAGTTTCATTCTTTTTATGTTGTAGGTTTTCTGATTTATGGTTTCCTCAAAAGTCAAATGTAATTTCTACAAATGAAAAATTCTCTAGGGAGATTTTGACATTATTGGAGGTGCCTCATCACTGACAGAGGCTGAAGTAATCAAGGTATTCTCACTCAACTCATGCAAGGAAGTTTGCGGACAATTGATACTATTCTAAAAAAGATATTGACACCTTTAACTAGTAGTTATTAGTAGATAACTTAATCGAAGACCTTTAGTTACTCTATGATATTATGTTCGTTTATAATTGTTGTAACCGAGGCTTTTGTTATATGAACTACTTAAGTAATTCATATAACAAAAGCCTCAGAGTAAATGATAGGCTATCATTTTTCTAAAGTGTATCTGATGAATTCTCCTGTTGCTCTCAAATGGGTAATGTTTGCCAAGAACAATTTGGATCTCTATGATCCAATAGTGATCAGTAGTTCGAATCAAGCTTATTTTTGTTGACCTAAAAGATGTCTTATTGTTGCTATTTTACATCAATGAAAGCTAAGTGTTTCTGCTAATCAAATTAAGTTCCTTCTATTTCATATCTTTGATGATTTTCATTTCTAATAATTTAGTCCTTAGGATTTTTATTGAATTGGATGAATGCATGTATGCCTGAATCATTTATGTTGCTTTTGTATCTAGTATTACTAGTTGAGAACATTCATGGAATTTTGGTTGACCTCCACAATGATTCAGATACTTATTTGTTGTTTATTAACAACTGGTTCATATTTTTTTCTTATATCTCCATCATTTAGAAACATCTAATTTTCTCAGATATATATTTACCAAATTTTTATACTTGAAACATTTGATTATACAATTGAATTTTTTCTTTTTTCATTCCAGAACTGTATCTAACAGATTTCACAAATCAAATTGGCTTTTAATTTTCATTTAGATCTCCCAAATCTTTGACTGGGACCTTGTCAGCCCACAAGGTTGCTTGTTGATGACCTTAGCATCACCTGTTCAATGTGAGGGGCAGCATCTATACATCTAAGGGTAGCAATGCCTACATTCAATCCTTCTCAGTTCTTATGTTGAGACTTGTCAAGTGGGCTACTGTTTTATGCCTACATCTATGTCTGACCTCGAGGGACAGCCTCTATACATTAAAGTGTAGCAATGACCCCATTCAACCCTTATCAATCCTTATGTTGAGACTTGTGAATTCCAGTTTTGTGGATCTGCCGATCCTAATGAGCATGCCTCATTATGGTGCACGTGCGCATGTGTGTATGTTTGATATCTAAAGGGGATTCAGTTAATAAAGTGAAAACAAAAATGATCTTCACCCAACCTATTTACAGATTTAATGAAGCCAATTGTATTTTCCTTTACAATTGTTCTTTCTCTTTCAATGTTAAGAAGCACCAAGTGATACTTGCTTTCGAACCAATACTTTCTTTCTTTCTTCAACCAAGGTGAATTCTGTTTGCGTCTCCTATCCTTAATAGGAGAGACAATAGAACCCTCTAGATAGTGGAGTCTAGTTCAAGCAAATTTGTGTGGGTTTGGTTTGTTTGAGCCATGAATCATTGGGAAGCATGATGTTATTATTGTACTTCTTTTAGTATCTTTAGTGTATTATTGAATATTTCAAAACTTAAAGTTAATAATATTGTGTATCATGTGTCATGAGAGAGATGACATACATTTTACATCTACTTGGGGCAATATTTTACATACGTCTGAGATTTTTTGGTAAAATATTCAGGTGGCAGTGGATATTGCAACCCATTTTTTAAATTCTGATGCAATAAGTATTCAGCTGAATCATGGTGCCCTGTTAGAAGCAATTTGGACTTGGGTAGGGATCCATGGCGAGCTCAGACAATATGTTGCTGAGGTATTATGCTTCTAACCCTTTTTTCTTTTTTTTAAAAAAAGAGATTTTTTTTTAAAATAAAAAAAAAGGCTGACACCTCTTCTTCTTGAATGAAGCTTCTGTCTTTGATTACTTCATCTTGTCCTCAGTCTGCCATCCGTAAAACCAACTGGGTATTGATTCGGAGACAGCTCCTGCAGGTTTGTAAATTCATTTGTCAATATATAATTTGATCTCATTTCCGTTGGTTGAAGGAACAACTTAAAACTGAATCGCATTATAATTTGATCTCATTTCCGTTGGTTGAAGGAACAACTTAAAACTGAATCGCATAGTGTAAGTCAAGACAGCCTTAGCATAGATGAAGTATTGTGTCCTAGTCTAGAGATGTTATCATGAAATAAGTCTGATTTCCAAAACTGATTATTACTGTGATATGTATGCAATTCGACTGGATGTAATTATTGCATGTGTCTAAAACATGTGTCCAATATGAAGGGTTGGGAAAACAAATTGAAGGACATGGTTCTCATGGTAGATATACTACATAAATTGACCAATCATGATTGGTGGCTCAAATTGCTATAGCCTATATCTTTGTTCGCATGGTGGGATAGGAAAAGTTGGATTGATGTGGGTGGGATGGAAATTGGAGACCTGCCTTCTGATGGAAAAGGTGAATGCTTCTTGTTAAGTGCCCAATTTACTTTTTTTTATTGATTTGAAGTTCTAAAGAATGAAAGTTTGATTCTTCTATGAATATTTTTGTAGGACTTCTTATTAGCAATTATGATGGTTTTATAACTTCTTATGGAAAAGTGCAATGCTGAGATTTCCCTATCGCAGCAGCATACTTGCGCAAACAAGTTATCCAACATGTTAGAATTGAATAGATTACATTACCATCATGGTGATACATGATGGTCCTGTCTTCTTAACTAGAGCACTGATAGAAGAACATTTCATGGACTGAAATGAGAGATTGGTTGAGAAGCATGTCATAGTTTTTGGCACAGGTAGAATGAAACACTAGGATATGGTAACTTACTCCTATGTGCATTAGTAAATATGTTATCTTGGCTTTTTTTTTATATCATGATTAAGACTCCAAAGTGTGGTATGTGTGTGCAACTTAAGCATGCATGTACATGGATTCTTGGTAGGAGGTTCATGTAAAATGCTTAAAATGGTTAAATTTGTCCTGATCAAGTTAAACTGAATAACAAAGGCTTTGCTTTCGTGAGGACCGATTCCTGTATGAAAAAAATGAGTAAATTGAGCAGCTTCTGGGAACATTGAAAGATGATTTAATGTGTGGAGAACAAGCAGTTGTCTAAGTTTGTTGGCTTCTCTTTATAAACATATTACTTCAAATTTTCCAAGTTGGAGGTTTGAGCTATAAGTTCTCGACCCTGTTATCTTCAGGGCATGAGTAGAAAGTTTAAATATGAACTAAGTTCACAAACCAACGACCCTTGGGTCATACTGGTACTCAGGTCCCCACTAAGGGCTTCACCTCGTTGAGGTCGCAAGTTCAAACTGTGGGTGAGGGCACTTTTCTAAGTGCATGAACAGTCATAGTGAGTGACACTTTCTTGCCCACTGTGCACGTACCCCACCCTCCACTGTCTCATGACGAGGTCTGTGCACACCCTTGACTTTGACTTAGCTAGCCACTTGGCTAGCCGCTCTTTCTGTAAAAAAAAAACTAAGTTCACAAGAATGCTTTTGGAATTCATCCACTAACTTGAATTGTATGCATTAGTATCATTATAGTTTGTCTAAAGATGGCATGAAGAAGAGCATCCAAAGTGCACGAAGAGGTGGTTATGAAGAATGGATCTTTAAAAGAAAATCAAAACCCAGAAGGCAGTCCTTCAGTTGTTGAAATGAGCTTCAGCTTAAACACGTCTTCTTTGAGACTTAAAACTATACTGTATCTGTCCAATCCGGTCTTAATCTCTTAATCTTTACACCGTGGGATATGTGAAAGGCAACAAGCGATTACTTTATTCATGTTAATGAATCTATTATCTCACAACAGCCACAACTCAAGTAATTTCATCAAAACTCAAAACTCTTTTCCTTTCTTCTATGAACAATGAATTATATGCTGAATGAGGGAAAGTTATGTAGCTGTTATTGAAATCAATACCTTTTCAGCAATGTTCTGCTGTACAAGTAGTGTGTTAATTTAATACGCTTGTACATTTGCATGCAGAATATTTATATGCTTGTTTGAATCGTCTTTCTATCCCAGGATCTTAATATTTCTGCAGCGACAGTTGATAGATTACAAACAGCCGACTTAAGGTTTTGTGGCCCTGCAGAACAAACACTTGCTAGATTGAGGGGGGCTCTTTCTCCAGGTTCTGTCACTTCCTTAGTTCTTTACTTTCTATTGTTGTTTGAGAACATCTTTTTATAATACCAACAAAAAAATTGCAGATAAATTTACTCACAAAGCCTTTGAAGAGCTGTCTGCCATTTTAAGTTATTTAAGAATATGGAGGATTGAGAAAAATATTTCTGTAGATGTACTCTTATCCCCTCCTGAAGATTATTATAAGGACCTGTATTTTCAGGTGAGACTATACAGTGAGTTCACCTTTTCCTTTTTGGTGCAGTATTTCTTGAAATATTTTTGGAATTTAGAGCTACAATTTTTCATTTTACATTCAAGTACCTGGCCCTTGTTATATTCTTATATAAAATTGATTTCTTGTATAAATCCAATTGACGTGAAGGAGCATGTGGGCCTGTTTTGTATTCTCAGGCAGGACAATGTTTGCTTTTGTCAATGTTTTCCCTAAGCTTGTGCTGGTGTTGTCAGTCAGGGTAGGTTTAATACATAGTACAAGTGTGACCAGTGCTTCTAATCCTGATGGAGGTAAAACTTAATCCAACTAGTTCCGTGGGTAACTCTCTCTTTCTCATAATAGTTGCAAAGCTTCTCTGTAGAAGTCTAATGATTGGAATCAGCATAAGAGAATGATTTTGCTTATTGGTACTTGATTAGGAATCAACTTTTTCAAGGTTGGTGGTTGCCTCTCTTTTCTTTCCCCTTTTAGAATGATCTTGCTGTTTGAATCTGAAAGATGGCTAGCATACTCTGGTTTTCTATGAAGGCAATAATGACGATATTGTTGGGTCGTTCTCTTTTGTATTATCATTTAATTTAACCTTGATGTTGTAATTTATGAGTACCTCCCGACAATTTGAGTTGATAACAGTGTGCAATAGTTGATGTCGAACATTAATGACTTGCTGGTTTAGTTTCTGACTGCATTATGGATGAATAGTTTGTGAAAAAAGTGTGGGTTGTCTTTGTAGTTATTGACTGTGTGTGCACATGCCCTACTCCAATCACTGTTGTGTGGGCATGCATGCATGTGCGCGTGCACGCTGATCAATGACATAACATGGGTGCTTTTTCATGGTATAAGCTGGCTGGGCTCTCTTCAAAGGGTTTAGGAAGCAAGAACCAAGTAGGGCAAGGCCCAAATATATAGAAAGGGAAAGGAACTTCTTATATTAAGTACTAACCTAACATAATACACATTATACAAGAAATGTTCTAATAGTTAGTTTGATCTTTGATTTTTTGTCAGTCTGCAAAGTTTAAATGCTTCCTTATTTTTGCACAGTTCATTCAAATGCTTATTTTTTTTTTTTTAAATTTCTTGGATTTGATTGAATGTTCTCGTTCCACTTTAATGGTATAATCTTAGGAAAATTAGTTGTGTGGTCAGCATTCTCTTTGGTGGTCTAACTGTCTTAATTTATCATTACACAGATACATTTGAAGGAGAATAGTCTTGGATCAGCTTATGAGGGGACATTGTTTGCTTTAGGTGGCTGCTACAATCATCTACTTCATCGAATGTGGGATCATAAATATGTAGGTTAATCATGTCAAACCTTGTTAACCTCATTTGTCAAATAATCTTGAAGGCATACACATTAGCTAATCGATACTACTATTCTACCATGCAACATTAATATTGGCAGATAATGTTGATATAATGGTATATCTTGATTTAGACTGTTGATCAAAGTTGGTAAATGAGCAGCAAGTCAAGCGTAAAAACCAGTGCATGGAGCAATTTTGTTGGAATACATAGTATTTTGGATACAGTGAGGGTAATCTCTTGTAAATAGATTCTATGGAGGTAGAGTACCTTTCATTTTAAATTATAGGAACTCAAATTTCAAATTGACTCATGTTTGAAATGAGTCTTAAATTTGGAATGTCTAGAATCAAAAGTAAGCATATATTAATCAAGCAGTTATAAATGAATGGTTTTTAATAAAAAAACCGTTGAAAAATGCAATGTGAGACACTTATTTTGAGTAGTGAGAATGCATTATACTGATCTTCATCTAGTCAGGTATATATCCATGTAGAGTAAATTTTCATTTGAGTATGGCACACATTTATACCTCATGACTTCTGATCTTGAATACCTTGGACTCATTCATTTGATCATCATCCAATGGATGGGATTCATGGATATTTTAAATGGTTCAGATTATCCATAAGATGTTGATGTTTTCTTTGGAGATACTATTACTGAAAATGTTCCAGTAGGAATTGTGCTTGATAAGCTGGATTATCACTTTATATATCTATCTATTTATTGCATGCATATTGCCCGATACCACACATTAAGTGTTGAATGTTTTCTAAATAATGGTTTGCCATTTATTGTGCCCCTTAGTTTGTGCCTATGATTTGTTTGATACAAACACCAATCTTTCTATTCAACAGAAACATAGGCATCGGGTATGAGAAAATTTGAAGATGCAGTTGTCATCTTTATACAATAATGATCAGAAGTTTTAATCCTATTCCCTAATAACATCTTAACTTAAAAACATCCAGTAAAATGAGGTCAATAGTGTTCCATCCACTCAATCTAGAGAGAATAAAGCTACAGTCTTTAAAATTTTTGGATGCTTCACCTTTCCAGTGTGTGTGTGTGTATGTGTTATTGTTATTTTTATAATTTTCTTTTCCCTATTTTTTTATTCACTGTATGCTTTGTCTTCCTTGTATTCTTCTTTTGTTTATCTTGAAGGATTAGACTAAGCCCTAATTAGCCATGTTCCTATGGATAAATAAGATTGGCGGTATCCATTCATTGGAAATGGTCCTTATAAATCTGCAGCCATGGCCCCAAATTGCATATATTTGCAATTAGGAATGTGATGATTAGACAACGAACAAATACAACTCCCTTTTCTCCATGAAAAAATATCTGGGACCATCGTTAGTGTGATGTTAAATATTTTGCCAAATCTAACATAAAACGGGTAGTTCCAGGCACACGTCCTTAAATAATGATCAAACTTTAAGTGAAAAAACCCAGTTACTTATAACCCCTATTTTGTTTGGGAAGAATGTTTTCTATCTGTAGTGTCCCAACTCTGTGGAGATCTGTGTGAAGTCTGCAATAAACTAAATGTGCCTCACAGTTTTTGAATTCTTTACCAGAAATCTTACCCTCCAAATGCAGTTGGAGTCAGTCTTGCACTGGAAAAGATATTCCCTCATTCATCAGTAGATATCAGAACTTTCAGGTTCGATCTTTCATCATTCAGTTGATTACGTCAAAAGTTTACTTATTCCTAACTTTTTGAAGGGTAATTACAACCTGCCACAATGCTAATACAGATGTGAAAACAATATTGGAACCCTTGTATGTTCGAAAGGTGGAGGTGGATTGCTGCAAGAGCGTATGGACATTGTTGCGGAGTTATGGCAAGCAAATCTGAAGGTCTGTTGAATAGTTCGTTCACTTGAAACGTATCAGCCAATGTTTTTCCAGGAAAGCTTTTGTGGATTTTCTCCCTGTAACAAAAATAACTTATTTCCAGGCAGAGCTTGTTCCCCTATTAGACCCAAGTTTAACTGAGCAGTATGAATATGCAAGTGAGCATGATCTCAAATGCCTTATCATCATAACTGAAGCTGGTCTATCTCAAACAGGTCTAGTAAAGGTAATAATTTCTTTCTTCATTTAGAAGAATTTTTTTTTGCTTTTTTCTTCAGCTTCCTAGATATATTTTCCTCGAACAAAAGAGATATTACTCATGGTTTCTGGAGATGAGGACAGTGTTTCTCCTGTTTGCACTCTGTTCATGGTTTGCTGGCTTCCTCTCACCCCTCCATCTTGGCTACACTTGCACACATATACTCAGGATCTATATTTTTTGTGGACACCTGCATTTAATTGATATTAATTCAAAGGGGATAGCTTTTATGAAATATTTATATAGATGGGGAGGAGAAAACAAGACATCATAGTGTTATTCTTATAGAAATTTTAACCTATTAAATCATGTTATTTGAACCATTTAGAAACTTATTTATGCTATTACCAGTTTGAAGCTACATACTATGTGTGTTCTAGGCACTATTTGAACAATCCACAAGTTATCATGTGCAGGTTCGTCATCTCGAGCTTAAGAAGGAATGGGAAGTTGATAGGCACCAGCTCATCAAATTTTTGACAGAAGCAATAACTACACAGTTCAGGAATCTTTCAATTTGGAATTGATCATATCTACATCTCTCAGGTCTGAACCTAGTAATAATATATATATATATATATATATATATATATATATATAATTAAGATTATTAAGAACTTTTGTCCAGTCTTACTTTTGTGACATTATTAGGCATCACAGTCTGAAATTGCAACTCTGATATTTTTGTTGATGACTTCATATCAACCTGTTTTCAGAGTGGAGTTATTCCTAGCATTTTAGCTTTTATAATATTTTCTTTGTACTATTTACTATTTTTTACTTTTTATTTTTTATTTTTGATAAATATGGACAAGCCACTATAACCACGCCTACGGCATGATTCAAACCCGTCACCCTCTCTTTGTGGGAGGAATGAGTTACCAACTTTCCCTTTGAAGGTTAGAGATTTTTTTGTACATTGGAACATTAGAGATTTCTAGAGTAAACCAAGGGAGACATAAGCTTCTGTCAGTTCCTGATCAGGAGACATTATGCTTGTTATGTGATAGTGTGTTATACTAGTTCCCATGTTTATGTATTACACAATGAATCAGTTTTATAAATATATTATAACTTCAATAAAAGTATTGTTTTTATCAAAGGTAGAGAAAAGTGGGGGCAAAAGTTTGTAGGTTCAACTGTCAGGCTTCAGACAAGTTTATCAAATTAATGTGGATCCTTTTCAAATAAGGCCTCACTTTATTGCCTATAAATCATCCAAAACTAGTGACCCTAGCAATTAGCAGGCGAACTGTTTACATTAAGATGGATCTACTACTAAACATCACTAATCAACCCTAGAGCAAATGCCCATTATTTGGCCCATTGATCCAATTCAAGTCTGAGTGCTTGATGAAACAACATCTCTAATTTAAAGTTGAAACAAACAGACAAATCCCACTCTGTTGCAACTGCAACGCAAACCTTTGGTTCAGCTAAAATGCTCAAAGTATTTGAATTTTTAAATGAGAGATAAGCCTTGATAAGAAGGGGAGCCTTGGCGCAATGGTAAAGTTGTCGTCATGTGACCTGGAGGTCATGGATTCGAGTCGTGGAAACACTTTTGCAAAAAAAGCCGGATAAGGCTGTGTACAATAGACCCAAGTAGTCTGACCCTTTCCCGGACCCTGCGCATAATGGGAGCTTTGTAACACCGGGGTGCCCTTTTTTTTAGATAAGCCTTGATGAAATTTTGGGTCTTTACTCTTCCTCTTTCTTGGCTTTTACACCAAGATTCTTCACATGAATTGGGATTTCTCCCTCCATACTGCATAATGAAAGTCAGTCTGGTCTTGGTTGCATGAATAATATGACTATCATTTTGCATACTTCTGTTTTGTGGCTTAGAAAGTTCATTGGAACTATTCCTCAGCTGCAAAATCAAAATTTGGATCTTATGTAGAGGTTGGTCTGGAAGGATGAGAAATGTAAGATGGGTACTTAACAACAGGAATGTTAAGCTGATTGGATTATGATGAACATTCATATGCTTGGATTTCTAGCAAACCATCCAATAATGACCTTCCCTTCATCTTGAAATTAGCTTGATTATCATAATCCTTTCACCACCAATGAGACACCCTAGTAATATCTGTGAGCATATAACCAGTCTTGCAGTTATGAATAGCCAATATGTTTACCTATACAACCTATAGCAGCCTGGAAGGAGCCTATTTATTGCACCCACTCAAGAATTTGAGGAGGATTTTGACATTGTGGAGACTTATTTTTTTCAAAAGAATGCTAGATTGATTCCTCAATCAAATATTCTCAACACTCTAAAATCTGATTATAAATATGATCTACAGGCATGCATAGGTCTGGTTGATTTTAATTCTGATGTTCATGTGAATTTGGATTTGAACTGTTGGAGTATATGAAGGCAGCAATTTGCTGATCCATTTCAGTTTTTACCGATGCAGTAGCTATATTGTAGTCATATGTTATATTAATCAGACTGCTTTTTAAGATGTTGCATATGTAATGAACCCTCAAGATGATGCAGTGAAGTAACAATAGTTATTTTTATTTACTCTTTTAATTGATATATACTGCTCTTCACTCTCCAGGTGATCCTGAAATTTAGTTTTCAATCACTCTTCGAAACGGATTCTGGGTATGCCTGATATCGTTTGATATGCTATCTGTACAGCTATTCCTACCGCCAATTACAATATCTGATAATCCTGTGTATTTGTAAATGGTAAGGTGGTTGTTTACTTGAGTTACTCTTTCTTAATAGAATTTTGAAAATATGCATTATTTTATCGACCAGCCTGTTAGTTCCAACAATTCATTTATACAAAAGAACTGACTGTGAGTTTGAGTTTTCTTTCCCCAATTTTAACCTAACTGGTTTTCCATTCATATTTGTGAGCAGGTTGGTTCCTTTTCCGGTTGCTTGCTAAAATAGAGCTGATTCCTCATCATAATTACGTTGTCTTTTTTTTTTTTTTTTGCTGATATTTGAAGTTATATTTATTTCTTTAATCACTTGAGAGATCTAATATCTCAGAAGAGGGCAATTTTGGCGCCCCCCATTGTAAAGCTTATTAAAGCAGAGGGGCCTGGCTTTGTTTGGTGTGTTGGAAGAGCAATTCTGTATGAGTAATGTTACAAATAATAAAAAAATTAGGGTGCATAATATAATGTTCTTATTTTTTGAATGTTTGAATCTAATATTTTACTGGCCTCAGAAGCTTAGAAAATTACCCTGATTTCCTTGTTGGATGTCTATAACTCCAGTAATTGTTTCTTTTTCTTTTTTTTTGAACAAAAGCAACAAACGCCCTCTTATGGAAGTCAGGAGTGGATAACGCGGCTCTTTACATATGCGCTCTCTTTTTGTGATCATGGGGGTTTGATTTCTTCCCAACCATCTATATCCTACTCAAGTTATGAATGGTTTATTATTCTTGATATTACTTCATTAGATTAAATTGATGAACCTCTATAACTTATTATCACTATGATCCAACCATGTTCCCCTTTATAAATTTCATTGTCTTGACCTGACCTCCATTCGAATCATTAACATTTCAAAAATCATCACCAGACAAACAATACGTTGAGGAACAAGATCAATGAAAAATGATTCTGTGATCTCAATTCCACTAGATCATGTATACAATTGAGCTTATTGGTTATCACAACCACAATTATCTTTTATCTCGAGATATATGACACTCACACATCTTGTGATATTCAATGGGCTTAATTTCATGAATGATCCAATGGAACCGAGACCATTACATCATTTCTCGAAGATCAACACCATCCATCATCTCTTCAAAATTCCTCTCCTCCCCAGATTATAAAAACAAAGAACATGAATAATCATAATCGATATAATTACAATTCCGTAATACTACCATTCCTAGCTTACATAATAATAATATTCATATATATCTTCCATTCAAAAGTTATGCTGCAAGAATAGCTCTTCCCGCGGCGACGCCGGCCCAATCTCCTCCTCCACCACCGACCTCCTCAACCCCTCCCCTCCCCCTCCCCCTCCCCCGTTCCTCACCTCCACCTCCACGTCCGACCCCGACGGCCTCCTCTGCGACGACGTCACGCTCGGAAACGTTATCCACGACGGCGCCCTGAACTGCTCCTCCCCACCACCCCCACCCCCACCTCGCTCATCTCCTCCGACTGGTTCGACGACCTCTGCGACGCCTTCTTGTTCATCCTACTACTCCCCAGCACCACCTCCGTCGGCAATATCGGCTGCTCGTTGCACGGACTCCCCATCAACAGCGCCAGCGCCCTCTCCAACGCCGTCGTCACCTTGTCCATCGACGGCCTCTCCTTCCCCCTCATCCTCACGCACTTGCACGCCACCGCCGCTATCTTCTTCATCGCCTCCATCTCCTCCGGCGCCTTCAACGCCGGATCCAACACCGCCTCTATCTCTCCCCCCCTAATCAACGGCACCGCCCACTCCACCACGTTCCCCTCTTCGAATCTCATATCTATCGCCTTCCTTCCGCTCAGAATCTCCAGCAATAGCACCCCGAAGCTATACACATCCGACTTCGTCGTCAGGTAGTGCAGCCTGTAGTACTCCGGATCCAGGTACCCCAGCGTCCCCGCCGGCAGCTCCGACAACGCCGCGCTGCTGTCCGTCGGCCCTAACAACGACAGCCCGAAGTCTGCCACTCTCGCGTTGTGCTCCTCGTCGATGAGAATGTTCGACGACTTGATGTCCCTGTGGATCACCGGCGGGCACGCGTAGCCGTGCAAGTACTCGATCCCCCTCGCCGCTTGCACGGCGATGGTGACTCTCCGCACCCAATCCAACCTCTCCTTCAGCACCGGATCCTTCCCATGGAGATGCTGGTATAGAGATCCATGCGCCATGAACTCGTACACCAACAACCTCTCTCCTCCTTCCTCGCAGTACCCTAGCAAGTTGAGAAGGTGCGCATGGTTCAGCCTCGAGAGGAGATCCAGCTCCGTTTTGAACTCCTTGGAGTTCCTCCTCACTCCCGACGCCATTATCGCTCTTTTCACGGCAACCACCGTCCCATCCTTCAACACGCCCTTGAAGACACAAGAGAAGCTGCCTTTCCCTACCAGTGATTCCTCTTTGAACCTCCCTGTGGCCTTCTCCAACTCTTCATAGGTGAACACTTGAGCTCTTCTCAGCTTGAGTTCCTCCAAATCTGGCCTGATTTTCACTGAGTCTTTGTGGGAGGATGGACCTCTCTGGCTTCTCTCATTCATTCTCAGCTCTGTGTTTGCTCCTCCGCATCTGCAATTCCTCAGCCTGTATTTCACATAGAAACAAGCTGTGAGTGAAACGGATATCACTAGAATCACCGCGAAGATGAGCTCGGCCACGAATATCGGCATTTGGATCGACAGCAAGCCTTTGTGGTTCTTGTTTTTGGATGATGAGCAGTAGGATGAACATTCATTAGAATTGCAAGCAGAGCAATTGAACTCGCATCTCAGATCAGAGGATGAGTTGCAGGGTGATGACTCTTGTGTTCCTTGAGGACAAGCAACACTGCATGGTAGGCAAACTCTGGAGTCTACTGGTTTGCAGAGCTTAGAATTGGGGCTAATAGAGCTCGAGCTTGATGAGTACGCGTAGTAGCCCGGGCCGCAAGGATTGGCAGTGCAAACTCCGGGAGACACTGCCAATGGCGACGACCACGGCCCGGCCGAGCCCCAACAGATTGCCCGGAGTGATCTATCAGCGAGAACTCCGCAAGTGAAGTAATCCCCTGCAGTGATCTGAAAGAACTTTGTTTGTTTTGGAGGAGGAACACTCTGATTAGGTGTGAATCCCCAGCAGAGGATTTCATGGTTGAAGCTTTTGATCCCACAAGCATGGAACCTGCCTCCAGCCACCGAAACCATGGGATCCATTGGAGCTAAATTCACAGACTGTTGCAAGCCAGAGCTTCTCCCCCAACAGAACACCTGAGAATTCTCAAGAATCCCGCAAACATGGAACCCCCCAGCTGAGATTGAGTGGAATCTCATGTTCCTTGGCACCAATCCAATGACTCCACTCCCAGTCTCATCTCCCCAGCAGAATGTTGTCTTGTTTCTGGAGAAGAGGCCACAGTTGAACACAGAACCAGCAGTGATCATGGCAATGGCTGCATTGTACTGGTAAGATGCAGTCATGTTGTATCCCCAACAATCTACTAAAACTAGTGTTTTTCTGAGAGCACAGAGGTGGTGATCTCCAGCACTGATCTCCGAATAGGTGGCTCCTTCGATCATCGGTTGCGGTACTCCCATCTTCACATATGGATTGCTCCCCCAGCAGTATGGCTGGTTTGAATCCAAGAGAAGGCCACAGACAAAGCCACTGCCTGCAGTGAGGCCAAGCAGAGGAACTCTTGAAGGTGCTCCATAGACAATGGAGGCATCTGAGCCATAGCAAGACACTGTATGGGATCCATCTGCTTGTAAGCTGCAGAAGACAGGGCCATCTGGACCATAAGACACTGCAATGGAGGACATGGAACCAAGAGCTGAGACCTCTACTCTTGTTGAACCAGAGACTATCAACACAAAGATCACAGCTTGGATGAAAATGCCAAACCTTCTGCTGTTCATCCTGAATGTGTATATATGAATGAACTCAGTTTCACTAACAAAGTTTCAGCTAAGAACAACTCACCATTTGATCATCAGTAGTACCCAGATGCCAAAATCTCTTGCAGAAACTGGAGAACATGGAAAACCAAATAAAGATGAAGATCAGGAGATGGTATTGCAATTGCAGCAGTGTGATAGGTTGTATGAATGGAAAAAGAGAGAGAGAGAGAGAGAGAGAGAGAGAGGTGAGGAAGGGTGGGTGCATTGAATGGCAATAAATTCTAGTTCCTGGCTGTGGGCATGTGTGTAGGTGGGAGTGTAAATGAGTATTGAATGCTTTATGTTTTCTTGCCTGGATCTCTGCACACTTGTGCATCAATTCAAATTCTTTTGCAAGGCTGTGCTTCTCCTCCCCTTTCCTTTTTGGCATCTTTTGAATTCCAAATGTCCATTTGTGTTGTTTCTTTGTGGGATAATCTGCTGTGTATCTTCAAATAAGATTTGTTTAATTGATAATCATCCCTCTCCTATATTTTAGATGTCTTTCCTCCTTTTCTGCAGGGAAAATAGATGCACACTTTCCATTGTTCATCCAAGTGTTTCCTTTTGTCTAGTCTTGTTTCCTTGTTCTTTGTTTATAGCTAATAGTTACTAAAAAAAGTGGGAGCTCTTTCCAAAGTCTATCATATGAGTATTCAGTTTTTTTCTCTTGGTTAGCTTCACTGCCACTAACAGTACTGTGTTGACTGAAACACAGTAAAAACAAGTCTAAAGGTTCCAGTTTTCTTTCACACCATATATAACTCTAAATTAGAGAAATCACTGAAATGATGTATTTAAAAATCCAACTTATCCAGAGTTGTATTCATAAACTTTGTGTCATTGTTTTGTGCATGCTGTGTTATAATAATAGTAGATGAATTAGCTTGTTGTTGTCTTTCACAATGGACATATGTATTATGAGCTTCACATGCCTCATACTAGTGTTAAAGAATAGCAATCTATAGAATGACCAATGGATGAGATTCACAATGGGGGGAAAAGGTGTTTGATTTTAAGACTGAAAGTATTAATTTGTTAACCAACGGCCATGATCGCCTATTGGTATTGGGTTCGCAGATGCGGGTCACCGATCTTTATTAATGCGAAGATGCAGATCGGATTGAGCCCCTCCTCTTGGAAGATGTGGGTGCAGTTGCGTTGAACGGGTTCCGCAGCTACTGCCCATCCTTGAATTCCTTTGGAGGTGCTTTTCACCTTTGTCAAAAAAAAAAAATAATCTGTTAAAACAAGTTATGAAGGTTAAATCCATTTTTTTTTATTTTCACAATTAAGCGTATATCTCTAAATCCAAGGTTAGATTGTGGGATTTCGACATAAACTTTAATGTCGGAATTCTTAATCCTTATCTTGAACTCCTTAAAGCAAACACTATATATATCCTACACTAATAAATAGATGCCCTGGTAGTTCTGCTAAGGAACATGGGGTGGAACTAAACTTCTAATTAAGAACACAAACTCCAAAAAGTTAAACTCTAGTTTTGTTTTTCACTTAGATCCTATCTTCTAATCTTTCATAGGGGCATTTAAATAGAAGAACAATTTGGTTTTCTCTTTTGAAATGCAGTTATGCAGTAAAATGAGATTCAACAACCAAATTACAGCATTTGAAGCAACAAATATGCATTCCAAGATATACATAAATTCAATCAGATAACATACTGATTTTTATTGTATGGTTGGAATTGTTCCTTTCTTTGAATTCCATCTTTAATGCATGTAGTCTGTGCCTGAACTATATTCTTAATAGATTGAGATTTTTTTTTTCTCTGGCTGAGAATAATTAATAGAGAAAAGTTGGTAGCCAAAAAAATCACACACAAAAATAAAGAAAGAGGAGTTGGGATTTCAGTAAAATAATGAAGATGTGTTTGAAGATGTTCATTTAAGAGACCTGTGAATGTCTATAGTGTGTATATTATATATATATAGGTGGTGGTGGTCACACAGAATCATAAAAGAGCCATCTCTCTTCACATGCAACCCACTATGTTCAGTAATAAGAAAAGTGCTTGTAGCTTGATCAATGGAGGACCACCTTTCCTTCATTTGGCAAGATGTTATTATGAGGGGGAAGAACTAATATCACATATTGGTCTCATATATTTAGGTTTAAATCATAAATTATAAGTATAAGATTCTTCTTTTATATTTATGGGAAGACTATATTTTTGTCATCCTCTTGTACTATTTAAATAGATTCTATTCAGTTCAAACTTATAGATTGAAAGAGATGCAAATATGTTGCTTGAGATATGATTAACATATTGCATGATTTATACTCGTTTGGATTAACTCCTGAAATTTTTTTTAAAAAAAGTATTTTTGTGAGTAAGTTAAGCGGTTTTTTTTTTTTGATAAATAGGATAAACTACTTCCACTAAGTATCAAATAGCATAAGTAGAGTACACATACATCAACCAAGTCTTTATGAGATTCTACATGCAAGCACATCTTGGTTTGATGTTTAGTAGAGTGACATCATGCCTTGGATGACCGATCACTCCGTGGTGAGGTCTAACCGTCTAAGTCAGGGTTTCGTCATCCTCAAAGTCTGCTCTCGGTTGTTGATGGACTCCCTCCTCCCGTGTAGACTCTAGGTTTCGTTTGAGTGCTGACTCCACCACTTGTAGCGCTTGCCTTTTGTTTGCCGGAGCTACATCAATCCAGGATAGTATGAGGTGAGGAAGTCAATAGAACGGATAAGTTTTTTTTTGAAAACTAGGTGTTTATCTTGGAAACATCTCATGTTCCTTTATAACCATACACTCCATGTTATTGCTATCTCCATCATATTCCATCCCATTTCTGCAGTCTTGGTGTACTTGTTTGGACCAGAGATTCCACCCCATTCTGCAATCTTGGTGTACTTGTTTGGACCAAAGTGCCTTACCCCAGATATCCTCTAGGCTCTCAGGTTTGCCTCTAAGGCAATATATTCCACATAAATGTTCCCAAATACTGGTAGTGTATGGGCATTAGAATAGTAGGCGGTTTGTTGTTTCGAGCCCATCATCACAAAGATAGTAGTTTGTCCTTTTATCCTTCATGTTTCTTTTGTCAAGATTCTGGAGGGTTATAATCTTGTCATCCTAGGCTAGCCATGTAAAATATTTCACTTTTAGGGGCATGGTGTCTTCCAAAATTTGTTGCCTAAGGGGCAGCTTTGTCCCCCATCTACCTTAAGCGGTTTTCTATTTAAAAAAAATTACTAGAAAAGTGTTTATAAGGGCATTTTCATGTAAAAAATATCATGTGTTTCTTCCTTTCTTTTTTAACTCCAGAAGTGTCTTTTTAAGAAACACTCATCCATAAAAAATAGGGTTAAATTCATTTTTGGTCCTTGGAAATAGGCCCAATGTTCATTTTCATCCTTAATTTCAAATTTGTTCCATACGGTCCCTATATATTATGTATTCCGTTACATTTGATCTCTGACGTTGACGTGACATACGAATGAAATACAAGATATTTATTTTTTTTAAATTTTACATGTGGTTGTATTTTGATGACGTGGCATCCCAACCGGACTACTAACATGGCATGCCATGTGGCAATTTTTTATTTATTTATTATAATTATTTATTAATTTTTGTTTTTTTTGTTTATTATTTATTATTTATTATTTTTCTTTGTTTCTATTTGTAAATAATATTACAGTGTACAATAAGAAAAAAGTTTTTTTTTTTCTAAAATTTAAGCAAAGTAAGCTAAAGCATTCACAGAATTTTTCTGTGTTGCACAGAGGCAACCCATAAGGTAGGGTATTTTTCTAGGCTGCCTCTGTGCGACACAAATTTTTTTTATTAACGCTATAACTTACTTTGCTTAAATTTTAGAATAAAACTTTTTCTCATTATACATTGTAACGTTATTTACAGAGAGAAACAAAGCAAAAAATAAAAATTAAAAAATTAAAAATAATAAAAATAATAAATAATAAATAATAAAACAATAAACAATAAATAATAAAATATAAATAAAAAAAATTGCCACATGACATGCTATGTCAGCAGTCCAGTTGGCCTGCCACATCATCAAAATATGACCACATTATAAAATTAAAAAAATAAATATATTATATTTCATTCATATGTCACGTCAGCGTTAGGACCAAATGTGACGAAATACGTAATACACAAGGACTGTATTGAACAAATTTTGAAATTAAGGATGGAAATGAACATTAGACCTATTTTCAGGGACCAAAAATGACTTTAAACCTTAAAAAATACTGTAAAATATTTTTTATTTTTGCCTTTTTAATAAGCTAAAACAAACAATTTAAAAAAAAAAAAGAGATTAATGATTGACATATTAAACAATTTTAAATATCAAATCAATCTTTTTATTGCATAGAAAAACCAAAAGAAAGGAAACAAGGGTCTTGGATTTCACACTAAAATGAAGTAGAGGAGTTGGGGTTTTGGGGATGGTCCAACTGCCCATGCCTTAAACATTTATTGAATTATAAGAACTTAGAAATAGAATGAAAGGAGAACAATATCAATCCCTTTCTTTAGTTGGGAAAACACAATTGTTCAACAACTTTCATCAAGATAGTGAATGCCCATCCTCTACACTGTTAGCATGATTCTTTCAAGTAATCAAACCTAAGGAAATGGCCATACATTTGTCAAGCTAAAAGCCAAGACAAAGCTAGATATATCATCAATGCTCCAACAAAATCTTAATTTCTTGCTTATTGCTTTGGTTTTTTAAAATAGTTTTTAAATAATTTTTTTTCTTCTTAATACTAAAGTATTTGTCAAAATAACCTGATCAACACAACTTGCCCGACTAAATCTTGAAAGAAATAACTAAACTAGAGCCTAAAACCATTTAAATCTATTTTATAGAAAATAGATGAAGAATTTTTTCAATATGTATGGGGACTAATCATAATCTTTATTGAAAAAAACATCTGGGTTACAAAACAATCTTTATCATAACAACCACAAAAAATTATACTCTAAAAGTACACCATTCCTATTCCTATATACCATTATAGGGAAAAACCCGATAAACTACTGCAGTGCACCCTTGTTACAAACCAGGCATCAGACTTTAAGACACATGTACAACACATTTTTATATATTTTAATACATCAATATATACAAAAAAGAAATATATAACATTGAATTCTAATTAAGAAAATGTGATAATAAAAAATTTTCTTTTTTTGAAGAATTACATAGATGAATTAAGAAAAACTTAGACATAATCAATAATAAAAGATATATTAAAAATTTAAAAAAAAATCCCCTTTTCTATAATCTCATTATTTTCAATTTAAACTGAATTTTATTTGTGGTTTATTTAGTCCTTATATGGTTCGCATTTGGTCCTAATTTACCAGGGCCCAGCCCAAAGTGAGCCCGAAAGTCAATGCCAAGTAAATAACCCTTGAATCATTCTAATATTACAAAATTGCCATCGATCCCAAAATCCCGGAAAACCCGCCTTTGCTTCGTCACCTCGAAACGCTAGCGATGGCCATCGGCCCGCGAGTCTCCGGCGAGTCAACCTCCTCCTCTCCGTCACACTCCGCCAAGGTGTCGGATCGTATTTTCAAGCTCCTAGCTATTGATCCTGCCGGCGAATGGTGAGAGGTCATCGGGCTTACTGACCAGACCCTCCTCAAAGCTCTCACGAACGCCGGGCTGATCGATCCGGCCTCGCACTGGATAGAGGAGATCGACGCGTTCTCGGCCGAGTGCGAGGTCCACATCGCGCAGGAGTGGCTCGACAAGCTTCCACCGCCGTCGTACGGCGAGAAGTACGTGCTGACAAGGAACTCGAGGAACCGGGTACTCAACAATCATGCTAGGCTCGGTTGCCAGGTCGTGCTCTCGCATGACCTCCAAGGTATGGTCGTCGCCATTCCCGAGCCCAAGCCCTGGGACACACCCTAGATTTCTCTTCCCCATCTGGTTTTGATCCATAGATAACTCTCAGTATAGTTCTGATTTTTTGGTTTTGCAAGTTGTGCAATGTCTTCATTTAGTTTTGGATATGTTTTGATTGTTTTATATGGATAGTGCTTTTCCAGGAATTAGAGAATTTGAAGAGAACTCACTGATTTATTCATCAGTAAGGATGAATAATTTTCTTCTGTTTGGGGATTGAGGATTTAATTTGTTCTTGGCTCTTGCTGCAGAATGCATGTAGGAAATTTAGATATTAGGAGTGTGGCTAGAGAGATTGTTGTGGCTTCATTAGGGCTGTCAAACGATCGTTTTATTAGTGGCGATTCGAGGTAAAAGCTTCGAAATTGACTTTCGAATTTCGAAACTTTTGAAGTAGAACTCGAGTTTCAATTTCAAGCTCGAAATCTCGAAATTTAATATTAATATATTAATATATAATACAAATAATAATAAAATTTTAATAAATATTGTAATATATGAATAAAATATTTAATATTTAGTATTGATATGTAATATACAGTATAAAAAAATTAATTTATAAATAAGTTTTTAATTTCAAACTAAATCCGAGATTTCAAAATTATAATTGAGTTCTTAATTTCGAGAACTTTTCGTAGAGTTTGAGAACTTTTCGAAATTAAAATCAGCCGAAAGAAACTTATTCGGTAATTTCGAGAATTTAGCAGCTATTTCGAAATTTGAAATTTGAGCTAGTCTGATCGAGCTCGGCCCGTTTACAGCCCTAGGCTTCATATGATGGGAAGTAGAGCATTGCAAGGTTAGGCTGGGATTGTCTAGGAATTAGAGAATTTGGAGGAAAACTCATTGATGTTTTCATCAGGAAGGATGAATCCCCCCAAGATAATTACTTCTGTCTATATCCAAAAAAAAAGGACTTTTGATTTCCTTTTTTTTTCCATGTTTGGTGATTGATTGAGAATTATATGTATGATCCTTGCACTTGCCTCTTGTTGCAGAATGCATGTTAGTATGTTTTATGTTAGGAGTTTTGTTTTTTTTAGAGAGGCTGCCCTTGCTTGATATGGAGAAGAGTAAGTGTGTTGTAAGTATCAATTGGGATTTCCTGCAATTCTTTCTTTTTTTTCTCTTTTTATCTGAGTAAGCTAAAATGCAAGTTGGAGTTTTGTGTTGCCGATAATTACTGCTTCACATCTGAATGAGTGTTTGGGGGTTGAGAATTATTTGTATGATCCTTGTGCTTGGTTATTTGCTTCAGAATGCATGTTGGGACTTTAGAGAGATTGTTCCAGCTTGATATGGCAGAGTGTTAAGAGCATTTGAAGTATCAGTTAGGTTTGTCCGCAAACTTTTTTTTTTGTCTGAGTGAGCTAAATGTGAGTTAGAATTTTGCCTACCTGATACTTGCTACTTCATGTTTTAGATCTGGTAAATGTATTTTGGAGACCTTTAACCTTGTTATTGATGGTTGCCATTCCTTATCTTTTACCAAAAGAAAAAAGAAGGGAAATTGAATTGAAGACAATGCCTTCTTCTAGATGTTGTCATAACAAATGTTACACTTCTTTTCAAGTTTTGTGGATTTCATGTGCTGCCATTGGAAATTAGAATAGGAACTTTTGGTTGTTGAGGTGATATGCACATTGTTATACCGATAAAATTGATCAGTTACCATATTGTTTTACACATTTCTTAAAATTTCCATCATTTGTTTCAAACTATTTGTAGAGTTAAGTACACATGCTCTGATGCCATGAAACAGTGAGGCAACAATGATACAACACTATTTTCATTGTTTGAAAGCTTGGTAATGCAGGAGAAACAATCTAGGGATCTTTTGATCTTGCAAATAAATAAATAATAGCTTCTTTTTTTTTTTTATGTTACGGAGTTTGATTTATTTGACTTGCGGTAGAATTTCAATTGATTGAAAATTTGAAATTTTCTTTCCTTCATAATCATCCCATTGTACATGAGCCATGAGGATGATTATCAAAGAAAGAAAGCAATGTGCAGAGTTTGAGTTTGTGTGAGAAACTCACAATGGAGAAGCATGAGCTTGGATTATGCTTAATGTTTTGGCTCTCAATTAGTCTCATATATTTGCAATTATCACAACTCTTATCTTTTAACAATTCAACAATCAATTCATCTTGTTGTTCATGTCATATCTTGTGTTGTGGTTTATGACTTTTTACTGTGTAATTCGCGCCCACATGAGAAGGGGTTTGATCTCGGGACCCATTCATGAAGATCGAAATTAGCAAGGGAACATAGTATCAATAGACTAAGAGGTCGTTAGTTGGTGTGGTTTATAACTTTTACCTATATTATAAATTATATAAGAAAAATCACAGCCATCCGATTATGTTGATCTGATGGTTAATACGGAGGGGTGTTTTTGTAATCTCACCATGACAACCTAAACCCTAAAGCGAAGGCATCCCTCTATAAATACCCCCCTCTCTCCCTCTTGCTGTCCGATTCAGCCCTCGCGCAGTAAGTCATCTTCTTTTTATCGATAGTTTTCTTATTTCTTTTCGTTTTTTCTACTAGATCTCAAGAGAAAAGCAAGTTCAGCTTCTTGTTTGGATCTTGGAATCCATAGATCCAGACAATCACATTCATAAAACTTGCCATAGAAATCCCAGCCTCAACTCGCCTGGATCTGATTTCCCTTATGATTTTCCAGGCCCTTTTCAACTGGTACATCCTCTTCTTAATTGATTCCTATGATTTGATATTTGATTTATTTATTCATTGATTCTTCAAAGCAAACTCACTCTGTCCCAAAACTTGATTTGATGTTTTGCGGCAATTTCTTCGTTTGCTATAGAAATTGAATTCTCTCTAGATCCAACCTTAATTTTTCCTGACGTGAGCTTAAATACCAATGATCTCATGGGTTGTGAGGTTGGATCAAATTTTGCTTCATCTGTTTATATCCTTTATTTTCTCTTCATTGACTCTCTTTTATTTTTATTAGGTAATTAATTATAGGTTTTTTAAATAATGTCCAAATTATCTATGTATATTTGGGATCGTGTATAGTGTAATAGTATTTTGAGTGTGTGTTTTTTAATATTAAAAAATAATATTAAATAGTATACTAACAGAAAATTTGTCCCTATTTTTATTCAATTCCGTTCTTAGTTCATATATCATCATAATAAAATGTTCAATATTTCAATGCAAATTACTGAAGGTTTTTGATACAAATTATTTCTATTATAGTGATAGAAAATTCTAGTGAAGAATGATTCAAATGATTAATAAATAACATTTTTAATGGAAATGAGAATCAAAAGTTTTATTTTTGCATGTTTTGATATAAAATGTAATAGAGTTAACTGTATGATTCATAAATAATTTTTTTTCAAAGAAACTATTTAATTCCTACTGCAAGTTGAGAATTGGCATTTCATTCATTTTTACAGTTTCTTGAAAGATAACAGAGAATAATTCTGGCAAAATACAAGGACTATAATTTCAGTACCTTGACAATGATTTTATTTATTTATAATTATTAGAAGAAGGGTTTCCTCCAAAGTTATATATATATAATCTTCCCAGTGTACTTTAAATTCTTTGTATTTTTTTATTAAATTAATAACATATAAAAATTCTAGGGATATATTTCTAATTTATTTTATTGGTTTCCTCTAATATATCATAAAGTCAGTTTTATTTTGGTAAAATGTCGGGTTTTTGAAAAAATAAAAATTTCATAATCTTAATATTTTAAAGATAGAGTATTGTTTTCCAAAAATGAACTCTTTAATAAATAGCTTGGCACCTTGGTCTGTGGTTCATTTAGTTAATGTGGTGCTCATGCATAGAGAATGCAAGTCATGAGAAAGATGGTGCTCATCACACTAAATTAGATTTTAATATTACCATTATATGTATTTTTTTTATCTAATTATGAAAATTATCAATATTTAATATTATTTAGTATATTAATTTACCTAATAAATATTTTAGATTATATCATATCATATAAGTTTTTTTTTTTTGACATAGGTCATAAAGACTCTCATATGGGTCAATCAGAAACATGATCATGGACTTCAAGAAGTAAACTCATTTGATCGTCCCTGAGGGCTCTGACCCCTCATTGTGCACGGTCTTAAAGGAGTAAATTTGACTTGGGTTATGAATGGTAACATTATGTTTTAAAAGTTGAATTTACCATTAGTAATATATTATTATTATATTACTGTTAATTAATATTAATTGAAATAAAGAAAACATACAAAATAAAATAAAATAGCACAAATCTTAAACATCAATTTTTTTTTTATATCCTTTCGACTTCCGAGTATCCGTGTATTTACATTACAAATAGGGAAAATTGTATGTATATTCTTTAAAACTATTTAATTGTAAATACTATATTTTTAAGATCTTTTAATTATTGGTAAACCAAAGGCAAAACTATAGTTAAGTTTTAATCATAGGGCAAGAAAATAGTTTTTATATATTTTTATTTTTTATATCAATATTTTTTATATTTTTAAATTTATAATTAATTGAATTTTTCATGGGTATATATATATGTAAAAGATACAATGGTATTTTTGGACAGTCATTAGCTGAATGAACGCAATTATAGGTTTTTTTAATGGATTCTAATTGAAAAAACTGTTAGCTCCTGGCGTAGCTCCGAGAGAAGATGATAGGCGTTAGAGAAGGAGCTGGATGGGGAGGCTGTTGAAAAAGAAAGGCGTCATCATACAGGGGTTAGGGAAAGGGCAACAAAGTCAACTGTTAACCATTGGAACCCTCACGGTCCACAACAAAGACAATGAGGCCCCAGTGAGAGGGGCTCTCTTATGTAGGAGCTCTTTGAGGGGAAGGGGGACCAAATTACATAAATTTGGCCCTCACAACCATATACAAGCCATCATAAATAGGCTGTGGATAAAAAGAATGGACAGAAGTACATTTTAAACGTCGTCGGTGACATAGTGCCGATGAGCAACTAAGGAGAATAGAGACAGGAGTTACAATTGCATTGTGACGTTCCCTGCCAATAATTGTGCAGGTTTGCGGGAAGTGCTTGCACCCTGACCACCGAGCAGATGAGTGCGGGTGAGCAATAACGTGCCACTACTGTGGAGGAACATGGCACAAAGGATCGCAATGTAGGAGAGGGCGGCTGAAGGCTTATAGAGAGGGAGGTGAAAAGATCAGAAGGTGTTGAGCGAGGTTGAGACAAAGAAAGAAAACAAAAGGGAAGCAATATTTCTTTAGCCACATAGGGCTTGTAGGAGAAGAAGAATACACAGGGTCTACCGAAAGACCATTAAGTTTATCACATCTTCTATTACTGGATGGCGAGATGATTAGAGCAAAAGAAGTCCTTAAAAGTTATTCAATTGCAACGGTAACAGAGACCAAACAAGGAATTGTGAACGAGGACGCCCTCGCGACGACTCTGAAATTGGCACTTGGTCGGAAGTGGAGCTGGAGCTCGAAATAAATCCAGGATGAGCGATTCATAGTCATCTGTCCCTTGCCAGAGGAGGCGCATGAACTAGAGAGGATGGGGACCATCTATGTGCCCAGTTTCTCGATGATCTTCAAGCTATGGACGCTAGACATCTAGAAGCTGGAGAGAGCTGATGGCGAGCAGTGTTGGGTGCTAATCAAGGTCCTTTCGCTCTTCTGTTGACATCGGAACACCACCGCCCGTCTCCTGAAGCCAATCAGGGAGCTAGTTTTCATAATAACATCTCTATTATTTCAATGCAAACCGCTGAAGGTATTTTATACAAATTACTTATATTACAGTGATAGAAAATTCCAGTGAAGAATGATTCAAATGATTAATAAATAATATTTTCAATAGAAACGAGAATCAAAGTTTTTTTTTAAAAGTTTGATTTAAACATGTAGTAGAGTTAACTTTATGATTAATAAATATTTTTTAAAAATATTTTATTTCTACTACAAATTGAGATTTGAATTTCATTCATTTTTACAGAGTTTTGTCAATGATTTTTTCAAGACCGTTTAGAGTCTCTGGCCTATATGTCGCCCCAAAGATACATAAAGGATGATCATACCATCTTCAAAAGTTATCAGTGATCATCCTCTTGGTCATGTAGAAACATGTATATATTGGTGAGTTTGAATACGTAGATGATCACAGAGCTACAGGTAAAATTATATATATATATATATATATATATATATATATATATATATATATATAATTTTTTAAATATATTGAAAAAAATTATATTTTTTATTAAATTAATAAAATATAAATAATACAGGGATATTATTTTAATTTATTTTATTGGTTTCCTATAATATATCAGAAAATCAGTTTTTTTTTAAAAAAAAATATCTGGTTTTTTTTAAATAAAAATAACAGTACAATGGAGTTTTTTTTTTTTCCCAAAATGGACAATCCTCTAATACATATAGCTTGGGCACCATGATCTCTTCTTCATTTAGTTATTGTGTGTACTCATGCATAGAGAATGCATATCATGAAAAAATAGTGCATGAAAAGATTTATAAATAAATGTTAAGGGTGAACGGTGGTTTATGAAATTGATCATAAGTTGTTATCATATCATTCGAATGAAATAAAACAAAAAAAAGGTGGAAGTTAGTTTGTAAAAAAAAATGTGTAACATACAATATCAACATCACATTGTATGTTATCTAAATATATAAATAATTTTAAAATATGTTATCTAAACAAATGAAGACCTAAGGAAATTTATAATTAAAAATTAAGCAAGATTTTCTTTATTACTTGAATATTGCTGAGTAAAACCGTAAATGTGAATATATAATGTTTTTGTTACAATAAGAGCTACATCCTAGCTAATTAGAAATACAAGTCTCCTCGTCTGTAGTTTTTCACAAAACCTTGCAGCTTCCCATACTCCATCTGCAGCCAACTTGGCATCCTAACTTCCAGCATTACAATGGTTTCCTTCTTCTCAATTCTAGATCTCTTTGCCAGCTTGTCAGCACATCAATTATCTTCTCTAGGAATCAGTTGAACATTCCAGCTTCTCATTTCAGTGAGCATTTGCTTACACTTCCTTAATGTGTTTCTACTTGTTCCACCTGGATTTTCAGTTGTCTTCATAAGCCATCTTGATACTAACATATTATCAGTATGTATCTGCACTTCATTCCCTCCCATGCTTCTCAGAGTCTTCAGTCCAAATTTGACAGCTTTTAGCTCTCCCTCATATGCAGAATTCCCTTTCCAACATCTTGCTCCTGCAAAACAGAAAACCCTTGTATTAGTTAATATAACACAGCCAACCCCTGCTGTCACCTCACCTGCCATCCATGCAGCATCTACAAATACTTGGTATCTTAAATTCTCAAGATTCCATTTCTGCACTGTAGCTTCTTCCATTTCATTAATTGTCTTCAGGGCATCAGTTTTTTCAGAGTGCATTGTTAGTGTCTGCTCAGCCACCCTGATTGGATCAAATTTCTTGTCCCTGAAGATTAGGTTGCATCTATTAATCTAAATAAACCAAAGTGTTGTCCCAATGATTTCCTTTTCATCCGAAGAAACTATATGGTTTCCTAGTTTCCCATAGGTATAATCCCCTATTTAGTCCCTCTAATTAAGTCATGTTGCCCCTTTAGTCCCCCTATTCCAATTTGGCCGTTGGGGGTCCCTCTATTATTTCGATCCAGAAATCTCAGTCCCTCCCCCTAACCGACGTCAACTTTGCCGTCTAAGATGCTGATGTGGCATTTTTCATGAATAAAATATTATTTAAAAAATAATAAAACTTAAACAGATTTAGTTAGTAACTAACTAACTAACTAAACCGATTTTAATTAGTTAGTTAAGATATTTATTAACCGGTTTTAATTAGTTAGTTAATATTTTTTTTTTTCTCTATCTGAATCCAAATCAGATCCGAAACCTAAACATCTCTCCCTCACCCCTCTCCCTCAATCGCGATAGCGCAGCCTCCCGACGTATCAATCACACGTCGTTCCTGATATCCTCGGCGAGAGAACGATATCACCGTAGTCGGTGCTCTCCCATTCTCGATCGTCAGTCCGTCTCACCAGCCAAGGAAGCCCCTATCAAAGGTATTGACAACTTGAACCGTCACTTGCTGTCCATCTGCGCTAAGAGTCCTTCTCACCATCCAAGACCCCATCATCCCTATGTGTAACGATCTAGATGTAATTAAACAATAATATAAATTGTGTATAATCATCTATTCACCATGAATTCAACAGCACTGGTGAAAACCATTTACATAGAAATTGGTAGATGGAGATAATCATAGCAGTGGTACAGAATACAATGACCTACATTAGTTAGATTAAAATCAAACATGGAGAGTCATCACCCTGAAGACATACAACAATTAAACAAGATCACATGCTCAAGCACTTAGCTTGTAGTCAACATCCCCATAAAAGGGCCCTTCAAAGCCCTCCTCTCTCAGTGTTACATAACTCAAAAGAAAACATTATCAATTCAACAAGAAGGCATTGATATATATATATATATATATATATATATATATATATATATATATATATATAGTGATGATGTGAAGATGTTAAAGGTACAACATTGAACTTAAAATGAGGAACGGTGCCAAATAGAACTCCACGGTTAGCTGTAACGCATACGCCCCGGATTTCGAGACCCTGAACGCGATAGATCGGTCAAGTGGTGAACGGGTCCCACTCGGATACAAGGCCTAAAAGTTCAAAAGCAGATAACATACTTAACAAAATAACTATAAAATAATTATTGAGTTTTACAAATGGATACAATTACATGTCTCAAAAATATCCTACAAAGGGTCAATACAGTGGTCAATAAAAACTCACACACACACATACAAAATTCTTAAGGTGTCCGATCCTCAGCAAAGTATCATGTTCCCTCGTATGTTTCTGAACCTGAGTCGACTAATCCTTAAACCTGAAAGAAGGGAAACAGAAAGGAATGAGCTTTGAAAGGAAAGCTCGATGAAGTATACCTGCAAGGGAAGCAATGAGCTTGACATAGATATCAAGAAATAGTGAACCACTCGAACATAACATATCATAGAAAACAAGATCAAGTCAAACACATATGGTTCACTATCCTACAAGCACATAACACGGAGACCAAAGAATTTCTTGTCATCTCCCAGGCAGCCATCTTATCTTATCTTATCAGACCTTGAGTCTGGGAGCACTCCTACATGTATGCGCTGCCTACAAATTTAACCATCCCACTGACGGGTGAACCTCCAGAGGAGATCCCTTAACTTATCTTAATCTGCACTAATTTGGGAGAATCTTCACACAAGAGTCTTGGCCTTAAGTCTACCGGACTTAGCATTAGGCTCACGCGTTGCCACGGCCTTGTGCGGTCAACAGAATAGACATGTTCAAATGATCACCAACGGAGCTTAACAAAACAACTTGCATACACCACATGGGAATTCAATAAAGCAGGAGCACAAAATGTATATGCAAATCAAAGTAATTGAATACCAAGTCGTAGTAATAATAAAACAATGCCCCATTGGGCCAACAAACATGAGATCAACAAACAAAGGTCCCGAACATGAAGAAACGTGCATAAATATAAAATCAAGGGAGTCGGGAATCAAGAACATGCTTAAAACAAGGCATCATCAAAAGCCAAGGAAACCCATTGCTGGGTGGGCACTAGGCCGGAACACTTACAAAAACATGGAAATCAACAAAAGTCAATAACACTCCGTAGAGTGGGATAGTAGGCAAGTGTACTTATCGAAGTCACGAAGTTTGGTGTTCCAAGGAACTGACTCTCCTAGCATCAACGTCGTTCCTGATAATAAATCTACATTAACAATGGTGATCATGCGTAAACACTATATACATGCGATTGGTCTGCTATTGGGCCCTATTCGGGAGACTAGTGGACCTCTGACAACCTATTATCAATAATCTGCTCCTTTTCCTTATTAAAAATCAATGTGCTCTAGTGGTTAGGGGTCTCCACTATTATCAAGAGGTGTTGGGTTCCACTCTCATTGCCTCCAAGGTTTTATTTTATTTATTTTTATTTTCTTTCTCTATTATGGCCCACCAACCAGCCCATCAAATGGACCAGGCCCCATTGCTTTTATTTTTAGGTGACCTTAGTTCTACTGAATTTAGCCCAGATCTCTATTCTAATCCTCTGAATACCTCTCCAAAACATTAATAACACAAGGTTGTAATTCAAATAGAAATATATCAACTATTTATTAGAATTCAGCTTATAACTTATGAATACCACTACCTACTTCTCTCTCTTTACGACACCTACAACTCAAAATACCTTTGCAAAATATTCCCTGCAAACCAAGCCCATATTAATTGGTTCAATCCATTATTCACAAACACCACCAACTAACTCTCTCTCCATAACACCTATAGACATGCCAAACTCCTTATAGTACCAGAACCTATATCCTGCCTACATCTAACTATCCTTTGAGCCATACACAACCATGCATGTTCGCATCCATCTTAGTACCTTTTCTTAAACTTTAAGTTTGAGTATAACACAAAATTAACATACATTCCTCTGAGAACTTCCACACAACTAAGTATGTACTCATCTAGTACCAGTTATCCAACCCTTTCCAACACTAAATAAAACCTTAACCTTGTGATCATGACTTGCTCATCCGATTAGCATCGGTTTTCAAAAAAAATTCTAGATTAATCATGCATGCATGCGACCCAAATGAGTCTTGTAACCATAAGTCGGGCTTGCACGGCGTGGAGGTGCTTACCGGGAGGCCGGGCGACTCACGATGACTCCGTGGCGGCAAAGGGCATGGCCCTCCCTTGATCAGCTTCACCGGTCCTTAGCCGCTGCCTCAGAAATTCGAGTGCCTTCTCCTCTCCTGGTCTCTCTCTCTCTCTCTCTCTCTCTTTGTTGGTGACCGCGGCGCTTCTTCACAGATGGAGGTGAGAATCACTAAGGCTCCGAGACCTTTCCTATATTTATAGAACCCGTAGGGGCTTCTAGACAACCTCCTTCTAATCGGATAAAGATTTATCCCGCGTTCAAATCTCGTTTTAAATCTGTTGGTTTGGCTGGATAATCTTCCATGGAGGCACACGCACTAGTGGAGAAGAATGAAGCCGTGCCTCGAGATCTACTCATGCTCATACGGATGACCGGATTTTATCCTCGCGCAGTGGTGAAATGAGTGGAGCGCATGGGGAATCCGTTCCCGTCCTATCATCACGTGTTTTCTCCGTTAATTCGTCATGTGGTGGGGTCGTGCAATCATATCGAATCCTAGCTTCACATGGATTCAAAGCTACTTCTCATCTTACTATTTATATATATTGATTTTAATTGAAGTATATCATATCTTCTAGGCTTATCTGATTCCTTATCACCACTTTTTATATTACCATCTTACCTTAATCATTTGGATAACTAGTGTCATCTATCAAATCAAAACCTTAAATCGCTTACTCATCGATTTTGAACTACCATCAAATTATCCTTGATTCTTAATTTTTTTCTCACAATAAAACATATACCTCATCCTGAATCCACCCACGTGTTTCCAATCTAAAGCTTCCAAACTTCATTAATGGCAGCCCTTCTCCTCCTTGTAAACTATAACATGTTATTTGAATTTCTCCTAATCATACGTGTATATTAGTATTGTATCTTTTAATTTATTTATTATTTTTATTTTTATTTTTATTATTATTATTATTATTATTATTATTATTATTATTATTATTTTATTTTATTTTTTTTTTGCAAGTAAGATGATTAAACTATAAATACTTTTAAATCTTGAAATTCTATTCAAATAAAAGAGATAACCAGGATTATTTATTCTAAAGATAAAAGTTTAAACAATATCTTTGGGAGACTCTCCCTTATTCTCTAATAAACTCTATAATAATAATAACTAGAGCCTAATAAAACAAACTCCTAAAATTATGGGCTTCACAACAGTTGCGTTGAACTCCTACAAATCCATCCAAAATACAAAGAATTAATCATTTTCTTCAATTCAAGTGTTCAATTGAAATAAAATGTGCTTGCTTCCTTGAGCTAGTGCATCATGGTCCCGCGTGTTGTCCGTGCTGTCAGCATCATTGATGTTGCGAGAGGAACGGAAAGGAGGTGGCGATGGATGGATCGATGAGGGCATCCGGTTGTCGCAGGGGAGAAGGTGGATGGCTCCTTTAGAGATGGCACAGGCGGCACCTCCGACGACGGCAATGCTTGGCGCTTGGCGAGGACCGTGGTTGTTGAAAAAGAAAGGGGTGAGAGAGAGGGATGAGGGAGAGGGGTTAGTTAGTCAGCTAATCATGGTAAGTCTCATGTTTAAGTTTTATTATTTTTTTAATAATATTTTATTCATGAAAAATGCCACATCAGCATCTTAGACGGCAAAGTTGACGTCGGTTAAGGGGAGGGACTGAGATTTCTAGATCGAAATAATAGAGGGACCCCAGCGGCCAAATTGGAATAGGGGGACTAAAGGGGCAACTTGACTTAATTAGAGGGACAAAACAGGGAATTATACCTTTCCCATATTCCAGCCACATCCCCTGAGTGATGTTATCTGTGAGTATATCCCATGTGGTTATGAGCCCCTCTCCAAACCTGTTGTGTGTACCTGCACTCATGAAATAAATGATAAGCTGTTTCAACCTTAATTTTACAGATTGCACATAGGTCAGGATGTCCTAGTCCCCTCGCATACAAGAGTTGAGTTGTTGGTAGTCTCCCATGAAACATCTTCCATAGGAAGATTTTTATTTTTGGAATAACATTCAATTTCCAAAGCATTTTCCATCCACCCCAATGTGAATATATAATGTTACGATTAAACAGAGGAAGACACTGACTATATAAAAAAAAATGCTCATCTTACATAAAAGAGAATAATAAAAATAACAATCTAATATAATGCAATAATCTCACAGGCCTAACTAATTTAAATGCAAGAAATTTGTCAACCCATAACGAGTCAACTCACTAGCCGATCTTGTTCATGAAATAATTCATGAGCTTCCAACAAATTTTTTGGTCTAAGATAGAACATATTAATCACTATTGTAAGGAATATAAATAAATTAAATCATTCCAATTTTTTTAAAGCATGTCAGATACTGTTGGAGTATGGAGCTCATATTTGCTATGTGCATAGTAGCAAAAGAGACAGATGCTAGAGCAAGCGGAGTGGAGTGTAACAGAGGGTTGATATGTTTTGTCTAGAATGCCGATTAGGGTTGGGGGTGCGAAGGCAACGGCCCCACTATACGGTATGAGGTATTATTGTAATTTTGGTACATCTAAGGTTAGTATAGATACATATGATCTATCTCTAATTTTGATGATAGTGAAAAATATTGCCGCTTGCTCCTTTGATGTAAGCAGATCGTCGAACCATATAAATCTCAATGTATGCTATTTTTCTCTTTATTTTTTAATTATTTGGTTTTATTTATCATAATTATTGTACCATAAACAACAGATTCAGTCCTAGATTTTTAACACACCTTTTATTAAATAGATCTAGGTTCACCAAAAAAAAGAAGAGATTGGATCAAAACCAAATTCAATTTGAATTGATGAGTCAACTCGTTCTTTTTTATATTTATTATTATAGTCAAAGTCTGACTAGCTGTTGAACACAAAACTACTAAAGTGAATACACCATAATATATATTAATTTCAAGTGATAACTGATCCAACTCTCATAAGTTTTGTGGTGTCTCATTCTTCAAGCTTATCTTGTTTGTCATGTCACGGTGGAAAGTGGGGATGTGGCTGGATTACAATAAATCCAAGTTCAGAACGACTCCCTGTTATTCAGGGCACTCACGAGGCTTTTGAGGTTTCCTGCAACAAGTCTATCGCTAGGACTTCACAGCGGATTTACTGATTGTTTTCTGTGACTCTAAAAGGGCGTTCAATTGGGGAAAGTGCAGGATAGTGCAAAATGGGTTAAAGTTGGTGAAAATCTCAGTTTTCAAATTGGGCTGAAATAAACACTTTGGGTGTTCCTTTTCATCGAAGTGAAGGAGCACCGAAGTGGCCACTCTTTCAAATGTTTAATAATAATAATAATAATAATAATAATAATAATAATAATAAAAACCAATTTCGGCCAAAGAAACTTTGGCCACTTCGATGTATTTTTGGCCGAAGTGGCATGAGTGCAAAATAGAGGAAGTGCCCACTTCACCGAAGTGAGCCGAAGTGCCACTTACGTGCAAAAAAAATCAGAAGTGACTAAAGTGGACTACTTCCCCCCTTCCCCCAAACACTTAAGGGGCGTTCACTTGGGGAAAGTGCGAGCGGAGTGAAGTGGACTGGCGGTGGGCAGCGAAAGTCCGGGTTTAGCTGGGGCAGAGCACTTATGGTGTTCATTTCTATCGACGTGAAAGGGCACCGAAGTGCCCACTCCTCTAAATGTTTAATAATAATAATAATAATAATAATAATAATAATAATAATAATAATTGATGGGGTGGATATAAATGGGGACACATGGCACCCAGATGACCAAGCACGTGCGCGCCACGTGACGGTCGGTCTCCGAAGCACCCTGCTTGATCTTGATTCCTATGTGTGGCCGAGCTCCTCCACCTCGGAAAACACTTCGAATGCCGAGCTCCTCTCAGAGAACCTCGGCACCTTTCGTGAAGGCAAGTTGTTTCCACTGCAGCCGCTCTTCCCGCGACCTCCCACGTAAGAACCTCTTCTAGAGTTTTCTAGAAGCCCAGTTAGTTAGACAGTTGGCGTAGTGAGCGGTTAGGCCGATTCTGAGGTGGTTAGGCGATTTAGACAGGTTAGGGTTATGATGCCAGCCTGGAGTCTAGAAGCATCTAGAAGCGTGTTGAGCTAGATTTGCTGAGCTGGCTTGCTGAGTTGGCTCCCACGTGCTCGAATTCAGTAACTTGATCTCCAAGCTTGACCCCAGTCTCCAGACCCTATAAATACCTCTGCCCCCCAGTTGAAGGGCAATTCATCTCCACGATCCGGGCGAAGTCTGCCTCGGCCATTTGGGAATCATCTTCTCCTTCTCCTCTACCTCCATCATCTCTTTCTAGAGCTCATCAATGGAGTTCTGCTTTGTATCTTTGAAGGAGAGCTAGTGGATTTCACCTCCATTAGTGAGGACCGTGGTTTTTTTTTCCCATTTTGAGGTTTTCCATGTTAATCGCCTAGTGTTCTTTGCTTTTTGAGTTTTTCTCTTTGATCTTCTAATTCTTCTTCTTCCCATCTCAAATACAAATTCAAAATGTTGTTTGAAATTGGGGTTTGATCCAAATTTCGAACTAACATTTTTGGGGCCGTCCGTGGGGAAGGAGCAAGAAGCCATGCTTACAACTAGGAGATCGAGGCAGAATCAGACTCCAGAACAGAGGATTCCAGCTCCAGCAACATCCATGGCGGGAGAGGAGAACCCCCGAGCTCTCAATGGAGTCCCCGCATCCACCACTGAAGCCCCGCCAAGTCAGTCGAATCTAGTAGTTTTTCCAGAAGAGCGATTCTATGCTATGGAGAGACAATTGGCAGGGCTCACCACAACCATCATGGCGGTTGAGCGCCATGTTTCACAGACCACCGTGCCACCTCCAGTACCTCCACCTCTAGCGAGCCCAGAACGCCCATCTGCGCGCTCACCAGCTCGCCAAGAACGCTCTCCTAGGCGTTCTCCCAGGCGACGGAGAAGCCTAGAGTCATCATCAGAGAGCTCTGATCCCCCCTATCAGAGAAGAGTAGATCACCGTCGCCATTCAGTTGGAGTGCGGGAAAGGAGACATCGATCTCACTCAAGATCTCCTCCCCGTTTCCAATCACAAAGGCCTCAGTCACCAATTTAGTATGAAGCACGGCGTCATTCTCCGAGGTACTCTCCTCCGAGGCGCTACACGCCTCCACGTCCCCGCTCTAGGAGTCATTCTCCTCGTGACATATCTCCTCGGAGGCAGTGGTCGAGGCACCATTCTCCAGCACACCACCAAGAGCTTGAGAGAGGGCGCCGCGACGCCTCTCAACGAACGCGTGTTTTGGAAACGTACACGTTTCCGCTCTCCCTTCATTAAGGCCATTTGGGAAGCCCCCTTCCCAGACAAGTACATTCCTCCAAATATCAGGTACTATGATGGTACCTCGGATCCATATGAGCATGTGGAGCGGTACTACTCCGAGATGACGGTGAATGACACTTCCGAGGTGGTCCTGTGCCGCGGTTTCTCGAAGACGTTGTATGGAACCGCGTATGACTGGTTTCGAAGTCTACTTGAAGGCAGCATAGCCTACTTCAACCAGCTCACGGACTTGTTCCTTCGCCGTTTTGCTAATTGTAGACGGCATAAAAGAAATCTTGTTATATTGTTGAGATGCAAACAGAGAGAGGGAGAATCTCTCAGGAATTACCTCGACAGGTTCAATGGGGAAACACATGGGATGTCTGACCTCGATTCTATTATAGTGGTTGGAGCTGTATTGGATGGGCTGTGGGAATGCCCATTTCTTGACTCTTTGACTCGAGATGTTCCAAGGGACCTGTCTGAAGTGATGAGCAGAGCTCAGAGGCATATAACTTCAGATGAGTTCAAGGCAGGGAGGAAGGAACAAGCCCTCCAGCGGGCGGAGAAGTTCCGTAGAGAAGAGAATAGAAGAGGTGAACGGGCACCACGGAGAGAAGCAGTATAAGTTTCAGCATCACCCTCCTCGCCTCGATGACCGAGGCGGGACCTAAACAAACCCCGCGATTCGCCAAGGTGTATGATAACTACACTCCCTTGAATGCTTCCAGAGAGCATATAATGATGCAGATTCAAGACAAGAAGATCCTCAAACAACCGGAGCCTATTAAAGAGACCTCCCCAGCGAAGAAGAGCGGCAAGTTCTGCACTTATCACAAGGTGCGAGGTCATACTACAGAAAATTGCGTCCATCTCAAAGACGCAATAGAGGATCTCGTCAGAGAGGGGAAGCTTGGCCAGTTCCTCAAGCAAGAGCCCACCAAGAAAAAGGAACACCCCCCCCAGCCGGAAGCTCCTGTGAAGAAGATAGACCTCAGCGTCATTGCGGGAGGACCAGGGTGTGGAGGAGAAACTTCTTCCTCTCGGAGAAGTTATGCCCGGATGGTGGGCACCATGCAAGAACTTGCTCCACAGAAGAGGAGTCGGACCTCTCTTCCAATTGAATTCATAGAGGAGGATCTGAAGGGGATATGTTAGCCACAAGACGACGCCCTCGTAGTGGTCCTTGACATTGGGATCTTCGTGGATGCATTGTGGTGTTGGTCGACATCGGGAGCTCCTGGGCAGCATATTACTCTTCTGAGATGTCTTCGAGAAGATGAAGATTGGAGCAGAGAACCTTAAGCCATGCAAGTCTCCCTTGGCTGGATTCACTGGAGATCCGGTCTACCAGGAAGGTATTATCACTCTCCCTGTGACTCTTGGTACTCCCCCAAGAACTGTTTCAGCTCCAATCAACTTTCTGGTGGTACGTCATCCCTCGAGCTACAACGCCATTATGGGAAGACCTTCTCTCAACAAATTAGGAGCTGTTCCTTCAACCTATCATCTAAAACTGAAGTTCCAGACGGATCATGGCTGTAGAGAAGTGAAGGGTGACCAACCATCTTCAAAGCAGTGTTACGTGGCCACCTTGAAGAGACAACTTGGAGAATCTAGCAAGACCACCGAGTCTCTCACTATAGAAGACTTCCAGCTGGAAGATGAGAAGAGGGAAGCTCGCAGGCCTACCGCAATCGAGGAGCTCGCCATCTTGCCACTCGACGGAGCTTTGCCAGAGCGAGTTGTGCGGCTTGGAGTAGGACTCGGCGGTGATCAGCAGAAGCAGCTCATTGAATTGATCAAAGCCCACTCGGATGCCTTTGCATGGACAACCGAAGATATGCCGGGAGTACCACGGGAGGTAATGGAACATCATTTGAATGCTGATCCAGCTGTCAAGCCGGTGATACAGAAGAGAAGGAATTATGCTGCTGATAGGCTTGAGGCTGCTAAGGAGGAGGTTAGCAAACTGCTTAAAGCAAAGTTCATTCGGGAGGTCCAATACCCCGAATGGCTCTCCAATGTTGTCCTTGTAAAGAAAGCCACTGGAAAATGGCGTATGTGTGTGGATTTTACAGACCTCAATAAAGCCTGCCCCAAGGATTGCTGCCCTCTGCCTTTGATAGATAATTTGGTAGATTCCACTTCAGGGTACGAGATGCTCAGCTTCCTAGATGCATACTCTAGTTATAACCAAGTTAAGATGGCTAGAAAAGATGAAGAAAAAACAGCCTTCATTACCTCCCGTGGAACATATTGTTATAAGGTGATACCAGTTGGCTTGAAGAATGCAGGTGCTACCTTCCAAAGGCTGGTAAATAAAGTTTTCAGGAAGCAGAAAGGGAGGAATGTTGAGGCCTATGTTGATGACATCCTTGTGAAGAGCACGAGCGCTGAGCGCCATGCTACCGACCTCCAGGAGACATTTGAGACATTTAAAGCTCATGGAATGAGTCTCAACACAACCAAATGTGCATTTGGTGTCCGCTCAGGCAAGTTCCTGGGTTTTATGCTCACGGAGAGGGGGATTGAAGCCAACCCGGAACAGATCCAAGCTATTCTGGAGACAAGGTCTTCAAGAACCATTAAAGAAATGCAAAGTCTCAATGGGAAACTTGCAGCCATTGGAAGATTCATTTCGAAATCAGGGGAGAAGAATCTTCCATTCTTTAGAGCACTCCGGAAAGCTCCGAAGGTAGAGTGGACAGAAGAATGTGAAAGGGCCCTCGCACAGTTAAAGGAATACTTACAATCGCCTACTCTACTTTCCAAGCCTAAGCCAGGAGAGGAGCTCGGCATCTACCTGGAAATTTCAGATTTGGTAGTGAGTTCAGTTCTTACAAAGGAGGAGGACGGAATTCAGAAACCCATCTACTATACAAGTAGAGTTCTCTCCGATACCGAATCCAGGTATCACCCTCTTGAGAAGTTTGCATACGCCTTGGTCACAGCAGCTCGGAAACTTCGTCCCTACTTCCAATCACACAAGATCAAGGTACTAATAGATCAGCCCTTGAAGCAAGTCCTCCACCGTCCAGATGCCTCTGGACGACTGACGAAGGGGGTTATTGAGCTTGGTGAGTATGACGTCACCTATGAGCCTCGCACAACCATCAAAGCCCAGGTCCTTGCTGACTTTATCGCTGAGCTCACAATCACAGATCCTGGCGAAGCTCCTTCCACGAACTCAACCGAGTCGCGTTCCTCCTCTCTGACACAATGGGTTTTACATACTGATGGCTCAGCAAATCCCAAAAATTCTGGAGCTGGCATAGTGCTACAATCACCCTCTGGTTGGAGTACCTCGGCAATCTTGAAGTTTGGGTTCAAGGCGACAAACAATGAAGCTGAGTATGAGGCCATGATTGCAGGCTTGCAACTGGCCAGGGGTCTTGGAGTCCAGAATCTGCTGGCTAATACGGACTCCCAATTAGTTGTCTAACACATGAGTGAAGATTTTGAGGCAAAAGAAGAAAACATGGTGAAATATAAAGCTTTGGTACAAAAATTGGCTGCTAGCTTTCAGAAGCTTTCCATTACAAAGATCCCGAGAGCGGAGAATTAGGAAGCTGACCTCCTCTCGAAGCTAGCTTCTTCCAAGGGTGAGGTAACACTGCCTCTCAATGTCCAATACTTGCCAGCTAAGACAATTGACTGTCGACCTGAGGAGGAGTTGTTCGAGGTAACCGAGGAGCCGTGTTGGATTGATCCAATCTTGAATTACTTTCGAGATGGATCTCTACCATCTGACCCCAAGCTGGCACGCCAGATTAAAGTCAGAGCCAACCGCTTCACCATTCTGGATGGGCGCCTTATAAGAGGTCTTTTACTCTTCCATTATTGAGATGTCTGTGCCCAAGTGAAGCAAATTATGTCCTTCAGGAGATTCACGAAGGTATTGCTGGAGACCACTTAGGTGGGAAAGCACTATGCCATAAAATTCTCAGGCAAGGCTACTTTTGGCCCACTTTGCTGAAAGATGCTAAAGCGTTTGTCCATAAATGCGATGCATGTCGGCCAAGTATCTAATATCCAAATACCAGCCTTCACAACTCACCCCTATTGTAAGTACCAGGCCATTTGCACTTTGGGGGGTAGATCTCCTTGGTCCATTTCCGAAAGCGGCTCGGCAGA
Source organism: Dioscorea zingiberensis (assembly GCA_026586065.1). Taxonomy (NCBI): domain Eukaryota; kingdom Viridiplantae; phylum Streptophyta; class Magnoliopsida; order Dioscoreales; family Dioscoreaceae; genus Dioscorea; species Dioscorea zingiberensis. The sequence goes on along the minus strand of CM048820.1, from coordinate 5,193,074 downwards.
TGAAATTTTTGATTGTGGCTATTGATTACTTCACCAAATAGGTGGAAGCCGAACCCCTCTCCTCCATCACTGAAAAGGTATGCTGAAAATTCCTATGGAAATTGGTAATCTGTAGATTCGGACTCCCAGTGGCTTTCATTACGGACAACGGAAGACAGGTTGCCAATACTGCATTTAAAAATTTCTGTGAGGAGCTCGGAATTGAACACAGACTCACTTCGGTTACTCACCCCCAAGCAAATGGGCAAGTGGAAGTGACAAATAGAACCTTACTTCACAGTCTCAAGACAAGAGTACTTTAGAACCAATCTAATTAGGTAGACTAGGTGCCAGGGTCTCTATGGGCGTACCGAACTACTTGTCGAACCCCTACCGGAGAGACTCCATTTGCACTCGCATTTGGAGTAGAGGCAGTTCTCCCAGCTGAAATTGAAGTCCCAACTCCACGGATCCAGGCCTTTGATACAACAAGCAATGAAGAAGTATTTCGAGCTGAGCTTGATCTATTGGAAGAGAAAAGGGATGAAGCCGCCCTCTGAGCTGCTGCATACAGCCAGAGGGTCAAACGTCATTATGATCCCAAGGCGAAAGAGGTGACATTTCGAGTAGGAGATCTGGTCTTGAGGGAGAACATTTTTGAAGGCAACAAAAGTAGAACAGGGAAGCTTAACCCTAATTGGGAAGGCCCTTATGTTGTAACGGAGATTGTAAAGCCTGGCACTTATTGGCTCTCCAAGATGGACGAAAAAAGGCTCAAATGCCCTTACAATTCTGAACATCTTAGGAAGTACTATCAATAAAGCTCTCTGTTCTACAATATGCCCAAGCCTTTGTCAACAAACACTCATGAAGTAGAGGCAAACAGCTCAAAGCTCTCGAATTCTACTTAAAGCTAGACAGCGGGCCAAGGCTCGAGTCATAGCATAACCCAAAGGAGTTCCGACTAAAGCTTTCGAAAAGGGGACTTGCTAAGAAACACAGCAGCAGGTCAAGGCTCGAGCTGTGACAAAAATAGCGAGCAACCTGGAAAATCCAAACAAAAGTGCTTAACTGCTACACACAGCAGCGGGTCTAGGCTCGAGCTGTGATATAATAGCAACTAACCTATGAGGACAATTCCATGAAAGCACCACTCCATCGAAGAGCCTCCCAGCAACCAACTCGCTAAATCCGAACTCCTCTTGAAGGACCTCAGAATTCAAAATCGAGGAACTCCTACACAATTCTCCAAACAAGATGATAGCGGGTCTAGGCTCGAATCATCTTGAGTGAGAACACGCAGCAAAGAACTCAATCGCTGCCACATAAGGAGGACGGGAAGATAAATTTCATTTATCAAAATAACGTTGACATTTGTAACAGGGGAAACTATCAAAGCTACATATTATCAAGAAAAGAAAAGTACAAGGTAGACCAGAAACATTAGAAGCCGAAGTACTCGTTGTCTTCCGAAGGAGCTGTGGTGACATCTCCACTCACGCCGAGCTTCTCAGCAATATCAGGAACAGCTTCATCTCGTCCCGACTCTCCCAGGGCCTCAGTTCCACCATCAACACTATCTGCACCACCAGTAAGAATTTCCAGGGCCCCAATATAAGTTAAGTTGGCGAAGTCAGCCTTGGGGAATTTCAAAACGAATTCCTTCAAGACAGGGAAGCTTTCCTCCCTCCCTTCATCACGAGCCTCTTCAAGAGCGGATTCATTCACTTGAGAAGCTTCAAAGCGAGCTGCCTCCAATTCTTTCACTTTGTTCTCGCTTTTAAATAACTATTTTCGACATGCTTCTAGTTCGCTTGAGATGCTCTCATGATCTCTTCTCAAGGCATCCCTTTCCGATGAGGCAGCAATCAATAAAGATCCATTCTCCTTCAATTGCGTGAGCAGCTCACCATTCTCTTTCTCCATGAGCTCGGCAATACCACGCATGGAGGATATCTCCAGAGAGAGGACCTTGACCTCTTCTTTTGCCTCCGAAAGTTTCTTCTCAACAAAGGAGCAATTAGATTCAGCAACCTCCTGATCTTTGTTCAGCTCGGAGTTACTTGCTTTCAGAACAGAGATCTCCTTCTCCAGAGATGAGATCTTCTCTTTCGCCTTAAGCTCCTTCTCCAAATGCCTCTGGGCCTTCTCGTTGGACTGTTTCAGCACAACATCTACTTTGCTCTTCTCGGCCAGGGCAGAATCCTTCTCCTCAGAACTCTTCTTCAATTTCGCATTCAACCGAGCAACTTCTGCCTCCAAGTCTCTACTCTTCCGAACATACTCAGTAAGCAAAGACATTCGGTTCTCCTCCTCCTCCTCCTCCTCCTCCAAGATGCTAGCAGCTCGATGACGAAACAGATTCTGCACACACACCACAACAAGTTGAGAATTGGTATAAGCCACAAACAAACTCAAGAGAAAGAAACACTTACGGAGAGCCCTTGAAGACGGAGGAGCTCGGCAAGATCATGCCGCGTTAAACGATCATGTCTAGACTCGACTTCTCTAGGCAAAACTGACTTGATCGCAGAAGCTGCCGCTTCAGGATCACTAACCAAGATTCCCTCCTTGGGATCCACATGCCATGACCCCTTAGAACCTTCAGAAAAACTGGAACCAGCTAGCCGAGTAGATCGACCCAACGGAACCTCACTACTACCGGCTCGAAAACTTGCAGGGGGACGAGCTGCTCGGGTGACATGAACCCGAACCGGTTCGTAGTTGATGGTAAGATCAACATTTGGCCTTTCAGAAACACCAATGACCTCGACTTCATCATCCTCTAAATCCCTAAGAGACTCAGAGAGATAAGGCATGCGCCCAAAAATCTCTTCTTTAGCTGGAATCGAAGAGAAAGGTTCAGCCGAGTCCCTCTATCCTTGGGACCTCCTCCTTCTCTGTCACAACAAGTTTCAGTGTTGCCATCGCTCGAGGAAGTGTCTTTTTCAGCAGGGGTACGGGCGGATAAATGAGAGACTGCCAAAACCCTCTCAGTATTAGGCGGTTGAGCTGATTCAGGCTATCTCTTCTTCCTTTTAAAGACTACTTCTTTTTTTTTGCTCGCTACCTTCCGAGCTGGTTCATCCTCGACCGCTTCATCAGGATCTCGAGCTCTCTTTCTAGAAATTGCCTCAGATTGCATAGGCGGCTCGACCTCCACCTCTTGAGGAGCGAAAGATTCTTCATTCCCCTGTGGTGTAGAAGATTCTTCGACAGCAACAGGTTCACTAACACTCTCTGTGCCGGGAGGACAAGCAGTTAAGGAATAGAACCATTCCTTTTGTTAAGGTAAGGTGGAGTAACCATTCGGAGCGAGAAGCTACCTGGGAACGCGAGGAGGATATGAAAAAGCGTTTCCCAGAGTTATTCACTTAATTGTAAGGGGTGTTGTAATTTCGAGGACGAAATTATTGTAAGGGGGGAGGATTGTAAAATCCAAGAAATTTTAAGGAAATAAATGTGTTACAATCTTCCTTAAAAAAAAAATTTATTTATTAATTAAATAATTTTTCCTAGAGTGTTAAATGAGGATGTAATAGTGGGGAAATTAAGTTAAAAGGAATTTAAAACCCTAGTTAGGGTTTATGAGGGACCAGAGGGACTGATTTGTAATTTAGAAAGTCTTGAGGACTGGATAATAATTATTCCCTCTCTCAGAAGGAGGACTATTTTGTAACCTAAAAAAAAAACATTTCGGGGACCTCTGGACAATAGTCCAAGAGAAAACTTTTATTAAAAGAAAGGGGTGGCTTGGATTAAAACATCTTATGGGTCTGCTGATCTCGAAGCGTTATGTAGCCATCCAGTAAGCCACGTGTCATGCTCAGAAGGAATCATCAGCTTGGATGGTCTAAACTCGAGGAGGGAAGGTGTTAATCTAGGCCACACGAATGAAAGGCGATCTCGATGGTTCATCAAGATCTCTCACTCAAGCTCGGAGCAGGGAACTAAATCCCAGCCGTTAACGCCAATTAAATCGTGGTCGTTTATCTGGATGTGAACAAATTCGAGGCTAAATAAATGGGTGGATTACCAGATGCATGCTAGACCGTTGATCTCGATGGGAAGTGCGATCCCGAGGTTGAATTTCAGTAGGCTGAGAAACGCCAGCCTCTCAGCCGACTAGCGGCGCTGATCGCCGCCGGGCGCTTTGTAATGGCAATGGTGAGGAAGGTGCGGCGTCTCAAGGACATCATCACCGCTGCGGCGAAGGGATTCCCTATACCCCGAAGCTCTATAAAGGGAGTCCCCGGGTCCCGCACCGACAAAGACCATGGGAGGAGAAGAAGCCTCTCGAAGCTATGATAGCGTCTTGACCCGGCCGACTAGCGGGTTGCAGTCAGAGAAGGTCGTGGTGAAGAGGACTGTCGAGAGTAGTATAAGGAAGATGTGTTTGTTACCCGCGGACAAGCTTTCATTCTGGAGGGCAGGTGAAAGGGGCTCGCTAGGTTCCGGAGGGCTTGCTGGGAGGACAGTTCCTACAGTCCCTCGTCCACAACTTCGTGGTGAGTTCATCTTTCTTTCGTGGTTAGTAGATTAGTGTTGCATGCACCTTGTCAATGTGAAGAGGTCACCGGAGAAGATGGAGGGAGCAGGAGCTCGGTTGCGCGAGTGAGAGAGAAGAGAGAAACGAAGAAGGGATATTAAAAAAAAGAAATAATAATGATATTATTTCTTTTAAATAAGGTAGTAAATAATTAGTTGAAATAAATCTTTGAAAACTTTAGAGGTGTGACACATTAATAGAATGGTTCATTATATGGTATGATTTAATTATTTTGTGTGACAAATTTAATTGGTTAATGGTTGGAATAATTTAAGAGATTACTAAGGTTATTAAATATTTTTAATAAACCTTTTAGTGTGACGACGAATTAATCAAATTAATTTGAACAATTCTATTAAGTTGATTAAATCTAAATAACTTGGTCGGGTTTAATTAGATTTAATCATTCGATGATTTGACTTGGGAAAATCTAGTTTGCCAAATTGGGCTTGGGCCTGAATGGAAGGAATTTTGGTAACTAAATAGTTTGGTCATTTATATAAATTGATTAAACTACATGGTTAACCTAATTAGTTATGATGAAGGGTCTAATGGGTTGGGTTCAACCCAATCATTGATCTAAAAGCTAAGTTGTTCTATTGGGCTTAGCAAGTGGGTCCAACCCGAATAAAATGACAAAATTAACCAAGTAGGGTTTAGACTCGACAAGTAGAGTAAAGTTGACTCGGTATGACCAAGATAGGGACTTAGTTAACTAAAGGACGTGAAAACAGGGGAAAAGGACCAGAAACCTGAGAGTAGGTCTTTAGGACCCGTTAGTGGGCCTAGGCCCAACAAGAACGGTAGGCATACATGTGGAATTAGAGACATAGGGATTTGTTGAAAACTTGACGCTAATAGAGCCTACGTGCCGTAGGATACTCTGGGAGTTGTAAGGCACTCCAGAGGATACTAGGAAGGCTTCTAGTTCCAAATAGGAGGTAAGTACACTTGCCTAGTTCCTCCTCCCGTTTGGGTTTTCTTGGACTTACTTATGTTTTCTTGTTACATGCTCATCAAGTATCGTACACGCTATTTGTATCTGTTTAGATTCTTGTTGAGCATGTATGCTTGTTTTGGGACGTTGGTGCCCTGTTTGTATGGTCTACTGCCCAGACTCAGTGGAGCGTGGGGGCTCCGATAGGGGAATGTTCAGGGACAAGACCCCCTGGCATTTCTGCCTGCCCTGCCAGAGAGGTGAATCTCTGGTGGTCTTACCTGTCAGTGGGCTTGATACACTAACCGTGTTAACACGTATGAGAGGTAGTTCTACCGAATTGCGACCGGAGGGTCGAACGACCAGAAGGTCGTGTTTACAGCAAGTAGCTGGACATATTGGCCGGGAGTGATCCTTGAGTTCTCCTTGAAACTCATCACAGAGCCCGAGGGCTTCTGTATCAGGGGCCGTACCTTAGATTGTTTCTGGTAGACTCCTAGGATTGTGTTACTTGGCATTGTGACCTCATTGTCTGACATATTGCCTATTTATGTCTTTGTGACCCCGTAGGGGTACTTACTGGGCTTTCTATTCGAAAGCTCATGCGTTTTGCTCTTTCTCTTTTACAGATTCTGAGGTTTAGGGGGTGGAGCTTGAGGAGAGGTCACTAGGAGATCCGAGGTCTGGGAGTCTCCTTTGTCTTATATTCTGAGAGCTGTTTATTTTCTTTAGGACCCGTATAGGGACCAAACTTTGTATAGGGCCTGTGGACCCTTATGACTCTGCTTCTTTGAAACTTGAGTTTATATTATGGATTGTTATCTACTTATCACATTTAGGCCTTGTATTTGAGTTGAGCTTGTCTCGGCTTGAGTACGGCCGGTCTGTTGACGTGCCCGAGGTCCTGGGATCCGGGTCGGGGCGTGACACTCTGTCTCCCTTAGATCTCCCCCCAACATACTACTACATCGCCATTTGGTTGTCACCTATCCTAATAAATCATAAATCTATAAAATCAGTTATTTTTTTATGAAAAACTCTAATAAATTCAGGCATGCTTAGAGATATATAAATTTCAATAAATTCAAGCATGCTTAGAGATATTTTTATGAAAGTACAATCCAAATTTTCCAAGAATGCAATTGACGAAGCATGAAGATAGTAAAAGTATATTCTTCGAAAGAATAAAGACATGATGAACATGACTTCCTATAAAACACATTCTGATTCACAACATCACAAGAAACAAATACTTATCAAATCCAAGTCACAGAGCATTAACAAATAAAAAAATATAACCCGATTTCCATTATAATCTCGAATGCATTGCATTACAAATTAAAATCTGAAATACATCCTCCAAACAAGTGATTCCTGCCCAACAAAAAAGCATGTTGCATATCAAACATAAACATAGATACACAAACCCAAATATCTTATGCAATCCATACCTATCCACAAATTTCCTTCAAAAGAACACCTTCGCTTCTACACACCAACTCCTCACCAAATTCATCTCATGATTTACCAAATTTAGTAAAGCAAAATTCAAAAGAGTCCATATATGCACAATCAAAATAATTTATCATAATAAATTGATGCAAAATGGATGGATCCAGAGGTTTGCATACCTACGATCATTCCAATGGTAGCGAAGGTGAGCAATCCAAGCACAAATCGAAACAGAACCATCACTACATAGTAAGAAAGCAAGCTCTTTCTGAGTGGAAACTGAGAAGGGAGGCGTGGATCGTCAGCAATGTCAGCAGGGCTTGGTGTCGGTGATCTCAAAAGGGTTTTGGAAGCTGTGGAGGAGGGGAAGGGGGCTGAGAGAGGCGATCTCAAAAACTCTTCACGATGAGAGGCTTCAAGCGTTAAACCAAGAAGTGGGGTACTGAAATGTAAATATTTTTAACCTAAACCCTAAAAACAAACATTTTTGCATATCACCCCCTGAAATAATTTTTAAATATTATTTTTATCCCAGTCAGCATTTAAAAATGCTGAGTGGGCAATCTCAGGGCTATTTTACCAAATATTTTTGAGCCGGGGTCAAAAAACCAAATAAAAAATTCTACATGGTCAAAATGACAAATTGCCCATCATACATCCATTAGAATCCAAACAAACAAGGGAACATACATGCATGTATCCAAATCATCAACAAAGCATGATATCAATAAAATCATGCACACTCAAACAAAAATAAGAGCAAGTCCAAGAAATCCCGAAATCGGGTGGAAACTAGGTAAGAGTACTTACCTGAAATCGCGAAGTCTAGTGTTCCACGGAATCGCCTCCCAACGCATCCACATCAATATATAGTAATGACAATCACTTCAGTACCATTCCCAACACGAAGTGGGCTATTAATATTAATAACAATATTAATGTGAAATTTCTGAAGTTAATGTGCAGTCCCAAAGAACTGCTCATAACTTTTGATCCTGAAGCCTGTTTGAGTTTAATCAAGGCTCGTTGGAAAGATCTTTTCCTCATTTTCCCAACGGTACCTTACAAGACCCTATCGAAGATTCACAAACTGCTCAGCTGTCCCCAAAAGTGGACAGCTAGACTACAGGCCCTTCTTTGTTCCCAATTTGACCAAGTTTAGCCTAACAACTTTGACCCACTAAACAGGCTTTCCTATAACTAATCTATTAGATGATACTTGATTAACACAACCATATATGAGCATGACTCACCACTACTGGGTTCATACTTAACCTCTTTACATTCATTCACAACCATTATTCCATGGTGATAAGAATTCTCAACTATGGGAATCCACCAACAGACTAACCCATGACCATTCACATCCTCAACTAAGCTTGAACTGATCCTAGAGTTGCAAATCCCTTACCAGAAGACTAGTTTGCATAGTTGCTCTCAAAGTATCAGCATGCAACAACCAACTTCAACCAATCCTCATGGATTTATCCACGCACCATTGCACTCACCTTTCTTTCTTCTCTCTCTCTAGCTATTAACTTGCCAACCAAACCATTCCATCTCTTAACATCTTCATTAAAAGATCAGCCTCATTATTTAAATATATTTAACACTATTAATTTACCAACTACCATCATACCTCAAACCAATGTATGCATCCATGAACATGCTTGCAAGTAAACCCAGTTTAATAGAAACAACATAACACTTTCAAAATAGTTATAGCTGCTAATCTGAGAACAGACCATTCTTTTAGGCCTACTTTAAGGATTAATATGTGCAACATGAAATCCAAAGGACAATCTACACACTTCTATAACCTTGTCAAAACATAACTCTTCCCCTCTGTTTTCACTGATTTTTCAGTTATGTTTAACTGTGCTTTACTTTCTGTTAGTCTTTTGAATGCCTGGAACGGCTGGGGCTTGATGATGTAACCTTTAGTTATTTTCTCTTTTTAATCCATAGCTACTTCGTAGCTCCTTTCAACAAAAAAAAAAAAAAACATAACTCTTCCCCTCTAAACTCCAACCAAAACTACCAATAAAATACTTCTTCAAAATAAGCCTGAACTTTTCCTTCCTTGTTAACTAGAGTAACAATTTACTCTTGAACTCACAGTTAATGTATTCAAGCTCCTTATTAAAATAGATGAACACCAAGGCTACTGTAGGCTCAAGTTTGCTTTCAGTTTAATTAACTAAGCTCTTTCTCACACTAAACCACATGCTCATCTCAAGGAAACCCTGAGCCTTTATCTAAATACAACCATGCACACAACCCTTATCACCCATGTTAACAGACATTGCACCTCCAATTCAGACATATATATAAGGTTCATGATGCGAGCTAGATGATGGGAAACTAGGAATCAAGAGAAATAAGAGGAGATTGAGGCAGAGGAGAGGAAGTTAGAGGGGATTGAGAGGAAGAAGAAGAGGGATTGAAGAGATTCAGAGGAAGGAGACGAGGCTTGGAGAAGGGGAAAGAGGGGAAATGGACAAAGAGACGATTTGGAAACTATTCTCTATTTCTTGCATTCATTCATTGTGACCATATATAGACAAACAAACCCTGACCCTTCTAGCAACTTCTAGCAGCTTCTCGCAGGCAAAACGCCAAACACCTCACAGACGCTCACCTCCCAACTAATACAAGATGCTGTCGTATAGCTAGCATCCTTAATTACAACTCAATCAACCCACTAATTAACCCATAACAAACACTAATTAGTTGTAAGAGGTCAGGCCTGCAACAGTTCAACTCATGCTCACGAACCATCCTCTCTTTAAATATGTACTGTTCTTATACAAACCGTCAAAGTTCATATGTGTACACTTGGAAAGAACTCTTCTTCTCCATACCCCCACTTCATTAAATAAGCATAAGTTCAAGCAAGACCAAGCCTCTAATTCCAGGGGGTTTATACTCAACTAGTTAGCTATTGTTAACATATTAACCACCAGCCTCCATAAACATGAAATAAAGCACTAGACTAGGTCTCAAACTCACACTACACCTTCACACATGCTCTTCACACATGCTCGCAGGAAAGGCTACAAAAAATCAGGGAGCAAGAAGCTTACAGAGATTCCCCTATGCTCACGATGGCTTCACCGACGATGGGCTATAGCGTTGACCGCGTTTTAGCTTCTCTCTAGCTTCATCAACCACCCCACTCGAGTCAGAGAAGTAACGTGCATCGAGAACAACTCAGGGAGGAGGGGTTACCAGAGGTTGTTGTCCAACGTTCTCTCCCTTCTCCGCTCGTGGCGACGCTGGAGAGTAGAGAGAAGACCACGCAATGGGATAACTAGGCGGTGGTGTTGTGTAAAATGAGGGCAGGCATGGCTGGGGTCTCCCCAGCCTTAATCCTCCTTATAGCCTCAACAGATGAATCGCCCGATCCTCCAATCCCATTGGTGGGGTAACGACCCCGATTCTCTCTTATCCGGTTGGTTTCAAATGTAAAGAAATTGTCGCAGCGGCATGCATTGTTGCTGGCGGAGAAATCGTTTCTCACTACACCTCACGCAATTCGTTTCATCATGTGGTCACGAGGAGCCATTGAATGGCTTCTTTATTTTTCAAAACCAATCCAAGCCGTTCAATTCTTATGCTTTTCTACACGTGCATGCCCTCCTCGCTTTGATTCAAAGAGCTTTTAAAATCTTTTAATGGCAACCAGCAACCTTGCTTGTAAATATATTATTATATTATATATTTATATATATTTTAAATATCAGAACAATTCCCTAATCGTATGTATAAATTATACAATAAATATTATATATATCACATATATAGTAAACTATATATATATATATATATATATATATATATATATTACTCTTTCAATCCAACTTAGGAAAATCATTTCTTAAATATCTATGTAAATAAAGAGTAATGATTTATAGCATGATTAGACTTCCCGACTAAACTTCATGAAATGATATCGACCATCCATGTTATCTCGAGATGGTGGTATTGATGATCCCAAGATGACATAAATGGTTGAGATCATTTCATGAAGTCTAGTCGAGAAGTCTAGTCATGTTATATATCATTACTCGTAAATAAATTCCATTAATTCCAAACTTGGGAAAATTTTCTTGAATTAATTAATTTAATCAAAGAAAATTAGGAAATATTTATTCCACCAATATCTTGGATTTTACAACTATTTAATTGTGTATATACTAGATCTTTTAGATCTTTTATTGGTAATCCATAGGCTTAATTATAGTTAAGTTTTAACCATAGGGCAAGAAAATAGTTTTTTATATATTTTTTTTATTTTTTATATCAATATTTTTTATATTTTTAAATTAATATTTTAATTAATTAAAAAAATTTATGGGTATATATATGTAAAGGATGTAATGGTATTTTCACACAGTTATCATATGAAAGCAATTATAGTTTTTTAATGAATTTTTAGTTGAAAAAGCGTTAGCTTTTGGCAAAGCTCCGGGAGAAGATGTCAGGCATCAACGAAGGAGTTGAAGGCTATCGCAAGGGTGTGAAAAAGAAGGGCATCATCATTCCGAATGGCAACAAAGCCAACTTCCAACCACAATCCACAACGAAGACAATGAGCCCCAATGATAGGGGCTCTCTTATGCAAGAGCTCTCAGAGAGGAAGAAGAGTCGAATTTCATCAATTCGACCACGACCCTCTAAAACCATCATAAATGGATTCTGATGTAAAGGAATGGACGGAAGTACACTTTAAACGTTGCTCATGACACAATGTTGATAAGCAACCCAGGAGAACAGAGAGAGGAGTTGCAATTGCATCGTGATGCTCCCTGCCAATAATCTGGACCCCTACTCGACTCATGCAGGTTTGCGAGCAATGCTTGCACCCGACCACCGAGCAGACGAGTGCGAGTAAGCCATGACGTGTCGCCGCTGTGGAGGATCAGGGCACAAAAGATTGCAATGTAGGAGAGGATGGTTGAAGGCTCATAGAGAAAGAAAGGAGAAAAGATCAGAAGGTGCTGAGTGAGGCCAAGATAAAGAAAGAAAACAAAGGGGAAGCGATATCCCTATAAACACATAGGTCTCACAAGAGAGAAGAATTCATTGATTCCTATGATTTGATATTTGATTTATTGATTCTTCAAAGCAAACTCATTCTGTCCCAAAACTTGATTTGATGTTTTGCCGCAATTTCTTCGTTTGCTATAGGAATTGAATTCTCTCTAGATCCAACCTTAGGGCTCGTTTGGTGCTTTGCAGGAAAAGTCTTTCCCTGGAAAGTAACAATAAATGTTTGTTATGTCCAATGAAAATTGTAATTGAAATGCATGCAAAGTTAATTCCTCCGTTTGGTATCAATAAGCTTTCCATGCAAAGTAATGTTTATTCTTAATTTCCCTTGATTACTTTAATTGGTAAAATTGAGTTTTATATAACTCAAAATGATTGATTTTCTAAATACATTTTTATTTTCTAATTTCCCTTTGATAGGAGTTAAATCATTGTATTTTTGCAGATCACATAATAAATGCATCTCTCTTGTTGAACCATAAACAATAATTTGTGCTTCAAGAAAAAGCTATTGAAAATAGGAGTTGCTCAACTCATTATCTACCAACAAAAGAAAGCCTACAAAATGATAAAGATTTGACTGTTGAAAGCCTTCCTTGAAATCAACTGATGATCTTCAAGTTGCACAAGTGTACAACCTCTTTCTCTTAATTGAACCCAGAAAGAAAAGAACCCTCAAGAGATTACTCAATTTGTCACAATTGCTTCTCTATTCTCGCATCATATCTCTCCTTATATAGATGAGAGTGTCCCAGTCTCACTCAAATCCATATTCGAGATAGAGACAAATCATAAACTTTTGATAATTATCTTTATGAGATGAATCTTGATCCAATTCAAATGCAAATATCAAATCATAATCAAATTATGATTATCCCCTTTTTTCATACAAATCCCTACAAGGTGTTAGGAGCTAGCCATTCAGTTCTCTCACAGTTATCCTAAGTGACTGTCTGAATGTCCTACAAGATCACCTTTGTATCCTTTTGTATCTCATACAGCTAGTCATCTCATGCTAGTGCTCAGTGAATATTAGATAGAAAAAAAAATATTTGTATATGCATAAAATAAGATTCCCAAATAATGTCTCAAAAATAAAAATCATGGCTTTGCATGAGCACCACTTTTAACATAGGGCTCCTCTAACACTAGGGTTTTGGAGAGAAAGAAGAACGAGGGAGTTTTGCATTAATGTTTCTCAAAAGGAAGAACGGGTTTAGGTTTCTCAAAAGAAAGACAGGACAAGAGAGAAATTTCTTATTTTACAAATAGGTAGAATTGGAATTTTACATCTCCACACAATTTCACAGCTATTGTCCCCCCTATGAATCACTTTCCCCGGTCAAAGGGAAAGTAATTACAAGTTGACCGTTACTTTACATAGCTCATTTGAATACCAAACGTGTGAAAGTGTTTCATGGCGTTTACTTACTTAGTAAAGTTGTTACTTTATCGCATACCAAACGGCCCCTTACTTACAAGTCATGAAGTGAGCCTAAATCCCAATAATATGATGGTTGTGGGGTTGGATCAAATTTTGCTTCATATGTTTATATCCTTTATTTTTCCTTCATGGGCTCTTTTTTATTTTTATTCAATTTCGTTTTTAGTTCATATAGCTGGCCCCATCTAGCACAGGATTATGGATAAGTCGGTTAAAAATCTTTTTTCTATTAGCTTTGTTTGGGGATACTTTCCTGTTTTAACATGTCAAGCCCTCATGTAATTATTTATTTATTATTATTATTATTATTATTTATCTATTTATTTTTTGGAGAGCAACATGGAGACAGAGAATCCATATCCCATCCAGTATGGGATTAAGGCTTAGTTGTTGTTGTTGTTCGTTTTTAGTTCATAGATTGTCATAATAACATCTCTATTATTTCAATGCAAATCACTGAAGATTTTTTATACATATAACTTATATTAAAGTGATAGAAAATTCTAGTGAAGAATGATTCAAATGATTAATAAATAATATTTTCAATAGAAACGAGAATCAAACTTTTATTTATTTTTACCTTTGATCTAACCAAGTAATAGAGTTAACTTTATGATTTCTAAATATATTTTCAAAAAATATCTTATTCCTACTTCAAATTGAGATTTGAATTTCATTCATTTTTATAGAGTTCTGTCAAGATTTCTCCATCTTCGTCCCAAAGGTACAAAAGGATGGATCAGACCATCTTCAAAAGTTATCAGTGATCATTATCTTGGTGGTGTTGCAGAAGATGTATTGGTGAGTTTGAATACGTAGATAATAACATAGCTATAGGTAAAATTATATATATATCTATAAGTTTTCTAATATATTGAAAAAAATATATTTTAAAATATAAAAAATCAAAGGTTATATTTTAAATTTATTTTATTGGTTTCCTCTAATAGATCAAAAAATCAGCTTTCTTGTTTTTTTTTTTTGGAGGGTGGGGTGGGGTGGGTTGTTAAAAAAATAAAAAAATTCACAATGGAGTTTTTTTTTTAATTTTTTCCCCGACTGGATCATCCTCTAATATATATATCTTTAGTTATTGTGTGTACTCATGCATAGAGAATGCATATCATGAAAAAAATGTTGCATCAAAAGATTTATAAAGAAATGTTAAGTTGAATGGTGGTTTGTGAAATTCATCATTAGTTGTTCATATCATTTGAATGAAATAAAAAAAAATGTGGAAAATAGTTTATAAACATAGATGTGTGATGTTGATATTATATGTTATCTGAATATATTAGAAAATTTATAATAATTTTTTTTTTTGGCATAGGTCATAAAGACCTCCTCAAAGGGCGTGTCAAGGGACGTGGCCTTAGGTGACGAGCATCCTTGACCCCTCACCGTGCGCATATAGATGTGGGGACTCGAACCTGGGAGCTTTGTGCTCACAAAGTGAATTATCCAAACTGTTCCCCTTATTTATGGGGGTGGGGACTCAAACTTAAGATCAAGCTCAATCAAACAAATTACCTAACTTACAGGACCCGAAATACCACTAAACCAATGGTCCTTTGGTATAATAAAAATGGTCAAAACCCCAATTTGTCCTTGTGCTTTACTCTAACTCCCGTTTTAGTCCCTATATTATTTTTTGTCCTTGGGAGGTCCCTCTATTATTGGTTTGGTGAAAAAGTGGTCCCTTACCCTAACGTCTGTCATGTTTTCCATCCCAATTGTTGATGTGGCATTTTTTATTATTAAAAAAATAATAAAATATTACATGAAACTTTTAAACCCCGTTTAAACAACTAACTAACTAACGAACTTCATTAACTAAACGGGTTGGGATCCTAACTCGATAACAAAATTACCCGATCTCCACCCCATCGCCAAATCCACTCCACCCAACGCCCTTGCTTTCGGTCAACAAGATCCTCGCTCCGAAATTTCCAGTACCGCCCAATTGCTTCCAGTGGTCGTTGTCACAAACCGAGACCATAATTGCTAGGGCATAGGCTTCACAACCAGACAACCCTTCTACATCTTCAATTGGTCGGACCGATACCCTCTCCTCGTCAAGTGCCAGCCAAGCATCGTTGATTTTGGTATTATATTTATTTTTGACTTCATTTTTTAGTGATTTATGTATTTGAACTTTTTTTAGTGTTGCCTTTCTTTATTCTTTAACTTATTTTTATTTGATGTTGATTTGAGTGCTGTTTTGGGGCAAGCATCGTTGATTTTGGTATCATATTTATTTTTTACTTCATTTTCTAGTGATTTCAGTCTTTGACCTATTTTGTAGTGTTACCTTTCTTTATTCTTTAATTTGTTTTTGTTTAATGTTGATTTGAGTGCTGTTTTGGGGCAAGCATTGTTGATTTTGGTATCATATTTATTTTTTATTTCATTTTCTAGTGATTTCAGTCTTTGACCTATTTTGTAGTGTTGCCTTTCTTTATTCTTTAATTTGTTTTTGTTTGGTGTTGATTTTGAATACTGTTTTGGAGCTGGTTTAGTGTTGCCTTTCTAAAGACAAACTCCTAAGACATATATATTGTCATATAACCATGGCCCATCGAAGTGCATCAGGTAGGCATCAGGTAGGCATCAAAGTGCCAATAGTTAACAATGAGCATAATTAGGGTCAATTGGAAAGGTTTATGCCCATGTCCTGTCATATGTGCAAGTGTTTTGCCATATACTGTCATATACGTAGAGACAAAACCATGTCTTGCATTTTATAGGAGAATGAAGTCATTTAGTTGACTGAAGAAATTTCTTAATATGTGAATATAATAGCTATAATTAGAACAATTGAAAGCTCATTCACTCCTGCACTTCACTTCCAAAAAAAAAAAAAAAGAGGGACAAGGTGTTTTGCCACATATAATAGAGACAAAACCATGTCTTGCATTTTATAGGAGAATGAAGTCATTTAGTTGACTGAAGAAAATTTTTTAATATGTGAAGATAATAGCTATAATTAGAACAATTGAAAGCCAATTCACTCCCGCACTTCCAAAAAAAAAAGAAGAGACAAGGTGTTTTGCCACATATAATAGAGACAAAACCATGCCCTGCATTTTATAGGAGAATGAAGTCATTTAGTTGATTGAAGAAATCTCTTAATACGTGAAGATAATAGCTACAATTAGAACAATTGAAAGGGTTTATGTCCACCACTCCTGCATTTCCAAAAAAAAAGGGTTTTGCCACATATTGTCATATATAATAGAGACTTAAACCATGTCCTCCTGCATTTTATCGGAGAATGAAGTCATTTAGTTGACTGAAAAAATTTCTTAATATGTGAAGATAATAGATTCAAACAAAATGGATAGAAAACTTAAAAAGAATGTGAAAAGGAATTCATTGTTTATGAAATAGTAGAGATTTGTGATGTCTGACATATTATTGTTAACAATAATATATAGATATAACCTGGCCCACTCATGTGAAAAGGAATCCATTGTTTATGAAACAATAAAGATTTGTGATGTGGACCCAAAAATATTTACAGCCTGCTCCTAAAACTACCTTCCACAAGGATTCATTTGCATAAAAAATTCAGATGGCCTCAAAGAGCAAGCCCTTACATTTTATGTACAATAGAAAGATGAAACCAAGAATAAGAAATGCTTTAAGGAAAATTACTGATCACAATTTAAGAAGAAATATTTGTCCATTGATGCAGCCAAATTTAAATGACTTTATTCAACAGACTACCCTTGTGATTAACACAAATAAAACTATAAACATGGATGCCATTTAGTGTATGGAATTTCCCACCAAATAGCAGGTAGCAAGTAAACAAAGAATCTAATATAAACCCTCAAGGACACTTTAGAAACCTTCATTAAGACCTTCCAGAACCAGTTGTGCCTTTTTATTTGTTTCCCTTCAATGATAGCAGAAAAACATAAAAGGTGATTGTTGCCATCTAGTGATGGGTCTTTCCCTCTAACAATATGTCTCCACTTGTCTCTTTTTCAGTGAAGGTGTGAAAGCATGTCTGGCTGCCCAATAAACACTGTGAGATACCATCATGGAGGGACATTGTTGAGAGAAGGGGGCATAAAATATGTGGTTGGGAAGGTAGATGAGTTTGTTGTGGACCCAGACGAGCTTTGTCATTGGGATTTGCTAGGAGATATGCAGGAACTGGGTTATGATATTACCAAGGCTTATGATTTCTTTTTTGTGAATGAGGAGGGGACATTGAAGACAATCTCTGACGATGCTGCAGTTATAATTCTAGCTAATCAAATAAGAGAACTGGTGACAGTAGATATTTATGTAGAAGCAACAGGTGTTTGCCATGAAAATATATTGCCAGAAGTGTTAGCACCTGCTAGCCAGGAGAAGACCTTGCCAAAAGTGTTGCCAGAAGTGCTGACTGATTTAAGCTTACAAAGCTCAGATGATGAAGAAAGCCTAATTCAGGTGCCATTTGCAGAAAACAACTCAGATGAAGATGTTGAAACAGAGGAAGCCAGAAATAAGGTCAGAAAATTTGTTGAGCTGCAAAGAGCTTGGAAAAAGATGCTTAGATAGATGCCAATGAAGCTCCAGCAGAAAAAGAGAATGATGAGAGTAATGAGAGTGATCATGGGTCTAATGGGACCAATGACAAACCTGGTTCTAGGTATGGGAAGGTGACGGGTTATGAAAGTGAATGCATCTCATCATTAGATCCAGGGAGCTATGAAGATACTAGTGAAGGCTCAGATGCTGAAGATGCACAGAGGCACAAGTCTACCAGGAAAGTATATGACCCAAATTTTTCACTTGATCTTAGGTTCAAGGATTTGAAGTCATTTAAGAAAGAGCTAGTTGAATTTTCAACCAAGAGAGGCTTTGAGTTTAGGTATCTCAAGAATGATGCATTAAGGGTTCGTGTTGTGTGTTTAGGGCAAAATTGCAAGTGGCTAATTCTATGTTCATGGTGCAGTGGTAGGAAAATATTCACTGTCAAACACTATGTCCCGCAACACACTTGCCTCCTTGGAATTACCAAGAATAGAAGGGTGACAGCTCCAGTAGTTGCCAAGAGGTTTGGAGAGGTAATTGCTCAAATGCCTTTCATTAGGGCTAGGCATTTGAGAGCAATGGTGAGAAGTGAATTGGGTGTCTTTGTGACACACAAAGTATGCAGAAATGCCAAGGGCTTGGTAATCAAAAAAATTGAACAACAATTTTGGAAGGACTTCAGGGCCTTGAATAGCTACGCATTGGAATTGAAGGCCACTAATCCAGGGAGCAGTGTCATTGTCATATCTCAAAGAATGAACCCAGATGAGTTGCCCACTTTCCAGAAGATATACATTTGTCTCACAGCTTCAAGAGAAGGCTTTCTTGGTGGTTGTAGAAGACTAATTGGAGTTGATGGGTGCTTCTTGAAGGGATTATTAAAAGGACAAATACTTGTGGCTGTTGGAAGGGATGGGAACAATCAAATGTTCCCCATAGCTTGGGCAGTGGTGCAGAAAGAGACAACTGAATCATGGGCCTGGTTCATTGAGCAGTTGAAAGCTGACCTTTGCATTGGTGATGGGCTTGGCTGGTCCTTGATCAGTGACATGCAGAAGGTTTGCACATCACTCAAATTTTTTTTCTCCAATAGACACTTCATTTCAACTAATCCTGTGTCTTCTTTTTTAGGGTCTTATACGTGCAGTCAATGATCTTCTGCCTTTGATTGAGCATAGGATGTGTGCAAGGCACATCTATGCAAGGTGGGGGAAAAAGCACCAGAGCAAAGAGCTCCAACTTGCATTCTGGAAGGTTACCAGGTCTACCAGCCAGCCAGAAATGCAAAGAAACTTGGAGCAAATGTCTAGAATTGATGACGGGCAAGGAGCTGTGCAGGAATTGCTGGAGAAATGGCCAATCACAGGTTGGTGTCAAGCCTTTTTCTCCGATATAGTCAAGTGTGATATCATAGACAACAACATGTGTGAGACATTTAATGGGGTGGTTCTAGAGGCCAAGAGTAAGCCAATTATACACATGTTAGAAGATATTAGACAGTATTTGATTACAAGGGTAGCAGTTAAAAAGGAGAATGCTATGAAGTGGAGATGTGATTGTGGGCCAAACATATTTGCCAAGATTGAAAAAGAGAGGAAAAAGAGTGGCAAATGGTTGGTTGAATGGAATGGGGAGGACAAACATGAAGTCTACTGGGACAATCTTGAGTTGAATGTAAGAGAGGCTTATGTGGTTATGCTTGTAGACCATGTGTCCTCTTGTGGAAAATGGAGTAAATCTGGCATACCATGCCAGCATGCTATGGCTTCTATTGTCTTTAATGGAGATGATCCCCTACAGTATATCTCTGAGTGGTTGACAAAAGACACATACATCAAGGCCTACCAATCTCTTGTCATTCCAGTCAAGGGCAGGGAATTCTGGCCATCAAGTGAGGAAGGTCCATTGTTGCCTCCAATAGTTAAGAGGATGCCAGGAAGACCTGCTAAGAAGAGAAAGAGGGAGCCATTAGAAGGTAAAAGCAAAGGAAAAACAAAGTTATCAAGAGCAGGTAGGGCATTCAAGTGTAGTGTCTGTATTGCTGAAGGCCACAACAAACTGACATGCCCAAAATAAAACAAACCAGTTGTAAGCTCTGTTACTGCATCATTTCACTCATTACCCCCAGTTCATTTTGTTGAAGCAATAATGTTTTTTTCTTTTGTAGGAGAGCACTAGAGATGTCCACAATGATACAATTCCAACCGCAGATACAATTGAAAGCGTTTCAGCTGGGCAGACAAGTTATAAAGGGAAGGTTGCACCAAAGAAGAGACCAAAAAAGGTTGCAGCTGCACCCAAAGTTAAGAAAGAATTAGTTGCTTCCACTCAAGGACCACTCAAAATGAGCAAAGTAAGAAGTACTTATGTGTAATGTAGTTACATCATTTTTGTCATTAACCCCTTGTTAAGTTTGTTGAACCTGATAATGCCTTTATCTTTTGTAGGAGAGCATTGGAGATGTTCACAATGATTCAATTCCAACCACAGATCTCATTAAAAGTGTTTCAGCTTGGCAGACAAGTCATAAAGTGAAGGCTGCACCAAAGGAGAAAGCAAAAAAGGTTGAAGCTACACCCAAAGGGAAGAAAAAATTGCAGGCTTCCAATAAAGGGCTATTCACAATTTTAAAAGTAAGAAGTACTTATGCATTTTTTAAATATGTGCTTCATTTCAATGAGCTTGCTTTGTGCTTCATGTACCTGACAATAGCTATAATATAGGGTCAGCATACAGGAGGACTTATAATTGGGAGGGAAGTTCCTCAGTCTACTTCATTCATTAATGCTAGGCAATTGCTGGTAAATGGTTTTTTCTGGTAAGAATGACCTGTCTTTTGTAGGAAAAATTATTGATCTTTTGTGGTTTAATGCTCAGGCAAGAAGGAACAGCAAAGTTAGTGTTGTGGAGAGAATGCAAAGGCAAAATGAGAATGAGTTGAGTCAGCATACCACTTTAGAGTTTGGACCTCCAGAAATCTCCACACAGCAGAGTCTTGCGAGTGCTGCAGTCCAAGAAAATCCTAAAATCTGAAGTGAATAGATCTGTAGGCATGGTTTTCTAAGTATTGCAGGATCTCTCTTTTTGGTGTGAACAAAGAAACTTAATTTTCTTTTGTTAAACATGTGTAACAGTCTTGAGGAAGACTTGTATGTTGTTTTGTAATGGAATTACAGTTAGACACCTGTAATGAAATTGCCTTTGTGTAATGAAATTACATTTATCCACCCACTGTTTGTGTAATGAAATTGCCTTTGTGTAATGAAAATTTTCTGTAAGGAAATTGCCTTTTTTGAAATTTATTATGTAATGCAATTGCCTTTGTGTAATGAAAAGTTTCTATAATGAAATTGAAGATGTTGAAATTTATTCGGTAATGCAATTGCCTTTGTTGAATTAAATTTTTTCTGAAATAAAATTCCCTTTGTTGAAATTTATTTTGTAATGCAATTGCCTTTGTGTAATTAAATTTTTTATGTAATGTTTGTGTAACAGTAATCCACTTAGTATGAATACATTGTTTGAATTACAAGGTTGGAAGCATTGGTGATAAATACAAGTAGCAGAACTGATTTTGAAGAAGATAATATGTTCTCCAAGTGTATTTTTGGAAGCATTGCCTTGATCACTGACATGGTTGCAGGAACATCCAATTGAAATTGAGAGGGAGAAATGGAAGAAGTAGAACAATGAAATCCCTCTCGAGCTTCTTTGATTGCTTCCCTTACTGTACATTAAACAGAGGTTGCTAGGAGCAAAGATGGCTTCAGTATCCCTTCGTCGGTCAAAGGGTGATCTTGTCGGGAGGTCTTGATGAATTTGCTTGAGTTGGCGTCGAGGGGGCATTTGGAAGCTAGAAGCGAGGTTTATTTGGAAATTTGGGCGAGGGATCTTGTTGTCGGTGAGCAAGGGCACTATTGGGTGGGTGGAGGTCGATGGGGTGGAAATCGGGTAATTTTGTTATCTGGTTCGGATCCCGACCTGTTTAGTTAATGAAGTTCGTTAGTTAGTTAGTTGTTTAAACGTGGTTTAAAAGTTTCATGTAATATTTTATTATTTTTTTAATAATATAAAATGTCACGTCAGCAATTGGGATGAAAAACATGACAGACATTAGGGTAAGGGACCACTTTTTCACCAAACCAATAATAAAGGGACCTCCCAAGGACAAAAAATAATATAAGGACTAAAGGGGGAGTTAGATTAAAGCACAGGGACTAATTAGGGGTATTGACCAATAAAAATTGAGTAAGATTTTCTTTATTACTTAAATATTACTGAGTAAAATCGTAAGTGTGAATATATAATGTTAAGGTCATATGGAGGAAGACATGGATTATATAAAAAGAAAATGCTCATCTTTCTTAAAAGAGAAATATAAAAATAACAATCTAATACAATGTAAAAATCTCACATGCCTAATTGATTTAAATGCCAAGATATTTGTCAACTCATCACGAGTCAACTCACTAGCCGACCTTGTTAATGAAATACTTCATAAAATATTTTATGTATTCCTAATAATAAGATTTTAAGATGAAAATTTCACGAGCTTCCAACAAATCTTTTGGTCAAAGATACAACATATTAATCACTATTGTAAGGTATATAAATAGATTAAAGCATTCCCTTTTTTTATACAATGTCTTATTAGATTCAGACCTAGATTTTTAAAACACCTATTAAATAAAGAGATTGGATCAAAATCAGACTCAATTCAAACTGATGAGCCAACTTTGTTCTTTTATATAACAGAATCAAGGTCTAACTAGCTATTCAACACAAAACTACTAAAGTTAATACACCATATTAGATTAGTAATTTCAACTGATAACTGATTCATACTCCCATAGGTTCTGCAGTGTCTCATTCTTTTAGCTTCTTTGGCATGACACTAATTAAAGAAGCTATTCTTGATTTATGTGAAAGATTGTTTTCAGAACAACTTACAATTCTTAAGAGCACTCAAAGAGACTTTTGAGGTTTTCTGCAAAAGTCCATCAATGAGACTTCACCAATGGAGTTAGTGGTTGTTTTATTTTTTATTTTTTTTTATTTTTTGATAAATGTGGATAAACCACGTTCATTGATGTAAAAAGGTTCCTAGTTGATTCTCTATTACAAATAATTCCTGGTTCGTGATACAGTCAGGTAGCACCCAACCAGGTAGCAGTACTGATTGATACAGGGGAATAGTTAGTATAGAGGAGTGGAGCAGCAGGAGCTCTCTCATGCTAGCACTTGTCTATGTAATCTATACCTTTGTAGCAGGATGTTGGTGTGGTGGTGCTCTCTTAGGGGTTTTGTATGCCATCTAGGTAGTTGCCTGCAAAGGGGAATGTGAATAGGAGCACGCTCCGTCCTGGTTGTCCTTTCAACCTGTTTCACTAGTAGGATGCACAACACGACAAGTTAGGGCAAGCTATTGCTCCCACCTTTTTGACCGTCTCTACGCCTTATGTGTTTGTTAAGTTAGTTGCTATTATGGGAATATTGGTATTGGAGAGACAACCCTGATGTTTAAGAGCTCACTTGTACCCCGAAGAACGCAAACAGCAGCCTTAGGGCAAGCTATTACTCCCACCTTTTTGATTGTCCTTCCTTCTTCTTTTTTTCTTGGCTAGAGAGACGTGCCCCAATGTTTAAAGAGCTCACTTGTACCCCCAACCGTTGTGGTCTCCCCTATGTGTCCAGGTTTACTTGGTCTCCAGGAGGTATGTGCCTTATTCCAAATCCGCGATGTTGGTATGTACCTATATGGCATACAAGACTCGAGTGACAGCCACCACCGCGACTGTGATCCAAAGGCTGCAAGAGTATAGATCAGATGACTTTCCTAAGCATGAGGGGGTTGTGCAGTTCCATCCTCTTGGGTCCATGGTGTGCATTCCATTGTATTTCAATATTACAATGCTCTCCGTGGATAGAGGGGGTTGGTGCTGCGCATGGCTATGGTGAGGGTCATTCCCTTGTTGGGTGTCCCTTACCTATCTCCAAGTTTACGTCTGGGTGGCCTCATCCTCAAAGTCTGCGCCTGCTTGTTGTAGGCGAACTTGATCTCTTGTAAGCTCCAGGCTTTGTTTGGCAATGTTTTTTGCAGCAAGTAGTTTTTGTCCTTTTGTTGGGTGGGCTGCATCTATCCATGAGAGCATGAGGAAGGGGATATTGCATCTATCCATGTTAGTGGTTGTTTTATGTGACATTAATTTGAAGAAAAGAGGTGGAAGTGATGGACTGATTGATAATATATTTTTATTTATTTATTTGAAAAAAGTAGATAAAAGTTAAAACACATTCATTCATAAATATCAAGTAGTATATGGGGTTATCGCAATACATGCAAGGCTACGTAGATAGTTCCACCTAGTGTTGGCAGGGTACCAGCAGCTTCAAATATGGTTGGGAGCTTTCCTCATCCTAATTTATCTGAGTCAGAGTTCTCCGACCTTGTATCATTCTCTTCCTCATGGAAGCTTTGTGCCAGGCTCTTCTTAAAAATATACATTTGAATAGCTTGCCCACATCCATGAGAAGGATATGTTTGCTAGATTTCACCGAAAGAAATGGACAAAAAGGCTTTTTTTTATATAAGAATGATTGGGTTGAACAAGAGAAGTGTTGTGAATAGTGAAGCAAACAAGCAAAGAAATCAAGAAGAAAAAGTACACAGAGAACATCCATGGGAGCAAGCGGGGGAAATTTCACTATATAAAATTAGGGTTACATTATGAGTATTTATATTAAACCCTAAATGTACAGAAATGACAATATTGATCTCCGTTCCGCTACGCTACTCTTGCTCCGACATCTACTTGTTTGCCACTGTGCTCGCAGCAAGTATCTCCGCAAACAGCAATAGAGAGGCCCGAGGATTGCATTGAACAAACTCTTCAAAGCTTTTTTGAATGTTTGTGAAGATTGTCAAATCAGTTACCACTTACCATCCCTTCTATCTTTGAGAGGTGAACAACCCAATTTTTTATGTTTTTATATCTAGAGATATATTTTAAATTTATTTTATTGGTTTGTTCTAATATATCAAAAAATTAGTATTCCTTATATATATATATATATATATATATATATATATATATATATATAGTCCAGATCTTTATGCGGCCGGTAGGATCAGCATCTTGAGATCCGGTCATGCCTCGGGTTTAGGCCCTTGAAGCATGTTTGAAGGATTAATTTCCAACCGCACAGATAGGAAGATCATCGAAAAATAAGTTATATGTCCATTTTTATACAATTTGGTGATCGTTTAATTGGTCCTCCCACTTAATGATTGAAATTCTGAACCGCTCAGATTTCTAAAAAATAAGAACTGTTAAGTGGGAGTCCAAACGGTCACCAAATTATATGAAAATGAACATGCTAGCTTATTTTTCGATGATCTTCCCATCTGTACGGTTGAAAATCCTTCAAACATGCTCGAAGGGCTGAAATGGGAAGCGACCTTATTTGCACAATGATAAGGCCAGCTGTACCTTATCACGGCTGATATATATATATATATATATATATATATATATATATATATATATATATATCTGATAGTGATAACATCTTTGCCGTAGGATCATTTATTCAAATCGATTGGCCGCATGTTATATCGCCCTAAAGCATGTTTGAAAGGTTTTTTGGTATGGATGGGAAGATTCACTGCTAAAAATAAGCTACCACATCCAATTTTCATATAATTTGGTAACTGTTTGGTCCTCCCACTTAACAGTTGAAATTCTCATCGTTGATTCCTATAAATTTTGATCCGTTAAGATGAAGACCCTACAAGTTCCCAAATTGTATGAAAATTGACAGGCTAACTTATTTTTCGATGATCTTCCCATCCATACGGTTAAAAATCCTTGAAACATGCTCCAGGGGGCCAAATCCGGCGTGACCGCAAATGAACAGTGTTACGGCCGGCCAGATGGCATCAGTGCTCTCTCTATATATATATATATATGGGCATGCTACTATAAAGCCGGTCGGAACATTGTTCCGGTAAGGTCGCCTCCCATTTTGGCCCTTGGAGCATGTTTTAAGGATTTCAACTTTATGGATGGAAAGAACATCGAAAAATAAGCTAGCATGTCAATTTTCATACAATTTGGGAACTTGTAGGGTCTTCATCTTAACGGGTAAACATAATTTCACTTGTTAAGATGAAGACCCTACAAGTTCCCAAATTATATGAAAATTGACATGCTAGCTTATTTTTCGATGTTTTTTCCATCCATACGGTTGGATTTTCTCAAAACACTGTGCAAGTGGGTCAAATGGAGGCGACCGCACTTGCACAGTGATAAGGCCGGCCGCATAGTAGCATGCCCATATATATATATATATATATATATATATATATATATATATATATATATATATATATAAAAGAAAGATTTATAAAGAAATGTTAAGCTTGAATGGTGGTTTGTGAAATTGACCATGAGTTGTTATAAATATTGTTAAGTAAACTAACAACATCCATGTCTTTTGGTATCTGGGTCCCTTGTTAGAAGGTGGGGTTCTCCTGTGAAAAAACCTGGGATCGAATCCCCCTTGTATTTGGCAAAAGGCCATTTACCAAAATGGCCCTGATGGATCTATTTTATTTTTTTTTTGGCCCTATGTCTATATTAATCGCTAAAGTAGATAATAATTGAAAAAATATTTCAGGAACCTAAATGAAGCTAATGGCCTTTCTCCATAAAACCTAATTTTTTGGAGCAAAATGGTATTTCGAACACCTCTTAGCTCTAGAGAGCAAAAAACTAAGTTTTATTGTCATTTAGCTCCACAAATGGATTTTATGGAGCTAAATGGCTTTTGAAAAGTCGTTTAGCTCCACAAAAGCTAGTTTTTGGCTCTCTCGAACTAAATGGCTTGTCAAACACCGTAACACCTCACATTACTTGATGTGTTGTTTTGTGGGTGAAACTGTAGCCATTATAATCTTTACATAAGATTGAATTGGATGAATGAATGCAAGCCTCAAGGTGAATTAAAGATTGTATATCTTCCATGAAACATAGATAAGACCATTGAATTTTCAGAAACCTTTGTTGAAATGATGACAACATGATTCTTTGCCTCAATTCACCAATCATTCATAAAAGAAAGTAATTTGATTCTTAAGATTGTAGTTCGTTGAAAGATTTCAATGGTTTTTTTTATAGTCACTCTTGCATAAATTTGTAGGGAAATTGGTGCCAAATATAACTTTAAAAACAATTTTTTTTTCAATTTCTTAAGAATTAGTCACATGCAAGATTTGAGTAATTATTACTTAAACCAAATACTATTTGTTTCACATAAAAGAAAAATCAGTCCATTTCAAAGAGAGCATGTCTACTAACCAAACTTAAGCCGGGAAATTTTTTGGGGGGGTTACCGTACTATGGTCCTTTTTCACTTTGGTCACCCAATTTTAATTTGTTTCAAAATGGGTACCAAAAATCTATTTTGTATCACCGGGGGGTTACCCATGGGAATCCGGCCAATTTCATCCCACGTGGCCGCCGGAAAGTACACGTGGGATGCCACGTGGATTAAAACACACACCCATTCGGTCCCTTTCCAAAAACCCTTCTTTCTCCTTCCTTCACCTGTGTGAGCTCGAGAGAGTGACAGAACCCTCTTCGCCGGCTTCTCTATCCTGACCATTCTCTCCATCCGAGGGTCCGTCACCATCTTACAGACCGTCGGCGAGGTTTCGTAGTGGAGAAACCTAAAAACCTACCAACAGACGGCGACGGCCAGAGCTTGGCGCATCATGGTGGGAAATTGGGAGATTAGAAATTTGGTATTTGAAGCACGAGTATTGTAACCCCTTTCATGGCTTGTTTTTCTACTTCAAAGACTAAGTGGACCCTCTAATTAGCAATGCAGAAATTACTCAAGTTAATTAAGATTAAATTTCAAAATTATCCATATCCCCAGACAAATTGTGACTTTGTTTATTTCAATTCCCCCTGTTCCAAATCAAGTTTGCTTTCTTATTATAAGTCTATTGCAATGCATATGGATAATTTGTCTGGGGATATGGAATTGATGTTAGTAATTAATCTTGGTGCACTATGCATTGCATTTGGTATATTCCAGCCAATAGTTTCAGAGTTTATCTTATTCTTAACTGGCTTGAGCAAGAAAAATATTGTAAGTTAAGGTATGATGGACATTATTTATCATGCCTTGCAGATTCTCTTTAAAATTTAATGAAAGGATTATTCCCACACTTGAGTAATTTACATAAATCCTTTTTGTGAGTTGTTTATTCCTCCTTTTTAACCAAGTCTCTTGATTTCCTTGCTTGGCAGTTTAACCAATGTTATTTTCAATGAATTCTTTGGTTCAATTAGAATTTAGTAAATAATACTAATTGCATATTGGTTGCTTCAGAAACATATTAAGAACTTGTCTTGTAGTTATTCTTTTTAATCGAATCAATTTAATTTGAATGTTTTTTTTAGCATTCATTCTTTCATTGATTATGCCAGTTGGTCTTAATTGCAATTGTCCCTTTTCAACTTTTTTTTTTGGGTTAGGTTGCACATGCCACATCCATGTCCCCAGACAAATTGTGACTTTGTTTATTTTAATTCCCCCAATTCCAAATCAAGTCTGCCTTATTATTATAAGTCTATTGCAATGCATGAATGGTTTGTCAACAAATGTCCCAAAAATAATGTAAAGAATTGTGGTAATACATGCAAGAGTAATTTAGAATGATGGATTTGTATATATATATTTCTTGTCAATCTCTTTCATGTAATAAACACAAACAATCATAATTTTAATACATGCAAGAGTAATTTAGAATGATGGATTTGTATATATATAAACAAACATTTTTTGTACTAACATCTATCAGTAATGGATAAACAAAAGACAGAGAGATAAAGAGACATGTAGTTAATTTATTACATTTTTTGGGAAATCATAAACACTAGAGTAGATTTTAATTTTGTGGTAATGTCAACCTTCCAAATAATCTTCAAACCCTGCCATTTAGTGGGGGCACTTGTCCTGCTATATGATTTATATAAAATTATGTAACATATATTGTCTGGCCTTGGATCTGCCCTTGGCCCCTTCAGACCATTTACATAATTTTATCCATTCACTCCATTCTATTTGCAGATTAGAGATATGTTACACCATAAACCTAGGAAATATGATTAAGCAATAGATTAATATCCCATTGAGAGTTTATAATTAATTTATGGTCTTGCTAGCTTATGTGCTTATGTGCAATAGTAATGGATCTGGCCTTGGCCCCTTCTCATTACACCATAAAAATTAAAGAGTGATGAAATCTAGCAACAATTAATAAAAGCTAAAAGGTTAGCAATGAAATCAAGTAGTATTTTGACACTATTTCCCCACTTTTGTTTTAGTTCCCACCTCTGAATATTTCACAATTCAAATGTATTATGGCCATGATGATGTAGACAAGTGAAGTGAGTATAGGTTGGCAGGATTTGTGGACTCAGTTGCTGCTGACTATATATCAATGTTAGAACTAAAAGGCATGTCTACTGAGTTGGGATTGAATATAGAGGGTTGTAGTTTCTGGTGGAAGGACATTACTAGTGAAAGGGTAGGATTGACAGAACTAAAAAATGATTTAGATGCAGTTGCAATGGCTCTGGCTGTGGATCATAGCAGGGTTACAAATGTCTATGTCAAGGTGGCTAGGGTGGATGATGGCAGTAGAGATGGTGTGTCAATTGATGGTAGTTGTGCTAGTGGCAATGTTGTGGTCAAGGAGAGGTTCATTTAGATGCTATTGTAGAAGAGGATATAGACCAGAAGGCTGCTGCATTAGAAAGCACTTTAATTGGGGAATCAAGTAAAGGTAAAGAGGTGGATGAAGACAGTGAGCTGAATGACTCTAAATATAGCCTTCATAGTGATGGAGATGAGGCTGAGGTTGGTGTGGATGAGAAGGCATTGCCTAGGTCTGAGATACCTATATGTGATGAGATTAGTGTTGAAGAAAATGTTGATGAAGATGAGGTTCAAGACCATGATGAGAATGAGGTTCAGTCTGAATATGAAATATCTGAGGAATTGCAGTCATGTTCATCAACAGATGAGGATGAACTAGGGCCTAATAGGGCTAGGCATGCTGAGTTTATTGAAGAGATTGACATGGCAGATCCTCATTTCAAGATTGGTATGAAATTTAGAAGCTTTCAGCAGTGCAAGCAGGCTGTAAAAAATTATGGGATTAAGAATAGGTATGAGATGAAATTCAAGCCCAACAACAAGAGGAGATGCAAAGCATTTTGCAAGAAAGGTTGCCCTTTCTATCTGTGGGCCTCACCAATGGTGACTGATAAGAACACAATTCAAATAAAAGCTAGAATTCTGAAGCATGAGTGTAGCAGAGATCATAATATAAGGCATGTGAATGCTAAGTGGATAGCAGAGCACTATCTGGAACAATTTAGATCATACCCTTCTTGGAAGCTTGCTGCCATCATCCAAGCTGTAAGGACTAATCAAGAGGTTGCCATAATAAGACTGAAAGCTTGGAGAGCCAAATGCATTGCAACAAGGTAGCTATATGGTTTATTTATTAAGTTATAGAAGCTATAAAGAAATGAATTGCAATAAGATAGCCAGTTGACTGACTGTTTTTTTTTCCTAGTTACATTTTTTGCACATTGTTCTTCTCACAGTACAGTATCCAAATTAGGATGCTTGATGGTGATCATTACACTCAGATGACTAGGTTATATGACTATCGACTCGAGCTGATTAGAACACACCCTGGATCAATAATTAAGTTTAGATGTAATCAAGGGGTATTCGAGGCCACGTATGTGTGCTTGTTACCACTTAGGGCAGGGTTTCTAGCAGGATGCAGGCATATTATTTCTGTGGATGGTTGCTTCCTCAAGGGTCTTTATGGTGGCCAATTACTCTCAGTTGTTGGGATAGATGCCAATGATTGCATCTATCCAATAGTTTGGGCTGTAGTGAACAGGGAAAACTACGAGAATTGGATGCAGTTTACGGAGTTCTTTGGCGTGAAGACCTACAAATTGTTAACAGCTATGAATGGTCATTCATGAGTGACAGACAGAAGGTATGACTAGGCATTTCATTTTTTTCAGTATCTACTTGTTTTTTTTAATTATCTCTGATCTGCTTTCCTGTACTATTTTTTTCCCCTCTGGTTCTGTTGAAAATGTTATGTTTTTTTTTCCTTGTTTGCTCATAGTGGTGTGTGAAACAACTGTGTACCTAGGGGTTAATACAAGCCATAGATCATTTGTTTCCTCAAAGTGAACATAGATTCTGTGTAAGGCATATTCACACCAATTTTAGGAAGCAATTCAGAGGCAAAGCCCTTAAGGATCAGTTGTGGAATTGTGCTAGGTCTAGCTATATTCCTGGATTTAACCAAGCTATCGATACTCTAAAAGATATGTCTGCGGGAGCTTATGGTTTCATGAAAAAAATTGATCCAATTCACTGGAGTAGGTCTCACTTCAAAACAGGGTTCAAGTGTGATATGCTTCTAAACAACTTGTGTGAATGCTTCAATAGTATCTTACTAGAAGCTAGAACAAAGGGGATAATCTCTATGAATGAAATCATTAGGACACACTTGATGGTTAGGATTCAAAGAAAAAAAGATGCAATGCAAAGATGTACAACAAAGTATTGTCCAAAGATCATTAAGAAATTAGAGAAGTCAAAAGAGCTTAGTTGGTCCTGCAAAACAACATGGTCTGGTGGTGATAAGTATCAGGTATTAAGCCATGATGGCCAGTTTGTTGTTGATATGAAAGACAAATCCTGCACTTGTAGAAGGTGGCAGTTAACAGGAATCCCATGTTGTCATTCAATATCAGCCCTCTATTACAATAGAAATAAACCTGAGAACTATCTAGATGATTGTTATAGAGTTAGCACTTACTTGGCAACTTATAGCCACATTTTAAACCCAACACAAGACAGTAAGTGTTGGCCCAAGAGCCACCAACCCCCCATGATACCACCTGAGCCTGCAAACAAGAACAGAGGCAGGAAACAATTACTTAGGAGGAAGGAGGCATTTGAGGAGGGCAGTGGCTTCACCAATGGCAAAGTTAGTAGGAAGGGGGTCAAAATAACTTGCAGCATCTGTGGGGTTTCAGGGCACAATAAGAGATACCATGGCAAGCAGGTAGTGAACTCTCACTAATTTTTCTTCCAAAATGATGCTTGTGCTTGTGATGCATAACTTTATATGGGTTGATTGAACTCTGCAACACCTATAGGGAGAGAATGAAGACCTAGGTGGGAACCAAGGTGGACAGCCTACTACAGCTGCCAGTGCCAATGAGGTGAGCAAACAAAAAATTGTAGGTTGAAGATTTATTTTTGCATATAGTGCAAATTAATTTATGGTATATGCTGCTAATGAACAGGACACATTGAATACAATTGATCCTCATGTGTTAGAAGAACATTTCAAAGAGGTATGTTGTTCAGTTCTGAAATAAGTTATAAATGGTTTTTGCTAACATGGTTTTGTGTACATGTCAAGGTTGAGAGGTTGAGAAGAAGCAATGAGAATGATGACCTCAGAACAAGTGAAAATGTTCAAGCTTCAGCTGATCCAATTTCACAAGCATATCAAAAAAAAAAAAAATAGTGTGTACCTCATTGAGTATTCTGTCATGCAACAATAGACAATGGACTTCCTTTTTTTTCAAAAAAATGCAGGTAGTTGACACACATGGTGAGGCTCCCCCTGGATCATCAATTGCAAAAGATGCAAGCTTGGGGAGGCAAATATTGCCCACAAGAGGAGGGAAGAAAGAGCTCCTCACCAAAAGCCAAGCAAGGAAGCAATTCCCTGCCAAGGGTCCTGTGCTGAAACATCAAGTCTTGGAGAAAGAAGCTGAAGATAAGAGCAAGTTGGATGGTGTTGGGAAAAAAAGAAAAGTATGGCTACCACCAGGTCCTTGAGTTGGTGGTGGACCTGCAGCTGCTGGGAGGCCTTCTTAAAGGCTGTGCTGCTGATTTTTTTTTTTGTCAAAGAGTGGGACCTTATGTTGAACTTTGTCTGGTCATTGTTGTAGTAAAAAAGACTATGTTTAGCCAAGTTGGACATGTCATACTGATTTTTGCAAAACTGAATGTAAATATTTATGGTTACCCAACTTTGCATGGATCTCATGAACTCAAACCCTTTATTCAGAATGTGAATAGTAGCAATGTTTTTTGGATTTAATCATATTGTGAAAACTGAATGCCAGGAAAACTAATTAGTGCCATGTGACCAGAATTGTCTCCATTGAATGAGTATTCAGAATGTGAATAGGATAATTTCTTTTTTTGGATTTAATTATATTGTAAAAATTGAATGCCAGGAAAACTGATCAATGCCATGTGATCAAGTTTGTCTCAATTGAATGAGTATCCAGACTGTGAATAGGAGAATTTTTTTTCTTAAGGACATGTTTGCAAATATTCTTGTGTCATTTCCTTCCAAACAAATTTTATTTTCCTTCTTGTTGTCTTCCTTCAAAAATCAAGAACCTAGAGAGCAAGAACATGGATGCACTCTGATCAACTTTAATTCCTCACATGAATTTGTTTTTCTGCTATTACATAAATTTGTTTTTCTGCAAAATTTCTTCTATTATTACATGAATTTGTTTTCTGCTCTTTTGTTTTCCAGACAGTGAATATGAGAATTTTTTTTTTTTTTGAAGGACATGTCTGCAAATATTCTTGTGTCATTTCCTTCCAAACAAATTTTATTTTCCTTCTTGTTGTCTTCCTTCAAAAATCAAGAACCTGGAGAGCAAGAACATGGATGCACTCTGATCAACTTTAATTCCTCACATGAATTTGTTTTTCTGCTATTTCATGAATAAGTTTTTCTGCAAAATTTCTTCTGTTATTACATGAATTTGTTTTCTGCTCTTTTGTTTTCCTGCTGTGTATTGTAAAATTTAATTCCTCACCAACAATAAACACAGAAATTTGCTTTTTTTTTAATAAAAGTGGATGAACACAGAAATTTTCATTAAACAGACAAATTCGATTCAATTTCTGTTATTACTTAATTGGGGTACCCCTTCTGATTGTTTAGGCAACTCATTATCTCTGATTGAGGGCAACAAGAGCTCAAAGCTCAAATTGAGAGCAATTCATGATTCATCTCTGAACTGGTTCAACTTAGAGCTCAAATGATAGTTTCAAACACCAATTCAAATTAAGAGCAAGGAAAGCTCAAATTAAGAGCAATTCAATTCAATTCAACAAAAGCTCAGCTTCAATCCTAAACTATATAGTTCACCAACACCTCATCAACTGTGCCACGAGGTCTTCACCTATCACCACCTCCATCTCCAACACCGAGACAAACCTGGTTACATCAGTGGACCGGCTGATGATCTTCTCCAACGCCGATCCCCTACATGTATGAGAGAATGGACAGGATAGAGAAGCCGGCGAAGAGGGTTCTGTCGCTCTCTCGAGCTCGCACAGATGAAGGAAGGAGAAAGAAGGGTTTTTGGAAAGGGACCGAATAGGTGTGTGTTTTAATCCACGTGGCATCCCACGTGTACTTTCCGGCGGCCACGTGGGATGAAATTGGTCGGATTCCCATGGGTAACCTCCGGTGATACAAAATAGATTTCTTGTACCCATTTTGAAACAAATTAAAGTTGGGTGACCAAAGTGAAAAAGGACCATAGTACGGTAACCCCCCAAAAAAATTACCTAGGGTGAAACACATAAAAGGAGGATGAAAGGTTTATCAATAGCGGGTCAGACTAAAAATATTTCATTATATATGAATGCTTTGAAACATATAAGAAGGCCCAAACTATATGGGCTTCTAACACAATCAAACACTGTTGAGAAAGTAAAAAACAATGGCTGTTGAAAGTAGGCACCGAATGGCAATATTCAAAAGCAAGATCCATGAATTCAAAAACAAGATCCTTAATTCATGGATGACTTTGTTGTTTCTTTGAAATATGGCATTTGTTTCTTTGACAAATTGTAACATTTCCACTCTTTAAATATGCTCAATGTAAGATGTTTAGATTTGAGAAATGAAAACATTTGTTTCTTCATGGTATCCGAGCTAAGGCCACAAAATGGAGAAAAATCCTTCTGAATCTTCCTCTGTTGTCATTCAATCCGTTGCATCTGATGGAGTGTTCAATGCCGGAATCATCCTTACTGAGACTAACTACGATGTTTGGTCACCGGATCACGGAAAATGCATCTTGCCGAGAGAGAAAAACTCTCATATATTGAAGGCGCAACAAGCCATCAAATGAGTCTTGAAGGAATACAAGAAGTGGTACGGTGAGAACCAAAAAGTGAAAAGATGGTTACTCATGTCCATGTCTCATGAGATCATGAAGCGATATTTCTGCGTGTTCCTACTGACCTCTGAAATCTGGAATGCACTATCAAAGGCATTCTATGATGGAAGTGATGAATTACAGTTTTCACTCTAAACCAAAAGGCGTTCTCTACCAAGCAAAATGGGCCCGCTTTCTAGATTCTATGGAGAGTTAATGAAATATTTGAGAACTTGACCATAGAGATAAAGTGGTCATGAAGGATCCGAGAAGATGTTGTAATGTACAAAAAATCTATTGAAAGATTGAGGGTACATATTTTCCTTCTTTGAAATTTGGATGAAGCCTTTGACCAAGTTCGTGGAGAAATTCTACGAATAGATACTATCGGACTTGGAACAATGTTACTCTCAAATTGAAGAGAAGAGGTGCAGTGAACACTCTTAGCAAGAAGGTGGATGATTACGATCGTCTGCTATGATTGCACGAAAACAACCTAATCAAAGGCAACAACCTCAAAGAAAGCCTGTTGCTGACAAGTCGTCGTTCCGGTTGCACCCATTGCCGAAAAAAAGGGGCATCTGAAAGAACAATGCTTTGAGATTGTTGGATATCCCGACCGGTGGGAAACCGCGAAGGGACAACGCCAAACAAGGATCAAAAGCTGCAGTAGTTTGAATCTACAATCACCATGGAAGCTCTTCAAAGACAAATTGCAAATGCCGTCAATCGAGGTACGATTCTTAAAACCCTTGCACCTGTTAGTAATAATACATGGATAATTGATTCTGGGGCAACTGATCATATGACTTTTGATTCTCGACAAGTTTTGCAATTAAACCCATCTTCACAAAAACATGTTTCTACTGCAAATGGAGCCTCAACCTCAGTTATTGGGGAAGGATCTTCACTACTCACAAATACCTTAAAATTAGACTCTGTATTAGTTGTTCCATCTTTAAATTACAATCTTTTATTTGTGTCTCAAATAACCACTTCCTTATCATGTGTCGTAATTTTTTGGCTTTGATCATTGTGTGTTTAAGGACATCCAAATGAAGCAAGCGATTGGTTATGGTATTAGAAGAGGGAACTTGTATTACACGGAGATGGCGCCAACAAACACTTTGAAAAGTTAAGACCGGCATTAGTAGCAACGGCAGTTCAATGGAAAAGAAGAAATCGAGAAATTTGGTTTATGGCATAGGCGTCTCCGGACATGTGTCATTTGGTTACTTAAAAAGGTTGTTTCCCGGTTTGTTTATGGAAATTGATCTTTGCGACCTTAAGTGTGATGTTTGTGAACTTTCAAAAGTCATGAACTACTTTTCCATTGTCCTTGAATAAAAATCCAGTTCCTTTCATGGTAGTACATTACGATGTATGGGGACCATCTAAAGTTCCCACAATTGGAGGAGCACGTTGGTTTGTTACATTCATTGATGATTGTAGCTTGAGGATGACTTGGATTTGTTTGATGAAGTCAAAATTTGAAGTAAACTCTTTATTTCAAAACTTTCATAAGATGGTGACGACACAATTTCGCATTACACACATTAGAGTTCTACATACTGATAATGGAGGCGAATATATGAGCACAAAAATTCAACAGTTTCTGAAATCACAAGGAATTGTCCATCAAACCACTTGTGTAGGCACACCCCAACAAAATGGCATTGCTGAGAGAAAAAATAGACATTTACTAGAAGTTGTTCGAGCGTCATTAATCCAGGCCCATCTACCATTGTCTTATTGGGGAGAAGCACTTACATCCGCGGGGTACTTAATCAATCGTACACCTTCTAGCTCCCTGGGATTCAAAACCCCTTTTGAGGCTCTAAATGAAGCAATTCAATCACCGAATGTGCCTAACTTACCTCCCGTGTATTTGGTTGCGTTGCTTTTCGTCCATCTACAACAACAAGACAAATTATCTCCTCGAAAGCAACTGCGTGTGTGTTTGTAGGGTATACCATGCATCAAAAGGGGTACCGATGCTATCATCCTCCAAGCGAGGAAGTTATACATCACCATGGGCGTTGTCTTTCATGAAGACATTATGTATTATCCATCGAACACGAATTTCAAGGGGAGTATAATGAGGAGGAAATTCATACTCTTATATATCCTCCACCTGAAGAAGATCAATCCTTTATTGAGGTAGTCGACCTTCAAAATACTGAAGCAAGAAATGGTGATTCTTAGTCTGAGACAGGTGAAGACGCCTCTGAGGAACAAAACAAAGGAGAAATTGACACAGATACAACAACAATAGAGCATGAGTCTTTTGAAGAACCACATGAAGAAATACATAACCAATCGTCTGCAGAGGATGTTCCTACCACAAATCCAAGTCCAAACAGAAGAATACTTCCCCAACGACAAACTAGAGGTATCCCTAAACCCACATAATGAGGCACGATCTCTCTAGTAAAGTTAGGTATCCTTTAAGTTATTTTGTGTCTAACCATCGCTTGTCAGAATCAAATCAGTCATTTGTAAATCAATTATACATTTGTATCTATTCCTAACAATGTGCGGAAGCCTTAAACAATCCAAAGTGGAAAGTCGCTATGAATGAAGAAATGAAATCTCTTGAGAAAAATCAAGCGTGGGAAGCTGGTTGACCTTCCACCAGTGAAAGAAATCGATGGGTTGCCGATGGATCTACATTGTAAAAGTACAAGGCGGATGGCTCCATTGAGCGATACAAAGCAAGACTTCGTAGCTAAGGGTTACACCCAAACCTATGGGATAGATTATCTTGATACATTTGCACCGTAGCAAAATCAATCTTCGCTCGCATTTTACTATCATTGGAAGCAAACTTAGATTGGCCAGTGCAACAGCTTGATGTGAAAAATGCGTTCCTCCATGGAGACCTAATTGAAGAAATTTATATGGATCCGCACACGGGATGTAGTGGACCAAGACAACTTCGGTCAAAAGGTATGCAAAGCCGAAGAAATCGTTGTACGGGTTGAAGCAATCTCCAAGAGAATGGTTTGGAAGATTCACTAAGGCTATGATTTTTTTTGGCTACAACCAAAGCAATTCAGATCATACCTTGTTCATTAAAAGACGACAAGACAAAGTTACTGCTCTTATTGTCTATGTGGATGACATGATAGTTACAGGAAATGACGAGGAAGAAAGAGAAGCTCTTCAGAAGTATTTGTCAACAGAGTTTGAAATGAAGGATTTGGGGGCTTTAAAATATTTTCTTGGAATCGAGGCTTCTCGATCTAAAGAAGGAATTTTCCTATCTCAAAGGAAATATGCCTTAGATTTATTGCAAGAAACTGGAATGGCAGCTTGCCAGCCAATTGACACTCCATTAGAAGAAGGATTGAAGCTTTGTATCACCACAAACCAAGTTCCAGCAGATAAAGGAAGGTATCAAAGGCTTGTTGGAAGACTGATGTACCTGTCTCACACCAGACCAGATCTTGCTTATGCCTTGAGTATTGTAAGCCAGTTCATGCATAATCCCGGAGAACTGCATATGAAAGCTGTAATGCGAATCCTGAGGTATCTGAAGTCAAACCCCGGTAAAGGAATTTTATTCTTAAAAGGTGAAAATTGCAGCAATATAGCGCCTATACCGATGCCGATTGGCCGGGTCAATTAATGATAGGCGCCTACGCCGGGCTATTTTTCCTTTGTGGGAGGTAATCTTGTCACATGGAAAAGCAAGAAGCGAAGATGTTGTTTCCGTTCAAGCTACCAAGAATATCGAGGCATGGCGCTTGGGGTATGTGAAGGACTATGGTTGAGCTTTATCTTAAAAGATTTGGGCCATCCACTACAACAACCAATACGGTTGTATTGTGATAACAAAGCCGCGACGAGATATTGCTCATAACCACATTGGCTCAAAGATGATCGAACGAAACATGTCGAAGTAGATAGGTTCTTCATCAAGGAGAAACTAGAAGATAAAAGTATGCGACGCCTAACATTGATTGAAGATCAACTTGCGTATATCTTAACAAAAAGTCGTCTCTAGTCGAGTATTTACAAAATTCTTGGACAAGGCGGGCATGCGAAAACATCTATGCACCGGTTTGAGGGGAGTGTTGAGAAAGTCAAAAACAATGCATTTGAAAGTAGGCACTTAGAATGACAATATTCAAAAGCAAGATCCATGAATTCAAAAACAAGATCCTTAATTCATGGATGACTTTGTTGTTTCTTTGAAATATGGCATTTGTTTCTTTGACAAATTGTAACATTTCCACTCTTTAAATATGCTCAATGTAAGATGTTTAGATTTGAGAAATGAAAACATTTGTTTCTTCAAACACATCAAAAGGGACATCATATTGGACTCTGAGATTTTGGATCTACAATAACAACATGAATTCTTCATAGAGTTCAAATTACATAAAATTCCATTTCACGCGGCAAGAGTGTGCTATCTAAACTCATTTCATCCCCTAGAAAAAGTTAAAAACAATAAAAATGTGATTCGTACGTATCAATGCCACCTCCATGTGCAACATAGACCTTTCATGTAATAGAACTAACTTTATGGTTAATAAATAATTTTTTTAGAAGAAACTATTTTATTCCTAAAACAAGTTGAGCAAATAAGTGTTGGTAAGTGATTTCCTCTTAAGAACATTTCATTAAAGATAAATTGAAGAGCTCTCTGAAAGGCAAATTGAAAAACAACATTGTCTATAATTTTGGCACCTTAATGATGATTATATTTATTTTTAATTATTAGAATATAATAAACAGTCAATTATATGTTTCATAATTAATTTTTGGGTTTCCTCCAAAATTATATATGTCTAATTTTTAATTTTTTTTATTGGTTTCCTCTAATATATCAGAAAGTTAGTTTTGTTTTGGTAAAATATCTGGTTTTTGAAAAATAAAAATTTCAATAATATTTTCAAAATGGAGTAATGTTTTCCAAAATGGACCCTGCAATATATAGCTTGGCACCTTGTTCTGTTCTTCATTTAGTTAATGTGGTGCTCATGCATAGATAATGCAAGTCATGAGAAAGATGGTGCTCATCATACTAAATTAAATTTTAATATTATCATTATATTTATTTTCATCTAATTATGCAAATTATTAATATTTAATATTATTTAGTATATTAATTTACCTAATTAAATATTTTAAATTATATCATATCATATAAGTTATAACATTATATTTTAAAAGTGGAATTTAACATTAAAAATATATATTATTATTATTATTATATTATTATTAATTAATATAAATTGTACAAAAAAGAAAACAGACAAAATAAATAAAATAACACAAATCTTAAACACCAAAATTTTTTATATCCTTCCTGGACCTTACTGAGTATCATTGTATTAACATAGGGAAAATTGTATGTATATTCTTTAAAACTATTTAATTGTGTATATACTGTATCTTTGAGATCTTTTAACTATTGGTAATCCAAAGGTTAAGTTTTAACCATAGGGCAAGAAAAAAGTTTTTATATATTTTTATTTTTTATATGAATATCTTTTTATATTTTAAAATTTATAATTTATTAAATTTTTGTATGGATATATATAAAAGATATAATGGTATTTTTGCATGGTTATCATATGAATGCAATTATAGTTTTTTTAATAAATTCTAGTTGAAAAAAGTGATAGCTCCCGGTGGAGATTTGGAAGAAGATGCCAAGCATTAGAAAGGAGATCGAGGCCGTGGTGAGGGTGTGGAAAAGAATTGAGCGTCACCATAGGGTCAAGGGAATGGTGACAAAATCGATCCTCAACCAATATAGATGTGTAGTCAGTCAATGAAAAATATAGAAAAAATTATTTTTAGGACAAATTTTCTATTAATCTTTGGCACTATTTGACATTATTCTTCATCCAAAACACACCCAAAACACTATTACACTATACCTCTACACACCCTCAAGGACTTATAGGCAATTTGGGGACAATTCAAAGGATTTATAATTAATTACTAATTGTTTTATTTTATTTTTACAAAAATAGAAATTTCAAACAATAAAAAAAATATTGGCACTATATTACCTTTTTTTAATTAAAAATACCATATTGTTGTTGTTGAGAATTGGCATTTTAGACTCTCATTCGTTCTTGGAAGATGGTGAGTTAATCCACAGAGACAATTGAGAAGAGCACATCAATATCTTTGATGGTAGATATTTACCTAAGCAACCTCATCACCATTATATTTTTAATTTTAGTTAACTGAATATTTTATAATTGGTTTTTCTTATCATTTCCTAGTTAAGTATCCTCTATATATATCTAATCTTCTTATAGTTTGATTTTTTTATATTATTTTAATCAAATTAATGAAGTTAAAAGTGTTGGGATGTATGCCATGTTATCAACATTATTTAATTATGAATAAAATAATATCGTTATTACAAGTGCTTGTATTGTTTGAATATTTTATAAATATCACAAAATTCCATAATTATCTACGTAACCTTAAATAAAGGTATATAAGTGTTATATATATGGGAGGATATTATTTAAGAATGATAATTTAAATTAGTCTGTGAAAACTAGTCGATTGACTTAACAATTAAAGTATGAAATCTTTAATTAATTTTCACTAGTGCAGCTCATTATCATTAAGAATGAAATGGTTTTATCCAAACCATTGATGTAGAGGGACATCTAATGAGGGCATTATACATAATGAAATTATGTGGGACTGTGACACGATATGATTTGAATCATTGATAATTTCTGTTAAAATATAATGCATTCAAATCATGTCACTGATGGTCAGATATATAATGATCTTAATCATGAGTAGTTTGTAATTCCCCTGAGTGATGATTCATGATTTGAATGGTATGAGTACTCAGATTCTTGATTTGTTCTTGAATCTTTCATTCATTAGAGAATCATTGGTACTTGAGGATAAAAATGTAATTAGAAAGGTTAACTGATCTTTACCTAGCTCTAATTATGAATTATTTATGGAGGATCAATATATAGAAGATGACTATATCATATGGACGAGTCGAATCCCCAGTAATTCTATGTCTATAATTTTGAGAGTGCAATTCCAAGCTTTTAGTGGAGTAACTTTGGAATTAATAAAACATATTGATTAATTAAAGAGTTTAATTAATTATATAAAGTTTTATTGGAGCCCAGGATTATAGGTTCATAAGTCCCCCTCCGGAGAAGAATTCCGATTTGACAGTTTAATTGATTTGTGCTAATCACTTTATTACAAATTAATTGAGATTTATGAATAATAAGATTATTTATAAATAAATAAATATATATATATATATATATATATATATATATATATATATATATATATATATAATTTGATTATATATTTATTTATGGACTTATTGAATATTGTGAGCCATGACACATGTGTTTAAAATTTGAGTTAAAATCAAATTAATTTGAATTTAGATAAGCTTGTAAAACATATGTCTAGATTCAATGTATGCAAGTTGGTTGATAGATTTGATTTTAAATTTTGAATTTAAAATTAAATAACTAAACACATGGAAAAGGATAAAGATAAAAAAAATATTTTATTTTTAAGCTTGGCAAAAATCTCTCTCAATTTTGAATGATAAAATTTGATTTTGAATTCAAAATATGTTTAGCCTAATTTTATTTGAATTCAAACCAAATCTTATCATCTTATCCTTGTTTCAAAGAGACTTTTTTTTCTATAAAAGATTGTGCCCACACGGATTTTGTTGTTCTCCGAGCTTTCAAATTTCAAGAATTCAAGGTACACTATAGTTTGATTCAATTTACAAGTAGAATTTAATTATTATAATTTAGGTAGTGTTCACGCTTCCATAAATTTTGAAAATTATTTTCCTTTCTCATTGATTTTATTTGTTTTCTTTAATATATCAACTCAAATAGTCAATTTTTTAATATTATAAAATAACTTTTTTTGGAAATAAAAAAATTAAAAAAAAATCAGTATATC
The DNA here is from genome assembly GCA_026586065.1 of Dioscorea zingiberensis. Classification (NCBI taxonomy): domain Eukaryota; kingdom Viridiplantae; phylum Streptophyta; class Magnoliopsida; order Dioscoreales; family Dioscoreaceae; genus Dioscorea; species Dioscorea zingiberensis. The sequence goes on along the minus strand of CM048820.1, from coordinate 5,149,839 downwards.
AAAAAAAAAAATGAAAATCTTAGTATTTTGTAAACAGAACATTGCTTTCCAAAATGACCCCTCCAATAAAAAGCTTCTCATCCTCCTTTGTTCTTCATTATAGAATGTGATGCTCATGCAGCGACAAAAAGTGATGATAAAAAAATAAAATAAATTTTAATGTTGCCACTATATTTATTTCATCTAATTAAGAAAACTTTAGTTAATTTTTTTTTTCTTTTTATACAAAGGTGACAAACATCTCCCAAAAGTTAGGGGTGGATACCGCTCCATGCGCACATGCCCTCACTTTATTGTCGTGGAGATTTGAACCTAAGTTTGTCCTATCGAAACCCTACACAAGTCTTGGCATCAATAACTTAAGAGGCCATTGGTAACTTTTTAGTTAAATTTTAAAAACTGTTAAAAAATCCAATATAATAAATAAAATGAAATAAAAATAAATAAATAACAAGAATAGAAGAAGCAACAAACCCTCTCCTCCACCCCCTCTTACCTTTTCCTCAAACGGCCTTCAATTTCATCTCCATTCTATCTCCTCCATCATCCAATCTCTCTTCCAACTATCATCCAAAACCTAAATTCCAATACAAGCTAATATTATGGACCCTTCGGAGCTCCGGCGAGTGTTCCAGATGTTCGACCGCAACGGCGACGGGCGGATCTCGAAGAAGGAGCTGAGCCACTCGCTCTCAAAGCTCGGCATCGAGATCGCGGAAACAGAGCTGGCGGCGATGATCGAGAAGATAGACGCGAACGGCGATGGGTGCGTGGACATGGAGGAGTTCGCAAGGTTGTACGAGACGATCATGGGGGATCACGAGGAGGACGATGAGGAGGCGGACATGAGAGAGGCGTTCAATGTGTTCGATCAGAATGGGGATGGGTTCATAACGGAGGAGGAGCTGAGGTCGGTGCTGGCGTCGCTGGGGCTGAAACAGGGGAGGACGGTGGAGGATTGCAGGAGGATGATCACCAAGGTGGATGTAGATGGTGATGGGATGGTCAATTTCAAAGAGTTCAAGCAGATGATGAGAGAGGGTGGTTTTGCTGCATTGGCGACTACTTCATCGTCGTGATGATATATATTGTTGGTTCTTTGTTTCTCTTCTTCTTTCTTTATTGATTTACTGTGAAAAGGATTAATTAAAAAAATAATACAGGATTTTATTTATTTATTTAAACATAAAGAAGGTTTGGATGTAGATGAGGAAGGTTTATGAGCTATTATTATGGTGTTTGTTTTTATTTAATGCATTTGATGTTTTTTCTTAAAAAAAAATAGATAAATCATGCTTTGTTAATACTAACAAGATACAAAATACAAGGACGTAAGTAGAGTCCCTGAGAATTCTAGTTGATCTCAGGCCTCGTCTGCCGTTTGTTATCCTTGTCTTCAAAGTTATTGTTTGACAATGTGTTTAAATCCTCATATGTGAAAATCCTCATAGGTGAAAATAATACATGTGTTTGCTTGATTGTTCAGATACCACGAGAAGTTAAATGAATTGTCGAGTATATTGAATAATATATATAGCCTTTAGTAGAAGCTTTTAGGAGATTTGGATACAAATTATTCATTTAATAAGAGAATAAGAGAATATTTTAAAAGAGATATAATACGAATCTTTTCTTTAATATAAGGAACATAAGTAGAGTTTCTCGGGAATCCTAGTTGATCCCAGGAGCTGTCTACCCTCTCTAGTCATCTAATCAGTGTTCTATGATATTCTTGAAGTCATCGTCCTGACAGTGTGTCCAAATCCTCACAAGTGAAAGCACTTCGTTTTGCAATTGTCTCTAACATCACCTGCCTTGGCTTCTTGGATTCATTAGAAACGTGGTGTTTATGATTTGTTACTTTTGCTTGTTTTTTCATTTAATGATTAGTTTGTGTTTTTAATTTCTTTTAAATATTTTTATTTGCAATAAATTATTTTGTAATTTTTAAATTAAAATGGATAAATCATGTTGATTTAATAAAAATACAAATTTATCATAAAATAGGAGAAAAGAAAACCCTAATAAATACACGAAGTCCTCTACATCATCATAGAAATTTTGCTCGATCTCTCTCCATCAATGGCTGCCCGCTTCCTCTTACTCCAAAGGCTGAAAAGATTGCAGCTTTCCCCTCTCCTTCACTCGGCCTTGATTCCGAACCAAGCCATTACCACTCGCAATCCAGCTCTTTCCAGCACTCCCTGTCACTTCTCCAAGTTCTCTATCCCTCCTAGCCCATTCAGGAATTCATTGCCTTTCAGGAGCTTCAGCCATGGCACCGTGAATCTTGTCCTCTCTGAAGGGAAGCCCAAGTTCGAGGTCATCGAGCCGGAGCTCCCGATGAAGGAGAAGTGGAGGACCAAGAAGCAGCTGAAGCTGCAGAGGAAGAGGGATAAGAAGAAGAGGAGATCGGCTAATAGAACGGACCCCAGACGCATTCGTCCCAAGGGATTAAAAAAGAAACAGAGGTTCCCCACTGCCGAGGCCCGGATCAAGTATAAGATTGAGAAGGTGAGGAAAAATCAAACCAAATGAGTAAAAAATTTATATCTTCCCTTGAATCCTGATAAAAGATCCATGCTTTCTCAGATTTTTATTGTGAAATGGATGCATGAATTTGTTCATGTTCCATCTCATCTGTTGCAATGTTCTAAACTCCTCATACCTGCATTATGCCTTCAATCATCCTCCTAGTTGAGTGACAATTATTATATTTGATCAAACATATCAAGTTCTTCCTTTTGAGTGTCAATGCAAAGAAACCATACCATTGTTTTTAGTATAATCCTTGTTTTCGTTGGCAAAGATTCTTTTTTTTGTGCATTTGTGCATCTTCTCTGATCAGCTTTTATTGTAATTATTTGTCAAGATACTTCTGCAATGTTTTACATAACTTTGGCTTATGATCTGACAACATCTAGATTACCTACCAATGCCTTTGTGTTGTGTTTCTGTCACAATCTCTTACCTTTGTTCGCAATTGATAATATCTCTTTATGGGAAGGCCTAGCTACCTTTTGGAAGTAGATTTGTATCTTGGGCTTTGGTCTATGTTCCTCCCTTTCTAAGTTCAAATTTGTGGTTTTATGTTCCAAACTTCTGATATATCACTCCTTTCTCATTGATTTTAGTAATATTATCTTAACTCATATGGCATTCCTTCTCTTTCAATGTCTCATTAAATAATCTCACTAGCTTGACTGGAGTCAAGTTCTAGGTGCTGAAAAAATATATACTTAGGAAGGAAATGCCTTTTTTGACTGCAGGCTAAGCTTAAGGAAGCATTGCTAGTTGAAAAGCTGAAGAAGTATGAAGTACCAAAAGTTCAATGTCCAATACCCAAACCAGAGGTTCTTACTGGTGAGGAACGCTTCTACATGAAAAAGATGGCCCAGAAAAGGTCTAATTATGCAGTTATTGGAAGGCGTGGAGTGTTTGGAGGTGTAATCCTCAACATGCATCTGCATTGGAAAAAACATGAAACTGTTAAGGTTGTCTGCAAACCTTGTAAGCCAGGCCAGGTTCATGAGTATGCCAGTGAGATAGCTAGGTTGAGTGGTGGAACACCAATTCAAGTTATTGGAGAGGACACAATAGTTTTTTATCGCGGAAAGAACTACGTTCAGCCTGAAGTAATGTCACCTATCAACACATTATCCAAGAAAAAGGTATGTGCTTGTACATTTTCCTTGGTAATTTCTGTTTCACGTTCTTTTTCTAGGAACCTTCCATTGTTTCTCTTAATTCTTCTCAAAGCTAAACATACAAACCCTGTTTACTAGGGTTGTAATTTTATATCAGTCAGACCCAGTGACTAGCTTTCATGTGTAGGCACTTGAAAAATCAAAATATGAGCAATCACTGGAGACTGTGAGGCGTTTCATTGCTATAGCAGAGAAGGAGTTAGAACTTTATTACCGTCATGTGGCACTTTATGGTGATCCAAACACTCGGAATTCAGATTTAATTTACACTGACCAAACAAGAGGTCTGTTTAATCGAGAAACAGACACATCTGACAGAGTAGAAACAGAATGCAACCATTCCATTAGTGATGATTTAATCACAGATGTTTCAGATTCAGAAGTTAATTCTGATGATCAAGTCACAGAAGCTGTGGACAATTCCACTAGTGATGATATAAATACAGATATTTCAGATTTAGAAGCTGAGTCTGATTATGAAGCCACCAAAGCTGAAGGCATTTCTGGAAGGTGAAGAATTATGGGATCCTAAAGTGGTTTCTGGGAATGAAGATATGTGCATTAAATGGAAGTTGGCTGTCTGATTTATTTCACTCACAAAAGATGGAAATGGATTCATCAGGTAATTTCTGCAAACATCCAATATTACTTTGTGCCTCCAGTTTATATTAATATTTTAATTTCTTGTGAATATAGGTTGAAGATGACATTGTATCAATTTTTCCTGCTTTTTTTTCTTACCATGACTATAATTTCTCTGGTCAGTCTTTGTAGATAATTTAAATTTATATGTGGAACTTGAACAATGATAATATTTTCTTCTATTGCTTCCTGAAATGTCAAATAAGAAACCATGAACATAGTCAATTAACAATTAGTAGTAATCTAGCTATTTGGGCAGCTTTAGAAATGGTTTCTACAACCTATTTGGTCCCAATAAATGTCAACGGAAAACTTTTGACTTTCTTCAATCTTGAAACATCCTCGAATGCAATAGACACATTTCTTCTAGGCAATAGCATGCTTGAAGATAACCTGAGAGATAGCCTTGATGTTCCTTATTGTTTTTTTTTTTTTTTTGTTTTGTTTGGTTGTCTAAGTTAACATTCTTTTGGAATGCTATATTCCAATTTGATACTAACTTTTTACGTTATAGCATAGAAATGGCTTGGGAGTATGATGAAGATGTTTCTATGTGCTAAACTATTGTTGTTTGTGAAATTATGCAGGTGCAGTGGATGTCTCAACAAGGGAACAACCGCATATGTTCTCATCCCATTCATCAGTGATTCCAACTGCACATTCCTGCAAAATATGGTGTAACTAAATCCTCGATCAACAGCCATAACTTCGATTGGCCCTTGTGACAAGCCTAACAATAGTACAGCTGCAGTACCTTCTGAATGATGCTATGCCTGTGAGTTCCTTTACCACAGGATTTGTCTGAACCTTAGAGCAGTGTAGATTGTACATATCTTTCTCCTAGTAATCTTTTCAATGAGCTTGATCACTGTTGTGAAGTGAAGCTCTTCATTCACCTTGGAGCAGTGACTACTTCTTAAACCCCATTAGTGAGAGGATCTTTTCATAGCAGTTAAGAGTCCCCATATTTATATGTCAAGACCAGCTTCCTGAGAAAACTTATTTTGTAAAAAGCTACAATACAGTATATATAAGAAATGCTACATTTTGGGCATTACCATGAAGTGAGTCTTTTGACATTTTGGGCATTACTGCGAAGTCAGTTTTGTTTTACATTGGTCTTCTAGCTTGTAGTCCTGTTTTGTTTTACATTGGATTCTCAAATTTCATTTATTTTTGTAATTTTAAATTTAATAAATCTCGTGTTCATACATGCAGTTACAATTATATAAATGTGGATTAAGATATATTGATGATTTTTATACTAATGCATGGTTGGAGAACAAAACTAATATTATAGTGTAATGCAATCCTTCGAAACCTAGGTAAGATGCCAAAACCTTACAACACAGCATGTAAACTAGAGATAGAACTCTGAACAGAGTTGGGTATAGATATGTATCAGCCTCCATGTATAGTTTTTCCATGACATAACTGTTGCATATATAGGATTCACTTGTAATGCCTCTATCCAAGATCAGGGACAGTGAAGTACTCTTCATCATCGGTAAGCTCAATTCTTTGCTTTTTAATGGGCATGCTGGATTTGGTTGGTCTATAGAATGCTGCATTGCTTGCTTGAGGGATGGCAAGTTCTGGAACCTCCGCAGCTGCCAACCCCCCCTTGTGCCCATCCCCTTGAAAGAGCCCGATATCTGCAAACCACTCCAGTTCCCCAACCCCTGCTGGGGTCTCTTTCTGCCATTGAATGGAGCAAACATGTCACAACCTTTTATAATCTGATTGCATGTTTCTGACAGAAATGTTGCCCTTCTTCTACTTACCTTGTCTGCAGATTCATAATCAGAAAGTTGCAGGAACTCATCAACTGCCCATGCGGATTGAGTGAACGTTGGAGGTGTTTGTTGTGTTGAGGGATTCTTTGGAGCATGGAATGGAGCATGTTGGTTTGGTGGCTCAAAGCATTCCTTGTTGGTGTCATTGTTGCATCCTGAGCTTAGTGCCACACGAATGCCGGTTGCCAGGAAGCGTTGGTGGTTTCCGGAAAGGCTACCAGCCACATGAATGGGCTCATCACATTCGCGGCAGAAAAGGGCTCTGTCCTCCACACAGAAGATGAAGGCTGGCTTCTCCTGCCAAAGATGATCAAAGCGAAGAAGGGAGGAAATCCTATATCACATAAACTGCAAGCTACATTCCTAGTTTTAGATATGACTTCACTTTGTGCTACATATATTTTATAAGGCAAAAGAACTATTTTGATTTCACAAACTGTTGTTGCAACAGCCACTCTCCATCCAGAAGTGAATGAGTAAGCTGCTTAATTTTATGGCAAGAACTAACATCTGTGTGATCAGGCTAGAGGTCAGCAACGTTACAAACTGGTTATTGCATACCATACACACTAATTGATAGAGGAAGCTGATTTAAGTTCTAGCTATTTCTCCTATTTAATCGAGTTTCTTTGTCTAAATGCCAAAGCATCTTGTTATTGTAGTAGAATGTCAATAGTTAAATGCTTCCTTTTCATGTCAATTTTTTTTGTGATAGATCATGTCCTGATCTACCAAGGAATTCGTGATGTTTCATGGGCTTCCTTTTTTCCTTCGAAAGAAATCGCCTGTTATGTATTCTCTAAAACTTCTGTTTCATTTCTATAATTTCACTGATGCAACCTTATGTTTCACCTTGTTAGATCTAGTTTACTGTCTTTCTTCAAGTCACTGACTCAGTACTCCAGGAAAATGTATTCATTGACTGCGAGTGTAGAGCTGCAAACTTTGTCAGGCTGGCCACAGGTACTCTTAACATTAGTTGCTCTACAAAATTGAAGATTTACTTATCTAAATTTTATTCCTTTTCCATGGCTAACCCTCAAAACTCTCAATATATTATTGATGATATTGCCTTCATTTGGTTATGATTTACTATTTAAATCAAGATATCTCAGTTTCAATTAGTTCCGTGCTTAAACAGATAATTGCCAGTAAAAAGATAGCAGAAATCAGCAGGAAAGCTCAAGAGGACTTCCTTACCTGGCAGATATCACAGCGTGGGAGCTTGTTAGAGAGACACTGGAGTAGAAGCCTCTGGTGCTTGCTCGCAAGTTTGTTTGCCGCATGGATCTCCACGTCACAGCTGGCACAAAGCGCCGCCTCATCAGCACAACAAATAACTGTCGCCGCAGATTTCTCACACACATCGCATTGGATCTTCATCTCGTCTTCTTTCTGAAAGATCTCAGTGATGTTCAGAATGCCTCCATGCTTCTTTCACCTTGAAAACCAGAAAAATTAAGAATGAAACAATATCCATGCAAGGAAAAACTGGATGTATCTGATCAAAAGAAACAGGTGCAATATTTACTGTTGTTTTGTAGGAGAGAATGAAAAGAAGAAAGCTGAGAATGAGAGTGTCTATAAATGGTGGATATTTGGTTTGTTGGGAGTTGGATGAACAGTGGAGATGATGAAGTTGAGCTTATTGTTTGTGATCTTCTCTGCAACTTGGTGGTTGATGTTGTTCTCTGTGGTTCTGGTTGGCTTGTGGAACTTGTGGCCATGAATGTTTTGTATTCTCTTGCATTAAATCTATAGTATCTGAGCTGTCCACTGCTCTCAACTAAACACAACACACACTTATTTGATGTACTATGTTGTAGGTTTAATATACTATTTAGTTACATAAACTTCTTTTCTAGCAAAATTATAAGATAAATGTATTAAATATTAATAAATTTAAACCGAATAAAAATTACTTTTTGAACTAGGTACTTTTTTTCTACTTCGATGACAAGCAGTCCCACGAGGGATAGTCAGGGATGTACACACACATAACAGCTCAATCTTCGTGTTTCTCACAAGAGAACATCACCACACACGGCCCTCATCTTGTGATAGTGAGGGTTCGGTTATAGGTGATCCATAAGAGAACCCCACCTCTTAATAAGGGACCGGGATATTAATAGGCCCGAAGATGGTTGGTGAACTATGCACTTTTGTGCACAACAATTCAAACTGAAAATGTACATTACAACTAATTGAAGAATATATAATTAATAAAATTGAAATTCTCGAGGCTATTGATGACCCTAAATATTATAAGTACATAACTAGGACAATAATATAAATAGGACTATTTTGTCGGCTTTGATATGAGCATTTGATGGAGAAGGTTGAAAATATCGCTAATATTATTAATATTTGTGGATGTAATTGAAAATAAATGTTGTGTGCTTATCATTTTATCGACTTAATAGATATATTTGGTTAAATTCTAGAATAATGGGATATCTCCTAATAAACATTAGGATTTTAATCTATTTTTAATCTTTTAATTTTCTTATTTTAATATATTCCGTCATAAATATATACTTAGATATGCTTTTATTTTATCAATTTTGGTTTTTTTTAGATTGAATTGATTGTTTTTTTTTTCAAATTAATAGAATAATTATTTATTTATTATTCCCTAACACTGTTTCCTTTTTGTCTTGGGATCCTTGGGGGCTATATAGGAGTTTAGTATAATAGTGTTTTAGGTGGGAAACAATGCCAAATAGTGCAAAGAACCTATAGATAATTTGCCCTTCTCAAATTATATAAAATGTTTTTTTTTATAAAAAAAATCAAATAATAAGGTAGTTTTAAGGGTAAATTCCATATTAGTCTCTGATACAATTTGACACTATTCTCCACCCAAAACACACGCACCCAAAACACTATTAAACTATACCCCCCACACACCCCCAAGGACTTATAGACAATTTGGACACTATTCAAACAACCTATACTTAATTACTAGTAGTTTTAATAATATTTAATTTATAAAAAAATAAAATTTGTAATTAATTTGATGGGTTTCAAGAGGACAAATAACCAAATATAGGACTAATAGAACATTGTGTGAGGTGTCCCTAACTTGTTTAACAGAGATCACTTAAGAAACTACTAAATATCAAGATGAAGCCCCATTCCGGGATATCCCATCCCCATCTCGGATATTTCGGGTGCCAAACACTACCTTAGTCACAATGTACTTGGACGTGGCTCAACATGAACCGGCTTATAACTTGTGGGTTTTATGCATTTTTGGTCCCACTAATTTATGGATTTTTTTCCAGAACTTACCAATTAAAAGCTTTGCAGACAAGGACATGTGGTTTATAGGATAGCAAAGTTCAACCTAATAAATCAATGCATTCTTGCAGAAACTAGTAAGAAAACAATGCATTAGAGATGGGATGTTAGTGTCAAAGTTCCGGTATGAATTAGGGTTCCGGGGCTCTATCCTTATCATTATCATGTATTCTCATATACCACGTTATGTTGCTATCTTATTAATAAATGTGATTTATTTCATTTTTATTTTTCTTTAAAATAATATATTAAAGATATATAAAATCCATGCAAACTTTAGCTTGTGATATAGTTCGTGTGGTTTATAGGATACCATCTCTAAGGGCATTATTTTATATAGCTATATAATAACATAAATTGAAAACTCTTACCTCTAATATATTTGCGGTTTTTTCTATGGGAAGATTAAGGGGTGTGTTTGGTTCCCAGAAATGGAGCACAAAGTGACAAAAGTGAGTGACTTTCTACGTGTTTGGTTCACGAAAGTAAGGAATTGGACTTTTATAACCTCACCTAAGCCTAAGGGTCTTTTAACCCTGAGAAAAAAAAAAGAAAAAAATAAAAACAAAAAAAAACAAGAAAAAAAACAAAAAACAAAACTAAAGTGAAAGTTATGTGAAATTAGGGCTAACTTTCATGAACCATTGAACCCCCACCCTTCTACATTTTCTTCCATGAAATTAATATTAGAAGTATATAGAAATGTAAACTTTAAAATCATTTTAGTGTTCAACTAAACACCATGTAGTGCAAAATCCTTATGGAACTTGGATTTTTCCCTTCCATCACTTTCATCACCTCCTATAACTTCAAAATGATCTAAATGACCGTGTGTGTGTATATATATATATATATATATATATATATATATATATAAAAGAATGTTAGAATGCGGCCGGCGGCAGGCCCATTCTAATACTGGGGTTGTTTGAGTTTTAATTATTATTTTTTTTTTGGGTGTTAGAGTGGGCCGGTCGCACTCTAACACCACATATATATATATATATATATATATATAGTCCTCGAATCTTATGTGGCCAGAAATGCGGATCGTATGATCCGGTACAACGTTTTCGTACTTGGAAGCGTGTTTGAAGAATTTTTCCAGCCAGCACGGATGGGAAGATCATCGAAAAATAAACTAGTATATCAATTTTCATACAATTTGGTGACCGTTTGGTCCTCCCACTTAATGGTTGAAATTCTAAACTGTTCATATTTCTAAAAAATAAGAACTGTTAAGTGGGAGACCCAAACGATCACCAAATTGTATGAAAATTGACATGCTAGCTTATTTTCAATGATCTTCCCATCCGTACGGTTGAAAATCCTTCAAATATGCTCCAAGGGTAGAAATGGGAAGTGACCTCATTTGCAAAGTGATAAGGCCAGTCGTACCTTATCACAGCTGTATATATATATGGTTTTGATACAATGCGGTCGGCGGCTAATCCATTGTATCTCTACTATTACATGGGGGAGTGTTTGTTGGGGTTTTAGATTTTTTGGGTTTTGGGTGTTAGTATAGACCTGCCACATACTATCATGCCTATATATATGTGGGATCGAAAATACGCGCCTGACATCGTGTGACGCCAGACGATATATCGAAGCACAAATATCATTTTTGTTTATTTGTGGGTTCTTCAATTCCTAATAGAGGCAAGCCTCTATTATTAATTACCCCAGACATTGTCTTGGGAACCTCCGATTAAGGGCAAAAATACAAGTAGAGACAATAAGAAGGAATAATTGAGTTTATTGCAATATAATATGATTTGTTACATATCAGCATATGTTTATATATAGATATATATTTATTTGTTTATTTATGACGCCATACTCAAGATCACGGCCCCGCCATATGGGATCCATAATCCAACGGTTGCCTTTCAAGGCAGACTTGTGGACTGAGGTCGCATCGCCAACTGAGCCGCCTTTTAAGAGTTGCATTAGCCTTTTTCTCCATCAAAATATGCACTGCCCAAGCTGCAAAAAAGGCTTGTGCTATATACGACTATTGAAGATCTTGGTATCTAGTCTTCAGCGCCGCAAATTTCATTCCCATTGGAGTTTCCAGGCAGGAATTATGAATTTTTGAAAATGAGTCTTTGGCATTGTCAACGGTAGGATCGCTGAAATTGACTATTTTATCCGTCAAAATTTACACCGACTGGGCCGCCAAATGAGTCTGTGTTGTATATGACTATTGGAGATCCAAATATCTAATTTCCAACGCCCCACATTTCGTCTCGATCGGAGTTTTCTGGCTGGAGCTATGAATTTTTGAATATGGGCAATCAGCATAGCTAGCGGCAGAAATGCTGAAATTTATAATTCTATTTATCAAAAATTCACACCGATCGGACCGCCTAACGAGTTTGTGTTGTATATGAATGTTGGAGATCCCGATATCTAATTTCCAACGCCGCAGAGATTATCTCAATCGGAGTTTCCAGGCCAAAGTTGTGAATTTTTGAAATTGGGTGATCAACATGGCTGTCGGCAGAAATGCTGAAATTTACCCTTTTATTTATCAAAATCTACGCTGATCGGGCCACCGAAAGGATCTGCGCTGAATATGAATGTTGTAGACCCAGGTGTCTAATTTCCAACGCCGCAGAGATCACCTCAATTGGAGTTTCCAGGCCAAAGTTGTGAATTTTTGAAATTGGGCAATCAGACGAGGTTTCAGGAATTAATTTGTCGAACTATAGGGTTCATCCTTTTTCCCCATCGAAATACGCACTGATCGGTCTGCCAAAAGGATCTGTGCTGTATATGATTGTTGAAGATGTGGATGTCTAGTTTCCAACGCCGCAGATCTCGTCTCAATCGGAATTCTCTGGCCGACGTTGTGAATTTTTGAAAACAGGTCCTTTATAACAAAAATCTGCAGCAACACAATTTTTTATTTCTGCAGCAGCAGATCCATCAGCAGCAGCGACGCACGGCAGCAGCAGCTCCATCAGCAGCGGCGACGCACGGCAGCAGCAGCAGCAACTTTTAGCATTTTTTTTTTATTTCTCTGGCAGAAACAGCTGCAGTAAATAGCCAGCATACTATGGAATATGAAAATTCTAATTCATAGAATTCTTGCAAGTTCATTTTCTGCAGTCATTGAGCAATCTAAAGTGCCCTTTGCTGTGAGCATTGTTGAATAGTCACTGCATCATTGAATGCAAAAGTTACAATATGAATTCTGCAGCGATGACATAGAGCATGCATCATCTTTGATTTTGCAACAATGATAACTTCAAAATCATTTATGGCGGTAGCTGTCCACAGTAATGGCAGCTTCTTCAACATGATGGCAGCAGCTATGATGGCAGTAATTCGCTCAGCTTGTCGGCCTTGTATTCAGGTCAAAATCTCTTCTTGACAACAATGAAGATGATGAAGACACCCTCTGTGCTACAATCTGTTGATGGAGCTAAAAGAAATCCAGAGGTAGATGTTGCACAGACAAATGGAGTCTCCGAAATTTGGAGACAAAAACAGCAGTGACATAACCAAAGATCTTTCCCATCACCAAAGAATATGACAATCTGGCCTCTTTTCTCTCTTTTTTTTTTTTTGAGCTTGGCGTCATCCTAAATGCAGCAGCAGCGCATAATGACAGCTCTCTTTCATTACTTTATGTTGAGAAAATTTTGACAGAGTTTTCCCTGTATTTGGGGGTTTTGACTTTTATACAAACATTCACAATTCATTCACACCACATCAATTACAACATATAATTTTTTGCAGCTTCATCCTCCAAGGCTCTAGAGGCTGTTGGCAGCGAAAATTGATGGCGATTGACGGCAAGCTTCGAAACTGTTGATGACGATCTTCAAAATTTTTGGTGACGATCTTCAAGTTTGTTGACGACGATCTTCAAGTTTGTTGATGATGACGACCTTTAATATTTTGTTGGCGACGATCTTCAAGAAAGTTGATGATGACGACCTTCAATATTTGTTGATGACGACGAATCAGCTGCTAATTGTCGATTGTTGATGACGAACCAACTGATGTCGATTGTTGATGATGGACAGCAACGATTTGATGACGATTTGTTGACGACGAACAGCAATCATTTGATGACGAATTGTGCGCCGATTTTGTTGACGATGAACAGTAATTATTTGATGACGAACAGATGGGACTGCTGTCGGCGTTCTCCCGTTGATGACGAACAGGTTGATGCCGAGGCATTGATGCTGATACTGAAGTTAACGCCAATGTTGCTGTTGATGCAGGAGGCAGGAATTGATGCAGAAACTGATGCAGCTGTTGATGCAGAAGTTGATGCAGCTATTGAAGTTGATGCCGAAATGGATGCAGAATTTGATGCCGATGTTGATGCCGCTGTCGGGTTGCTGCTGCTGTCGAGTGCTGATGCGCGGACAGGGCTGCCGATTGTTGATGACGCATCGGATGACCAAAGTGTTGTTGCAGCACGAACGGTAGATGCCAAGGTGCTGTTGCTGCATTTAACAGGGGCTGATGCGTCGTGCGCCGGCGCCGCCGCAGCGGTGGAGGTGTTGGCCGGAATTGCTGCAGATGGGATGTTGGTGTCGACTCTGCTGCAGTGGAGGAGTTGATGCCGGGCTGCAGGTGGGGGGGTGGTGTCGGCTCTGCTGCAGTGGAGGAGTTGATGCCGGGCTGCAGGTGGGATGTTGGTGTTGACGCTGCTACAGTGGAGGAGTTGATGCCGGGCTGCAGGTGAGATGTTGGTGTCGACGCTGCTGCAGTGGAGGAGTTGATGCCGGGCTGCAGGTGAGATGTTGGTGTCGACGCTGCTGCAGTGGAGGAGTTGATGCCGGGCTGCAGGTGGTGGTGTTGATGCCGGACTGCTGTAGATGGAGGTGTTGATGCCGGGCTGCAGGTGGTGGTGTTGATGCCGGGCTGCTGTAGATGGAGGTATTGATGCCGGGCTGCAGGTGGTGGTGTTGATGCCGGACTGCTGTAGATGGAGGTGTTGATGTCGGGCTGCAGGTGGTGGTGTTGATGCCGGGCTGCAGGTGGTGGTGTTGATGCCGGACTGCTGTAGATGGAGGTGTTGATGCCGGGCTGCAGGTGGTGGTGTTGATGCCGGGCTGCAGGTGGTGGTGTCGCGGGACTGAAGGCGGAGCTCGGCCGGAGCAGTGTTGCTGGGGTGGAGGCTGGCCTGCAGGTGGCGAATCAGAGGCGGGCTTCAGCGGAGAGGAGAGGTAGCAGCAGGGGAAGAACCGGGGCGTGGCCTGAGCGCGCGCACAGGCTGAGCGTGCGCAGGCGCGTGGCCTGAGCGCGCGCAGGCGCGCAGCCTGGGCGCGCACAGGCGCGCACAGGCGCGCAGCCTAGGCACGCAGCCGGAGCGCGCGTCCTGAGCGCGCACAGGCGCGCGTCCTGGGCGCGCGCAGGCGCGCAGCCTGGGCACGCAGCCTGAGCGCGCGTCCTGAGCGCGCGCAGGGGCGCAGCCTGAGCGCGCGTGGGCTGAACGCACGCAGGCGGTCGGAGGCGCGCTGGATCTGGGGCGTGAGCGGGCTTGGCTGGGGCGCCTTCTTCAGACTTCGGCGGCGGACGGGCTGGTGCGCAGCCTGCAAGGATCGAGTGGAGGAGCAGCTTGGCAGATCTGGATCAAGCGCTGGCGGGGCTGAGCATGGCACTGCAGGGCGGAGCAGGTTGGCTGGAGCAGCACTCGGGCCGGGCTGGGGGGAACACGCACGAGCAGGGGCGGAGGCAGCTAGGGCAGAAGCTCGTGAAGGAGGAGGCGGTGAAGACCCGATCGGGAGTGGAGGAGAGATGGAGGAGAAGGGGCTGACTTTTTTTTTTTTATTTCATCTTTATCTTTTTTTTTTTTATATTATTATTATGATAAAAGTTTGAGAAGAAATACCTTTCCCTCTTTTTGTCTCAGTACTCTTTCCTTCTCGTCTCTGTCTTTTTCTGCCTCCTCTGTCCTCTTCTGCTCTCTCTTTGTCCTTCGGTCTTCTCTCTCAGCCTTCTCTTGTCTCTCTTCTCATTTTTTTTGTCTCCTCTTCTGATTTTTTTATAATAATTTTGTCTTGTTCTTATCTCCAGGATCAGTTCCCCGTGAAATCCCGGCGAGGAATCCCAACGTTTCCACCAGATGGATAAGACCAGATCCCGTTTAAATTTTTTTTTTAAAAAATTTAATAATTAATTAATTCAATTAATTATTAATTGTTATCATGCCTCGGGATTAACATTCATGCCTCGGGATATGGATTATGTCTCGGGATTTGCATTATGCCTTGGGATATGTTTCATGTCTCGAGATTGGTATTCCACTTTTTTTTTTTTTTTAAGATAATATTTATACCCCTTGATTTGTCTCGGGATATGTTCTTGGGTGGGATTTATACCCCTTGATTTGTTTCGGGATATGTTTTCTTATCAAATCTTGATTTGGCCAGGATTATGATAAGTTGAATTCATTAGAATTAGAATTTTAATTCTAATGAGATAAAGACATATATTTTTTTATATAAACAATATATAGGGTCATGTTAGTGAGTCATGCTATTATGCGGCCGGCCAAAGTACTATTCATATATGGTCCCCTAATTTGATGCACTTGGAGAGTATTTTTTATTTTATTTTTTCCAAATCCAACCGTATGGATGGAAAGAACATTGAAAAATAAGTTAACATATTAATTTTCATACAATTTAGTGACCGTATGATCATTCATCTTAAAAGATGAAAATTTAACCCGTTAAGATTTCTATAAAATTTCACCATTTAATGAATGATCATACGGTAACTAAATTATATGAAAATGGACATGCTAGCTTATTTTTCGATGTCCTTTCCATCCATTTGTTTGGATTTAGAAAAAATACTCTTCAATTGCCTCAAAATGAGGAGGTGTTAAATAAACAGTAATCCGACCGGCCTTATACTAACATTTTCATATATATATATATATATATATATATATATATGAGAAATGTGAAAAAAAATGAGAACATAATTGTTTCCCTAGGTTTCTGGTTTTATTGCGTATATATACCCTTAGGTTACATCAAATATTCAATTATAAGTCAACAAACAATAGATGTACGAAAAGAGCATTATACCTTACATATATGTCATTAAAAGTTCTGTTGATTATAAATTTCCAAATATATGAAAAAATTTGAGATTAAAAAATTATAAAAGATATTTCTTTGCCCTATATTTAATTTTAATTATAGTTAAGATTTTGGGTTAACAGATCTCAATGGTAAGGATATATTCGTAATTAAATAGAAACTTGGGGGTATACATATAATTACGATTTTTCATGATTATACATACAAATTTCCTTTTTTTTTTTAATGTAAATCTCAGCCAAACCCGTAACCCGGTAGATCTATATCCGGCCCGTTTCCATATCGCCTACAAGTCCGGGACTCCCGGCAGATCCGAACCCGGTACGTTGAAACCCGACCCGTTTCCAAACCCTACACCTCCGCGATGCGCTCATTGTTGTTGCTTCTTTACTGGCTGCTTCAAGAGCATCGTTCAAATAACGCTACCAGGTAATTCGAACTTCGTACTACTCTGTTAGGTTGATCTTATTTTTTGTTTGATTTCTCCTATTTGGATCACAAACTCGATGCAAATTGCGCTGATGGTTTGAATTCCTTGTGGTTCATTTTGTTTGTTCTAATGTGACGTTATGTTTTGATGTTTGCTATTGGAACGCGATGGATGATATTGATGTTTTTTTTTTTTTTTGTTCATAAATATGGCAACCCAGTTGCTTGTTTATCTTCTTTAGTATATAGATTATTTGTTGATAGCTGTAGAGGTTGAACAAAAGGTTTAGGGTGTTTTCTTGAGTTTCTGGTTAATTCCATTGGTGTTAGGGTTATAGCTTTGATGCCTAATTTCCTCACTTATGGATTGAGTGGTCAGTTATTTCACCTATTGAACTCATACGCACTAGAAATTTGTTGTCATGGTACGATTCAGTGGTTTCTTGGAACATCTTGAAAACGTGTGCAGAGAAGAGGTGGCAGAATAGATTGAAAAAAATGTTTTTTTTTTGTCTTTTCTTTCCCTTTTCTTTTACCTGAGTGGGACTTAGCTTTAAATAGATTTTGTGTTACTGTCTACAAGACTACACTGTGATGATAATGCACTTATAAATACTAAATTATGGTAATCAATGTTCAAAAATCAAGTAATTCTTGATTGGAAGTATAGAACATTGTCTTAGTTAGGCCCACTTGTATGACAGTACAAGTATATTTGTCCTTAGCCCTACTATTTTTTATGCATGAAAACTGGGTTAGTTATCTTGATATTTGTTGTGAAGTAGTCCAAGTTTACTTTCTATATTTTTGTCATTTTAGAAAATCTACTTCTATAGGCCTTGATTTCATAGGAGAACTGTGCTTTTGTTTCCAACCTTTTTTATTTCCTGAGAATTTTTCTCTCCTATCTGGAGATTGTGAAAATCTATCTTAAATATCTTCTCAGTTGTATATCATTGTTTTCTGTTCAAACTAGCCCCCTACTTTCTCATTCTGCTTCCTGCAAAAACTTTGATAATAATAAAATGTTGTAGGATTTGCAAGCTTTTGATTGAAGTTGTAGTTTGATGTTAAGGTTTTGCATCTTGTCTTTGAATGTGACTTTTGCCTCTCTAAAGAACTTTTTGAAGCGGATTACTAGCATTGCACAACTCATGAGGCTAGGCAAACCTTAAAATCCCATTTTGCCAATGCTTGCAGCGCATGCTAAGTCTACCTTTGAACTTGTATTATCAGGGAACTGCAATATTGGACGTGGTGGAAGTCTTCTCAAAGAGAAAGGGAAATAAACCTTTTTGTCAAGGAGATAAATCATCTGAGGCTGCTTAAAGTGTTGCATACCTTCTGGTTTCCTTTTCCAACATGAGTAATTTACCACTTTTGCAGATTCTAGGTACATCTCTCTCTCTCTCTCTCTCTCTCTCTCTATATATATATATATATATATATATATATATATATATATAATGTAACTTATTCCAATACCTTTTTATGGTTACCACAGCTCGCGAGCCTGAAGGATTCTCAATTTGGAACGGACCTCCATTTAACAATGGTCAACCAAACATCAAACTTGAGAGAGTACCCTGCACTGTCTCAAAGTTCAGCGAAAATGGTTCCAGACTCATGGTGATCAAGAGCACCTCTGAAATTAGTGTTTATGATTGCCACAGTTTGACAGAAATCAAATCCTTTGAGATCCCATCTGTTCTTGCTGCCACTATTTCCCCACTTGGAACCTATCTCCAAACATTCCAGAAATCCTCCTCTCCACAAGACAAAAATATTGTGTTGTGGGATATACAGACTGGTTCTCCTGTTTATCAACTATTCCAGAAGAATATGTCTAAAACTACTTGGTATATTTTTATGCTGAGAGTAAAATTGTCACATTTGGTAGTTTGAAGATCATTGTGAAATGCTTTTCCTAATTGTTGGCATTGATATTTCAGGCCCTCACTTCAATTTAACTCTGATGAATCTGTTGTTTGTCGGATGGCAACCAATGAGATACAATTTTTTGATCCTAGTGATTTTTCCAAGGGAGCAGTTTATAGATTGAGGATACCTGGTGTGGCTGCAATTGAGCTTTCTAGGGCTCCTGGGTCTCATGTTGCAGCATTTGTTCCTGAATCAAAGGTTGGTTGTACTTAGTACTTTGGGCAACAGATTTGAGCAACTTGTATCTGATGAGTTTTCATATTTTGTCAGGGTATTCCAGCCAGTGTTCAGATTTTTTCTTGTAATAAGGATTCACAGTCTTTGCCTGTTGCACGGCGGAGTTTTTTCCGATGCTCCACTGTGCAATTGCATTGGAATTAATGGCTCTAATGGGCTCTTAATTGTCGCCCAGTCGGATGTGGATAAAACCAACAAGAGTTACTATGGTGAATCCAAGTTAAATTACTTGACAACTGATGGAAGTTATGAAGGACTTGTGGATCTGCGTAAGCTCTTCGACTCAAATCTCTGGATTTGATCATTCTTAATTGAGAATGTCTTTTTAATAATTTGTTGACATAGCAACAAACAATAACAGGAAAAGATGGGCCTGTTCATGACGTGCAATGGTCATCTTCAGGATTGGAATTTGCTGTAGTCTATGGATGTATCCTTTGCTTAAAATTTTGGTCAAGTTCTTTCCTACGATATTTTGGCATGGTTTCTTTTGTGCTGGTTTTCTCAATTTTTTCCTTCACTTTCCTCAGTCATGCCTGCAAAAGCAACAATATTTGATAAGTTTAGGCAAACCTATACTACTTGAGCTTGGCACTGGTCCATATAACACAATCAGATGGAATCCTAAGGGAAAATGTATCCTTTTAATGCAATAGGGTTGTTTAACTTTATCACTTGTAAATCATGGATGTTGGTTGACATAGGTTTGTTGAGTGCTTAATTAGGTATCTATTGACTTATCTATAATCAATATGTAGAAGTTAGGAAACATTTGCTTTTTCCTATGTTCATATTTGTATCCTTAATTTTTTGTTATACAGTTCTATGTCTAGCAGGTTTCGGTAACTTGCCTGGGGATATGGTATGTTAATTGTTATTCTACTAGGATAATGATATATTTAGTTCAATATGTGATGGTCATGTTGATTGATAAAATTACATATAGTCTTTTTTTTCATGGACACAATGAATCTTTCAGAAGATGTCAATGCTATCCTACATTGCTGTTTGATGACTGTTTGTAGTTGAGATTAATTGATTCTCCCTCCTCTATCATTCGTGGATGCGTGTACACCTGTATGATAGTCTACAAATGTTAGATTTGTTGTCATGTAAGCAATTAACGTAGTTTATTTTCTCTGTGAGACAGGAAGATCAGGAATAACCTTTTTACAGCTAAAATGACTTGCACTTGATTTACATTTCTTGTGGTGCATGATGTCTACTCTGATTTCATTTCTCCTTCACTATGCAGTTTAAGAAAAACGCCTTAATTTCAAGGATTCTGCTTAAATGATGTCTACTCTAATTTTGTTTCTCCTTCACTATGCAGTTTAAGAAAAACACCTTAATTTCAAGGATTCTGCTTAAATATTTAGTTTTACTTCTGCACAACATACTTACTCTGAGGTGGTTTTACTTAAAACAAATATAAATTTCAAATTCCTTTCCATATTTGTCTAGAACTTCAGAACTGTATAATATTTAACATACCATGAAAGTTTTATGCTTGTCTTATTGTAGCTTAGATTCTTTCTTGTGTTTCCCCTTAATGTGTGTTGTCTCGTTTCATAATATGAAATTTTATTTGTAATGAGATTTTCATTCAGACAGGATAAACTCAATTAGCCTCGCATTGAGTGTGAAAAATTCTTTCTTTAGGCATTCTGGGATTATTCAGAAAAAAAGTTGCTTGGAACAACAAGGGCAGAATGTTCTGTGACCAGTGAGTGGTCTCCTGATGGGTGTTTTTTCATGACTGCCACAACAGCACCAAGGCTACAAATAGACAATGGGTATACTGATTGCAATTCTTCAGTCCACTGATTTCAGTCCTACATCTGATATTAATGTGCTTTCCCTCTCTCTGAAGGATCAAGATTTTCCACCACAATGGTTCCTTGTATTTCAAGAAGATGTTTGATAAGCTGTACCAGGTGTGCCCTTGTCACCATTGGCTTTACTATGTCAATGCGACTTTTCTTTTTGACTGACATCCATTAGTCATATAGGCAGACTGGAAACCTGAAGCACCTGAAAAGTTTGGTGATATCACCGATCTCACCAAGTCTATCAGCGCTGTAAAGATTGACGAAGGGAAAAAACAAGGTTTTTTCACTTTACCAAGTATGAATATGATATGAGCTATAGTTACAGTGACCTTTCGTTCATGAGCATCATTTCACGGTTGCAGCACAAGATCCCAAACCATCACAACCCACCAACAAGAATTCGGCACCTCCCATGCAAAAGCCTGCTCCATACCGCCCTCCTCATGCTAAGAGCACTGCTGCTGTTCAGGAAGAGGTATGTGCTTCTAGAATTTTTGGCAACCAGTATTGGCATTCAACTTCTGGTTTTTTGTTCGCATTATGGTTTGTGCATACAGTTCACTAGCAAGTGATTTCAGATTAATTGTTTGGGTAAAGAATCCCCTAGAAATGAAAACTAAGATACTGAATGTGCTGAATGCTGAACTATATGAAGGGGATCAATATGTGGCACTTTAACTTTCAAAGAAAGTAAAGTTAGAAAAAATGGTCAGTTTTTCAGGGTTTAGATAAATCAATAGATTTTGAAGTTTTTTTACGTGCATTTTGACTTAATATGGAATGCGTGTCTGGGGACCAGGAATGCCAATTAATGTTGTTTTGTAACAATTATCACTGTGAGCTCACCCAGATGAAATAGATTAATCAGATATATATATACACACACACATATAGTTCAGCATGGCAATTCACCCATGTGGATGATTTTTCTGAACCAAAGGATGGGTGCTTGTTATGTAGTGATGCACTAATAATCTCATTTAAGGCTACTAGTGGTTTGTAATGAACATGCGGTTACATTGATGACTTGTTCATTTTTAATTTCTGGAAGTTCTAATTTTTGAACCCTCAATAATTTCAAAAATGCTTGAACTTCGAATAAAAACTTATAATCTGACTATTGTCATGTTAAAATAATTCTTTTTATTTGTGATTGCAGCTTTTTGGGGGGAGGGCTTCTGCTGAGTGAGTTCTGTTGCCTATTTTCCTTCATTTCCACTGTATTTCTATCGATACCATTCTTATATCGGCAGGCTGCTAATTGACTGTTGGCACGTTTCCTCAATGCAGGGAATTGAGTAAGAATGCCCTAAGAAACAAGAAGCGCAGAGAGAAGCGGAAGGAGAAGGCAGCCGATGGATCATCTGCTGCCAATGATGGTTGATCTGAGTGCCATGGAACTCATTTTAAAGCAACTGCAAGCATCAACTTGTAGAGTTTGATGAGTAATTTGAGCTTTGTGTTTATCTTGTTTCTCAAGTGTTGTTCCAAACGCAATGCTGTAGAGTTATAATTGTTTTTGGAATCCTCAGCCTTGTAACCAATAAACAATTAAAATAAACAATGAATTCACTTGGAACATCAGACGTCAGACTTGTTGCCGCCAGCTAGAATACTGATTTTTCCAGCCAAAACTTGAGGATTCTGGTTGTTGAAGATAACAGGCTATAAATGGAAGCATCTCTTGCAAGAGGGCAGATACAGAGGAGTTAGGATGAGAGACTTAAGTTGAAATCTAAGTACAGAAGACTCATTTACTTCTACTAATCAAATCTTACTTGTAACATCAACAAAATTCAGCCACCAAAT
Source organism: Dioscorea zingiberensis (assembly GCA_026586065.1). Taxonomy (NCBI): domain Eukaryota; kingdom Viridiplantae; phylum Streptophyta; class Magnoliopsida; order Dioscoreales; family Dioscoreaceae; genus Dioscorea; species Dioscorea zingiberensis. The sequence goes on along the minus strand of CM048820.1, from coordinate 5,127,058 downwards.
TGTAAGCAATATGACAGATACAAGTCACTTGAATGTTATAAATTGGAGTTTCATGGTTCTGATTAGATTACAGGGGGCTAGTTTGAACAAAAACCACATCGAGTTTATTTGAGTAGTAAACAAAATTAACTCAGTAGTTCTCAGCTTACGAATCAACAAGCACAGCCTACAAAGATTTAACCAAAGCCTTCCTGCATGATAAATCATTGGCTGTTGCACCATGAAAAAAAACTGTGGAGGTGCTTTGCTCAGGTGCAGTTCAAATCCATGTCCCAAAACCGATGGTGGGGGCATTGTGTTTTATGTAGAAAAAAGTTGACATCCGAGAGCATAATCCAGGGTTCACCTTTAAAACTTAAGGGCTGTTGTCCATGTACCCTGAACACTAGGATGTTTGGTGACATGCCTCGTCCTAAGCTTGATTACCTTCCTTCCCAACGCATTTCTTAGTCTGGTAGCATGTAGCAGAATTTCTTCTGGAGTCATATTTTTCACGCAAACAACCCGGTCGTTGTGATTCTCTGCAATTTATTAACACCAGAGTTAGACTGTGTCCCATTTAACAATTGCTTGCCTCACATTTTCATCATGAGAAAGCTTGGCTCATAAGGACTAAGATTCTAGAATCATTCACTAAATATAAATATAAAATAAAAAGGAAAAAGTAATTATGTTGGAAGGACAAAATAGCAACCTATATTATTCACTTGTTTGTCGATACTTTTTAAATTTATATACAGATGTTCATATAACAAGTACATGTCTGGCATTTTCATCATGACAAAGTTAGGCTCACAAGGTCTAGGAATCTAGAAGCATGAACAAAGTACAAGAACAAAAAGGTGACAATGTTTGAATACAAAAATAGCAACACATATATTATTCACCAGTTTGCATTCAGAAAGGATCATATTTTTTTAGCTTATATATCAGAGTTTATGGAGATGAACAGAGCAACCAAATCAATTCAGGAAACAACATACAAGAAGGCTCTATATGGAGTAAAGCAAGCACCACAAGCATTGTACAACAGAATAGATGGATACTTCATGGAGCAAGACTTCAGGAGGAGCATGAGCAAACCAAGTTTACAACACTTCGCAACATGCTTGGCATATCGGAAATGGATCAAGGAGGAGAATGTTAGAAAGTGATCCATTTTCTAGAAGCTTCAAGGAAGTCCTACATCAACTAGAATCTTCTTCATCATAGTAGAAGCTTGGAGGAGCTTGAATATACCTTAGAATATTCTCTATAATGTAAAAATAGAACGTACTAGAATGAGAAATGTTCTAGAATATAGAATGACCTAGAATATGGTCTAGAAGTCTCTAAAGGTCCCTATATAAAGGGATGAGATGTAACTCTTTTGAAACAAGTCAAAAAGCTTCAAAGTGTAATACAAAGTGTTTCTACAAACTACTCCTCTTCCACTGTTCTCTAGTCATCTACACTCCCAATCCTAATACTAGCCTCTCAAATCCTTTCTTCAATATAAAGATTAGAGAAAAGTGTTTACTTCTTTTTTGCCAGTTTGCAACAGCAAGTGGTGCAGCAGTAGTGGCATTGATTAAAAAGCAATTTCAAGAAGCCTCGACTTCTCGTAAGGATTTGATGATCAAAGACTTCCAAAAGTTTGTCATATTCAGAAAAGCTATTAACTTTTTTATTGCCACAGGTAGAATATTTGTAAACACAAAACAAGTGCTGATGATAAATTGGAATCATGAGTGTAATACAAAACAATAAACCACACTAATATACTCACTATAAAGGCCTTTCAAATGAGGGTGTTGACCACGAATAAGTTCTGTGACCACCTCTAGCTGAGGATTTTTCTCCTTAAATGTTGGCAGGTGTGCTTCCATAAAGGCCCTATTATTCAGATGTCAATAATAATCATAAGAGATATCCAACCAACAATCAAAATTCTAAGGTAAAACAAAATACTCACTATAAAACTGATTAAAAATAACTCTGAAATCTTAAAAAGGCAATAGAAACATAGAAAATATTATATTTATGTGGAATGCATAGATGCGAAAAGTCATAAGAGTAATGATCAATCCAATTCTTCAACAGATCATTACATTCCATCTTACAGTCCACTCTACTTACTAAAGCCAATTATAGCAGAGGCTGACCATCATATCTCATTGTCTAATATAATATACATCACGGAGTTATCATTGAATCCATTAATCCATCCCTTCCAAACTCTTTTTCCACTTTTCAGAACACAATAACAAATTTATGTGATGATCTCCGCCTGATAAATTGTGCATATGCAAGATGAAGGCTAGAATACAATGGTTGAGCACCTTGCAGCTTGCACTTCAAGACATTTAAGTGTTGAAAATTCCAATATGGCAATAAAAAAGGACATAGAACTAAGAAAGCAAAGTAATTAAAAATTTGAACTTAATCGAGCAGTTTTTGAAGAAATATTATACTGCATATGAAGATAAACAAAACAAAACGGGTACCTAATCCCTCTGCTGCTTCCTCCCCAATCACAATAACTGACCACCAACTTTTGAAGTTGCCAAACACCTCTTAGCGCCATTAACCTAACCAGCCAAGTAACAAATTTACTGAACATGAAAAAACACAAGAAAGAAAGTCCTTCTCATTGCAATAAATAAATAAAAAAGATACTGAGAAATGTGAATGAACAGGGAACACAGAACTAAAGCAATTTACAATATAGTCCAAGTAAATGCAAGTAAAATCAATAAAGCATCACAAATTTCACACGCTTGAGAGACTGATTTTATCCCCAAACCATAAACCAACTGTTGTTTTCACTACCAAATTCGCAAAAAATATTTTCCATCATGAAAACATTCCATAAAGGCATCTGCATTGGGCAACCGTTGGGATATTACTCCTCTTGGCCACTGTAATTGAAAGGAATTTCTGATCTGCTGATAAACGAGAGAACACCCAAGTGATCACCAATAAACTATTGCCGTGAATTAACATGAATCCAGAAAACATCACTGCCTCCAAACCCTAAACCCTACTATTCAACAAAGAAATCCTCACTAGGCTAGACCATCGGGAAAAAAAAAATCAACTTTTTCATTTAAAATGGTTTGAAGATCATATTTCAGAAGACAACATAAGAAATCCAACAAATAAGTCTAAAAATCAGAGAAAAGAAAACATAGAAATTGATTACAAGGTAAGGAAAGGGATGAGATCATTCTTGGCATGAGATCTTCCGGATCGATGAAGAAACAAGAGTTGGAAAGGAATTAAACCTCTGGTGATTCGGAGCTTGGAGACGATGCCGCGATGAGAATGCGAAGCGGCTACGGCCCTAGGGCACGGAACGGAATAAAAAAAGAATAGTTAAATTTAACTTTTTATATATTAAAAATTTGAGCAATTGAAACAGAAAAATATATACATAGGACTATTATCCATTTTATTTTTTTATTATTATTTTCATGTTTAATATAATGTCTATATACATTTTTACATATATACATATAAATTTTGAATTTAAGGGAGAATGATTTTTTTCCAGTGGAAAAATATTCAAGATAATATAGTTTTATATATGATAAGAAAAATCCAATTTTAATTATTTATTTACTTCAAACTATCAAACATCAGCTGTCTTTTAGAACTCACAGATATTGATTTTTTTTTAAATAAAAATAAATAAATCATATTCTTTTATTAGATAATTTTAGCTATTACATAACTAATAGATCCATTTTAAGATCATACATTGGGGGCTGTGTACCCCATGAGTAAAAATCCTGTTCAGGCCCGGTTGTCATCTGAATACCTCCTTGGCGAGTGTTGCAAGTCCCCTCAATGAAAAATAAAATTAAGAATATAATAATATAACAAAAAGGTCAAAGAATTTATTTTCTCCTGATCTCAATTTAAAAAGCTTGCTTGACATGATTTAGCTCAAAATTAAAATAAAATCAATTTAATTTCAATCCCAAGTCCAATTTAATTTGTTTCAAAATTAAAAATTTATAACTTATTTTTTTTATATTTTTGTACATAAAAAATATAAAAAATATAACATTTTTTAGTAGATAAATTCTGAGAGAATGATTATAAATATATATAAATATATAAATAAATGTTTTTAAATATATCAAATAATATAATAAAATAAAATATATAAAATAATATATTATATTAAATATTAAACATATTAATTATAATATATAATAATATATATTAGAGAAATACAAAATGATATCTACTTACATAGTATATATAATTTTGAGCTCTGCTCATAAATAGCTTTTGTGTTTGATAACCCTATCATAAAGACTAGCAACAACCATCTCCACCCAACATTGAAACAAGAGTAATTTGGCAGAAAACAGAGTTATAACCACTTGTATCATTGAAAAACATTACTATGTTTGCAACACTCATTCAAGATCAAAACCTGTTGTTAAAAAATGTGTCTACGAAGAAGGCAAACATGATTAATTATTCATAGCTTGTTGATCCTTGGTGCAGTGAGACTGGTGTGAGCGAATTTGCTGTAGATCAAAAAAATGCCGAGGTCATTTGTGACAAGAGAAACCAAAGTATTTTTAGTTCTATATGTAAGAGCATAGCTTCAAGAGCGTAGTTTGCAGCAATAAGTAACTCACTCCATCCAGTGCTCGTCATCATCATTGTCCTCAGGCATCTCCTCTGTTGTTGTTATCTCAGGCTTCTCCTCTCTTGTTATCTTTGCCTGTTTCCTGAGTATGCTCTGAGACAAGTGTTCCCATTTATCAAAGGCACGCTTTAATCGTGGACTGGTCTGAGCACCAAAAAGGTATCTGATGAAGTCCACGCTCAGCCGTGTCAGTTCATCACCGCGGACAATGCAAACATACTAAAACACCGATATATCAGAGGTAAGTGGAAGAATTTTAAGGGTTAAACCTTAAAAGTGAAATGTAATTGTGTTAATTGCAAAATAGCATGAAGTCAACAAATGGAGCCACTTCGAGGATCAGTGATCCATTATGTATCCATTTTGTTGTGGGTTACAAGGTGCTAGGATAAAAAACATGCTGACCACTAAAATACATACATACATTTTACAATTTTCAAATTCATTTGATCCTCAACAACAGTCAAAGGAGAAAAAAAAAATTCATGGTAAATGGCTAAGATGCAGTAGCTAAACATCATGATTGCACTTTCAGATTTTTCACCTCCAAAGGCTTCTATAAACGCTCTTCTTGGAGTAGTTTTTAAAGTTAATCATAGATAATGATTAGAGATATCCTAAACAGAACAGAGGAATGTGTTTGAATGGAAAGCTAGCCAAAGCAAGCTAATGTCTTGCAATTATATTGTGCATATCTAAGAAGAAAAGCATCAATACAGTTATAAAATGTCTTCTACTTCTTCAATCTGAGCTAGGATTGGAGCATTGGATAATGAAAAGGGTAAACATCCTTTGAAAAAGATATATAACTATGACCTTGAGGTTTTTGCACTTAGAAGAGAGTCATAACAGTGAGAAAGAAGATGGTGATGATAAACCAGTATTATGTCTTATATATCTCGAAAGAATAGAGATGCAGTGGAAAAAGAAATAGAAATGTTCTGATTGTCAGGCCTAAACTGATGAATGAGAACCAGGGCAGTGGATTTGGCAAGTACAGGAGGAAGTTCCAAATAAAGGAAAAGAGAAATTTACATAACAAGTCAAGCAAGCTGGGCTTATTAGTAAACAGAATGGAAATTGTAAATAGAATTCTATCAAACATAAACAAATACAAAGGACTGATAATTTCAATAACACTATGAGACAAGATATGAAGGTGTCTAAGGAAAAAACAATGTTATGACAATACAGTCCATAAATCAGGCAGGAGAAAAAAAAAATATATTAGAAGAAAATAACATGGCATACATACCAGAAAGACAAAGCCAATGGTTGCTAAAATCACTTGAAGTAATTCATCCCTCAACTCAGAAAAATTTGAATTATCTGAACCACCGCCGCCACCACCACCACCATGCTTGGGAGGTTTTTTACTTCCTCCATCACCACCTTTATAAAACTCCTGCTTTTGTATCTGCTCCCTTAATAAATCCTCTACAGTTTGTTTTTTCCTCTGTTGCTGAACAGTATACAAATCCTCCACTGGTTGTTTCTGCTTCAAATTTCTCATTAATGTCTTTAATGACTTCAAATGTAAAGCCTGAGCTAATTCCGAACTAGAAAAAAAATACCCTTACAGAGTCAAACAATTCCCTAGTGTAGCTTGATCAAAATTGATGGGCTAACTTTCATTCAATTGAACTCAACATGAAAGTTCTAAAAAGAGTGCATCTAAGATCCATGCAACGCTACTAAACATCTAAACATAGTGCTCACTAGAGAACCATATATGAATTTCAGATCAAACGTAACCACTCCAAATAAGTTCTATTCAGAAAAAGAAAGATGCCTATTCTTTTAACAGAATTCTAGGAACTCTTATAAGAACTACATGTAACCATTATAAATATTTTTTCCTAGGAAATCATAATAAGTAAATATTCTTAAGTGAAAAACCTAGCCCAAAATGATTAAGTACCACAAAGATTGATAAGGGAGAATGACAAGACAACACAAACATGTCTACTTTTAAGGAAAACCATTACCTCATGTTTGCCTTCTGAGTATCTTTCTCCACCCATTACCTGCACGGTGAATCTTCTATAATTTGGCACCGTATGAACCAATCTTGGTAATGCCTTGTACGGAAGAGATTTACTGGTCGAATAAGCATATAAGCACAAGAGAGAGGAATGGCGTGCTCTTTCATGTCTTGAGTTGGTATCTCTTAGAGAAATTCCCAAACCAGGACAACAAATATTTGTTCGGGCAATGCTCATTCTCAAACAAATTTCAAAACTACTAGCTCCAGATAATCAAGTAAAAGATCTGCAGATTCAGTCCCAACATACCATTCAGCTCTCAACATCATGCCATGTGAAACAATGCCTATGATTATACTACACACAATATCATAGATAACTCATTCATGGTTCCAGATAGCAACCTATCAAAAGTAAGAAGCAACACTGAATTGGAATTCTTACTCCACGCTTGCAATTGTCATTGTATGGAATCCATAACTCCATGAACCAACAAAAATCCTTCACTAAATCTTTATCTAAGCATTTGGACCGTGGGGAAACAGAGGAAGGTAAAGAACGAAAAATATAAAAATAAAAATAAAAACTTCACTAAAATTACTTTATTTTCTTGATTCATTTCCTTGTCTTATATCTTCACTACTATTTCCCCTCAAGACAAATAAGCCCTAAAGCTACCAACATGATATTGTAGCCAAACACAAAGAAACATCTGTTCAGCTAGCACTTAAATCTCAATGAGAAATGCCAAATTCTGACGAAAACTCCAAGATGAGCTCAAATCTCTGAAGTTTACGAGAGATAAACATGATTTTGCATACAATATGCGAGTGAATACAGATCAAATCAATGATATATGAACGAAAGGAATCTAAATACGGAGAAGGGAAAGGCAATTACCATACCTTCAAGGCCGAAGCTTCGCGGAGAACTAAACCGCCATAAACCCTTGCTCTTATATATAGATTCCACCCCGTTTTGGAAATTTTCCATAAAACCCCTTGAGTTCCTGTAAATAGATGTAAGTCCCTTCCAAATTTTGTAAGAAACTAAAAACAATAATTTAATTTTAATAAATAAAATAAAATTTAGGGCTGAAATCGAAATTTATCAAGATATGAGGTGTTAAATAGAAAATTTTGTGCGTTCTTTTGGAGCTGAGAGCCTTTCCCTCGTTCATCCCTCCTCTCTGCCTTCTAGCTTTGATCTCATGGAGTTTCAATCGAACTACGAGATCCTCCGCACGGCGGAGTTCATTCGAAGCCGAGGTGTCTCCAGGGTTGCACTCCAGGTTCTTGTCTCTAAAACCCTAGTCTAGGGTTTTGGCTTTCTAGTTTTTGTTTCTCATTATACTTGGATTTTGATATTCAGTTCCCGGATGAGCTTCTCAAGGACTCCACGCAAGTGGCAAAAGCGCTGAGGCGTGAGCTTGGAAATGGTGTGAGGCTGTACGTGATGGCGGACACTGCGTATGGTAGCTGCTGCGTCGATGAGGTTGGGGCTTCCCACGTCGATGCTGAATGTGTTGTCCATTACGGCCATGCCTGCATGAGCCCGTGAGTTATTCGTTCATCTTTTCATGGCCTTTGATTTGAGATAATTATGCGATTTATAGTGCAAAGGTGGAATTTTTATGTTGTTGTTTTATTGAAGTTTGGGAGTTAATTTATGATCCTTGTTATTTTCATCAATGGCTATTGAATTTGAAATTGACTCAGTCTGATGAGTTGTAACGCAAAAGCCTTTATCTTGCAAGCTTAATTTTGGCCCATAATGTCTTTGGATTGTGTTTTTGGCTTTTGGGGTTGTATCTTTTTATGCACAGTAGCAGCATTTATCTGAGAATCTGTATTACAGTTAAATGATCTAGGAGTTTGGTTGGCTAGGTTTCAGGTTTCTAGAGGTTTAGGGCCTTTATTAGCTTGATTTATTTATGATGAACATAGGCAGTAATTTTATGTCTTTTTTTCGGTCCATTTAACATCTGCGCGTAGTTCTTGGTATATTGAATTTGCAAAGTTGAGATTTATTCTGATGCAGAACTTCGACTTTACCAGCACTCTTTGTTTTTGGCAAAGCCTTCATCAATGTAAATGCCTGTGCTGAATCATTACATCAGTGCCTATCAATCAGCAACAAGCCTGTTCTGGTATGTAGTGAACAAGTCATTATATTTTCATTTGTGCCGCTTTTTAGTAACAAATGCTTCAACCTTATTCATGTAATGCTACTTGGTGGAATTTAATGCGTAGCTGTTGGAGTCATGTGCTAAGTTAATTTCCCCAAGTTGGTGTTTGATATTATGATTAATTTCTGCATAATCCTGTGCTTTGATACCCAACCTTTCCTGATATACATTCATGTTAAAATATTGTTTCTACTTTTGGTGATGCAAACAGCATCCAAGTGCCATTAATGTTGTCAATGTGACTGGCCTCAAAGAAGATACATCTATCAGCCCTTTTCAAGTGAATGAATATGGTTATCTTCTGGTAGTGTGGCAGCATGTAAGAAATGAGAATGCATAGAATTCAATCAGATGCCATATGAGATTTTCAATTGATCAAATGAAATATCATTTTGCTGTTGTATTATTTACTTATAAAAATATGTAGTGATACTCTGTTTGGTTCATCAAAATTTCAACAATATCTTTCCTTTTTATGGTTGTCTATATGTGTGCCTATCAACATATTCTGTGAATTTATTTCTACCTTTTCTCTGGTTTAGTAAGGGGGATTTGAGTTTTTTCCAATGTGTATTCTCCATGAATTTGCAGGTGTTATATGGACTGGAATATGCACATGCTGTGCAGGATCTGAAATCAACTATGTGTAAATTATTGCTTTCAAGTGAGTCCAACCAAAAGCTCTATTATTCAGAGGTTGCTTGTTCAAGCATAAATCCATCTGGATATAATATCAAAGACAAAGAACAGCCAGAATCTCATGGGGATGCCATTGCTGATGGTAAGGTGCTCAAGACTTTAGAAAGCGGGGTGACCAATAAACTGGAGTCTGGTACTAAATACACTCTTGGAGGATTGACTTGGATTACACCATTGGAGCACAAGATGGAGGACTATTTATTATTCTGGATTGGGTCTGATAACCCAGCATTTGCAAATATGGTGCTCACATTTAATGGCTGTGAAATAGGTGACGTAGCTTATGACTTGTGACTTTACCAGCTTTCACACAACTATTTACCAAGGATGCTTTAATCATGAAGCTTTTAAAGTGTTTAGGTTTCTGGAATTGAGGAAATAAAGTACACGCATATCTTATATTATTGTGGCTGATTATAAACTTTCCTTTTATGCATTACAGCCATAAAGATGTAAGAATAAGTATCTTTCTTGTATATATAGTAGAACCATCTAATCAGGACAAACTAGTAGTGTTAACATGAAAATTTAGTAAACCAATTTCTGATCTTTTGTTGTCTAATGTTCATTTGTCTTCAGTTAGATATGATGCTGAGGACTGTAAGCTACTAAATGACTTCTCTCATCAGAAAAGGATTCTTAAACGGAGGTAATACATTTCATATCTTCTTTCAGTCCTTTCCTGTATGTGCATGTTTGAAACCATACACAAAAAAGGTAATGTGTCATTTTATTGTTGTTTATTGCCTATCTATTTCATTATGTTATCTCTTGTAGGTACTTCCTTGTGGAGAAAGCAAAGGATGCAAATATTATTGGTATCTTAGTTGGCACCTTGGGTGTTGGTATGGATCTCTATAATTATTCGATAACCAAATAATTTTCAGTTTGGATATCAAGGTGTTTTTATGTTGGATATTGACATTATTTGGTAAAACTGTAGTATACAACCTTATGATTAAGGTTATCAGGTGATATTACCTAATCCAGGTGGAAGTTGGAATAGTTTTTCACTATTGATGCTTTTATTTGAAGCCTGCATGACTTGTTCAAGTCTCAATCCTCTGCATTTCTTTTTGTTAGTTTTCTGATAAGAACTTAAGTTATTGATGACTCTAGTTTACTGTTCAGTTACCTGCTCAGAAATTTTTCCTAATTCTCACTTCAGAGATCTTCACGCCTTTTTTGTGTTATTTCTTTCTACTTGAGCTTGAAGTTCTGATTTTTGGGTGGTGATTGCCCCATGGGTTGTATCAGAACTAGATCTCCGAACTATTTTGTGCAAGCCATCATTGAATAGAATATTTAATATGTTAAAGGACAAATATTCTCATATCTATATTAGAGCTTTAAATATTTTGCATCATTCTGTTATTGTGACCAATTGTTATCTAAATACACTTGCTCTGCAGGAACCTTGAAATGGAATGCTTGTGCATTGAGTCATTGACTCATTGAGTAAAGCTTAATATATCCCTATCATATATATAAGTCAGCATAGAAAAAAGGACAAGTTTAATGTGACAAGGGTCTACGAAATAATTGAAGGGATTGCTATGACCGGGCATCATTTTAAGAAGTTCTGAGTTGTACTTGGACAACTTTGGACGGGAGAACTTCCTATGAATAAGAATGCTAAGTGGTGTGTCGAATGACTTAGAATAATAGCTCCTGTTTGGAGCTTCCAGAGTTGGAAACAAATCTTAATACTCTAGCAAATAGGACAAAGATAGAATATGACCCGTCCTCACTAGCTCACCCTAGAGGTTGTATATATTGTTGTAAGAGATTTTTGTTTTGTGAATCACTATATTATACACTGTTATATTGTGCTAATTGTTACCTCTGGGAATTTATTTCAAAACCACAAAAATATGGCATTGCTCTCCTACTCCTTGTGTGTTTCTCTGGTTTTGCAATATTTAATTTTATTTTCCTGTCCGGTCGTCTCTGACCGTAGTTTGTGTTGTTGAATTACTCTTTTTTCTGTGGGAAACTTAATAATGACATTCTTGAAGCATTATAAGCATATTGAACTAATTCTTGCCGAAATAATTTGATTTAAGTGGTTCATATTTCTTCAGCTGGTTACCTTCATATAATTCAGCAAATGAAAGAACTTATTGAGAGGGATGGGAAGAAGTCTTACACAATAGTTATGGGAAGACCAAACCCAGCCAAACTTGCTAACTTTCCAGAGGTAATAGAAGTCGCAGCAGTGATATTTCTATCCCTTCTTTGTTCTCGTAGGTGAATCACATCAATAATATTTTACGTTCTTTGCAGTGTGATGTTTTTGTTTATGTCTCTTGTGCCCAAACTGCCCTTTTGGATAGCAAAGAATTTTTGGCTCCAGTCATCACCCCTTTTGAAGCTGTCTTAGCATTCACCAGGTATGAATGATTTTTTTTCTTGGACCAAAATCTGTCATGAGCCATGATCAATTGCTTGGGGAAAATACCATGCAAGTATGCACTGATTCATAGTTTAATATCATATTACATCTTTTCATTATGCAATGTTACACTTCAAACTTATGTTATTCCATATTTTCTGCTATTTATCCATTTTCACACGGACATACAGACACCTCGATCTCAATTCAACTCTTTGGCTTAGTACCCATTTTCACAGATCACTCAACATTCTAACACTTAAATGCTATGCTAGGTTTGTAAGATGTAAATTTGCTATTGATTGTTTCTTCAGCTGTCATTGCACTCAGAGGGAAACTACTTTTGGTCGGTTCTAAGCTCTATTCTTTATCTCTTCAGAGGAAGACAATGGACTGGAGAATACATAATGGACTTTCAGAATTTGATGACTTCTGATACGGGTGAAATTGTAGACGATAATGAAGGAGCCCGGTTTTCTTTTCTTAAAGGCTGCTATGTGGAGGATCTACAGCCTCATGGTAATATTCATTTATTTACACCTCCCTCCACAGTAAAAAATGAAGTGAAAAAGAAACAATAGAATGACAATAAAGCATTCCATTTTGTTAAAATCCATGTTGATGGCACTAGCACTTGCTTTATCTGAATTAAGTTGGCACCATCTTACAATCTGAATTCATTTGCAGAAAACAATGGAGATCAATTGGAAAGGTCGCTGGCATTGGCAGAGATGACAGAGAAGGCACTGAATGTGAGAAACCAGTCCACAGACACGGTTTTGTTCAAAGGAACAGCAAGATCAGGTGCAGAATATCTCGCAGCTCGGTCATATCAAGGTCTCAGCATGCAGTATGAAAATGCACCCCTCCAATCTTATGTTGTAGGCCGAACTGGTAGAGCATCTGGTTATGAGAATGAGAAAGAATAACAACCATATGATTTATTTATTTATGTTTTGCTCCTCTGCTTCTGCTGCATTAGATCCTTATTTCACTTTGGAGAGAGATTTATCCAATGTATTTATTTATTGTAGATTTTCATTAGAAAATGTATAAGCAAAGTACTGTTAAGAATCCTTCAGATTACTTGTAATCGTGTGTGTGTGTGTGTGTGTGTGTGTGTGTGTGTGTGTGTGTGTGTGTGTGTGTGTCTAAGTGCTCTTTTGTCCATTTCTAATGATTAGATGGCTTAGGTGAGGAATGGCTGGTTGTAGACCCTTTTTTTTATCAAATTGTTTATATACTTGATATTTATGTATATATCTATGTTATTTTTATGAAATTTATAATATGTAGTATTTTTTTTTTTTTTTGATAAATGTGAATAAGCCACTAGAAACATACCGTTGGTATGGTTTGGACTTTCAATATCTTTTTTATAAGAGAGAATGAGTTATCAATTTTCCTGAGTTATGTAGTATACTTCTATACTACTACAACAACAAAAACCTTATGGGAATGGTTTGGACTTTCAATATCTTTTTTATAAGAGGGAATGAGTTATCAATTTTCTTGAGTTATGTAGTATACTTCTATACTACTACAACAACAACAAAAACCTTATTCCCCTATAAAATGAGGTCAGTTATATGAATTCTTTCTCTATATCATTTTGTTAAAATAATATTCTTAGATATCATTTTTTTTCACATAGTTTTAGTCTATTTTTACCATTCTTCTTACTTTCTATTACTACATCATCATAGATCCGATACACATTAGCAAACATCTTAAATATATATTTTTTTTAAATTTTATTTTTAATTAGTGTAACATTCACTTTCTGTCCACTTATCTACTATAATATTCTCATTTCTATCGCATTCATCTTGTGAATATATAGTACATTTTTGTAATAAAAAAAATCATAATATTTTTATAAAATCAGGCCTATCAAATTGGCTTTCTCATCTTTTCCGCCAAACTAAAATAAATATTATGTTGGATAAACAACTCTCAAAAAAGTCTCTTAAAAAAATAAATAAAATAAAACAAAACTTCCAAAACACTACACCGCACCAACCACATGACAAAATCCATATTCCATCCCATCTGAGAACCCAATCATCTTTGTCAACAGACTCAACACAAACACTCCTCATAGAGAAACAATGGCAATGCCAATGGCACTCACAACCACCACCAAATCACTCCCATTCCCAGACCTCACTCCCACCACTGCGCGCCCTCCTCTCAAACTCCATCCCCCCATATCCCTCTCCGCGCGGCCAGTACTTCGTCCCTTGGCCCTCTCAGCGCGCGCACCGATCTCATCTCTCGACGATGGCTGGGTCGCGGACCTCGTGACCCCGGAGTTCTTCGACGGCATCACCGCCAAGTCCCCCGCGAGCTGCAAGGGCAAAAGCTTCTACACCCGCGCCGCGTTCCTCGAAGCGCTCTCCTCCTACCCGGCCTTCGGCCGCACCGGCTCCCACGACGACTCTGGACGCGAGATCGCCGCTTTCTTCGCCCACGCCACTCATGAAACCGGCCGTGAGTTTCATCCTTCCCTACTTGATCTCTCCAATCTCCATGGATCTCTCTCTCTCTTCTTCTTCTTCTTCTCGATCTCTTTGGATTTCCCTTTTTTTTTTAATTTCCTTTTTAATTCGTGTTCTTGGATTTCTTTTGGTTAACTTATCTTTAACGTTGTTGCCTGAGTTTGCATCTCCACGCAATGTACTGCTTTCACGTGTCATGTTGCTTTATGACTTCAAATTCGGAGATTCCCTGGTTTTTTTTTTTTCTCAATACCTTTTTCTTTTTTTTAGATATTAAAAATTCTCTAGTGTTATTATTTTATATATTCTTTTATTAAAAAAAAAATAAAACCCACTCCTTGTAATTTTTTTTATAAATTTAATTTGTAAATATAATATTATTTTACTATATATACAGAGTATTATAAAGAATAATAAAAAATTTAAAACAATAAATAACAAAAAAAATTAATTATAAATCTCTGTTTATTTTTTCCCTTAGCCTCCGGGATAAGTGTGTGTGTGTGTGTGTGGTGGTGGGGGGTGTAACAAATAGGAGAAGTCCCTGATTACTATTTTAACCTATAAATAATTTATCCTAAATAACACAAGTTATCCTAGTCCTATCCAATGTGCTATCATGTGACATCTTAATGAAAAAAGTCACATCATGGATGGATCATGAGTTTCTATCCATTGTTTTTTTTTTTTTCAATCTAATTGATAAAAACCTCAAAATTCTTTTCTTTAAAGACAATTGGTTAACCCATATGCATGACTCATGACAGGGCTCAATGAAAACACCATCTTTTCTATTTAGATTTTTTTTTATAAACATGTACAAATCCTTTGTATTCAAGTAGAAACATGCATCGCTTAAGTTTCCTACTTTTTTTCAATGAAAGTTAATATTTTTACTATTTAGCTTTTTTTGTGAGAGAAGGGGCATAAACCATATTTTATTTATATATTTAATAAAATGTTAAATGGGATCATTTGTTATATGATCATTGTTTAAAAAAAAAAATAGTATAAAAGATTTTGTTCTTCCTCAGCTAGTGTTAGGCATTTCCACATTTCCCTGTGTTTCGTCCCTCTCTATTGTTGATGTGACACCCTCTGTGAATTAGATATTTTGTTTAACTAATTTTTTTTTAATTTAAATTTCTATGATTGGTGTGTTATATCAAATCGGGATAACTGGAGAAAGTTAGTGTTATGAATGATTTATAAAAAAACATATCATTTTTCTTGAACATATTGTTTATTTCTTCAATAAAATATTTCATAAGATCGCATCATAAACTCCAACTCATTCTTTAAAATCTTGTGCATTTTGTTTGAGAGAGATTTAGGGCCCCATATTTTTACTATTTAGTTCATCTCCTCAAATCCATGTGCATCTAAACCATCATGCACGTACAATTACCGTTTACCAACTTAATTTTTACATGTGTGTAAATATATATATTAACATTAACAAAACATGGTTTTTAATTATCAGATTTCTGCTACGTAGAAGAGATAAAAGGCAAGGTGTACTGCAGCGAGAAGCACACACAATGCCCATGCAACCCTGAGAAGAAGTACTACGGCCGGGGACCTCTCCAGTTAACATGGAACTACAACTACAGCCTCGCCGGCCGGTGCATCGGCTTCGACGGCCTCAACTCGCCGGAACTTCTCGCCAACGACCGGATCATGTCCTTCAAAGCCTCTCTCTGGTACTGGATGACCTACGTCCACCACCTCATCATCTCCGGCAAAGGCTTCGGAGCCACCATTAAAGCCATTAACGGCGGCGAGTGCGGTGGCAGGCGGCCTTGCGCCGTCAATGCTCGTGTTCGGTACTACATGGATTATTGCAGTAGGTTTGGTGTCCCTCCAGGAGATAACCTCACTTGTTAATTAAGATCATTTAATTTGTATAGAGTTCTTGAAAATTATTAGTTATTTTTAATGAAAAGTCCAGACTTGTTCTGATGTATAAGATTAATGATGGTGATAAAATTATTAATTAATACTAGATTTTATTGTATGTTTGAAAATTTCTATTTATATATTAAAATATCAATGATGTATAATAATAATTATTAGAAATAGAAATAGGATCACACACACACACACAAAAAGAAATAATAGATAAAAAATTACAAGGCTCTTAGTATTCACTATTTCTCAAATACCTCTTCATGAAACATCAAACACCTTTTCTTAATTAGCATCATATGAAAATACATGCATCTTTAAATGTATTAACCAAGTGCTTGTTCAATACATGCACCCCTTGTCAAGTAAGTTTAATTTCCAACAAGAATTATACACTCATACAATATTAATTGGACTCATGAATCTTTCATAATATCTCTTAGTATATATTGATCTACATGCAAAAACATCTAAGATTGAGATCATCAATGCTTAATCCTCCAAAGAAGAACAAATTAAGGGAATAAATTAATACAAGAAAATTAAGTACAAATCCAAGTTTGTGTAATTTACATTCATATGATACTCAACTTGATCATCTACAAGTATATGTATACCAGCTAAGAGATTATATATATACATGCATGATCGATCACAAGTACATACATGTCTCAATTAATGACCAGGGCCCTTAGGACTGGGACCAGAAGCCAACCTCCCCATCCAACAAGCCAGTGTTGTCCTAGCCTTCTCATAGATGATAGGATATGTGTCTAGATCATTGCCAATGCCATTGAAGCAATTCACCGGAAGCAGCGCTCCTCCGTCGTCGTTATCCTCATTTTTATACTCCGGTATCAGTCTCACCGCATCAACTCCGATCACGAACATAATGCCGAAGATAACGATGATGAAGAAGAGAGCTTTTGATATTGCCTGGTAACTCATGATAGATCAAAGAAATTAATGAAGGAAGAGATGATGATGAAGATGGGAGCGTTGTGGGTTGGGTGTAAGAGAGTTTAATTTATAGGAGATCTGTTTGGTGATGTCTTCTGGTCAGCACGTTTGGTTCATATGAAACCGAGTGATCACAGATAGATTGAGAATTTTAGTGGGACATGCTTTAGTTTCTTGTTGACCAAATTTGTGTTGAATGGGTCTGAACATGCATGAGATGAGAGGCAAAGCTTAGATTCTGTCATTCTGATAAGAATAAAAGGCTGTATTATAAAGAAATTATCAAACAGTACTGTAAACCACCGACACTGACAGTGGTTTTATATATGTTTGACTGATTTTATAATATTTAAATAAAACTATAGAGAATATTAAAAAAGATCATGCATGTTCAAAGTCATGTATCTAATTAATTAAGTACTTTTTAATAAAAATTATTCATGTATCTAAGAACTAAAACAAGGCTTTTCTTAGTCTCTAGAGATTCATTAATTAATTCTATAAATTAATAAGAGATCGAACACAAAGACTAAAGATCATGGAAAGATTTTGGTGGTTGAATTTCAAACCATACTTTGCATGAAGAGTACTAAATGCGCATTTATAATTAAAATTGATTTGTATTTTCAATGAAGAGTACTAAAGTCAGCAGGAAGAAAATTGAAGAGTAGCTTAATTGGCTGAAGATTAAGAGTAGACTAATTAAAATGCACTGAAAAAGTTCATGCATGTGCATGGCCAATAAATTCAACATCTTCAAAAGCTTGAGATAAAACTATGAGTCCCTTTATTTGAATGTATAGTCCTTGAAGTTGATCAAGAAGGAAACATCAGAGAAGTTCACAATCAGAACATGCATCATGACTTTCTATACTTAGAAAAATCAAATTTTCTTTGGTCCAAATTAATTAACATGTACTGCACGCATTTGACTCTCTATTCGTGAGTCATTGCTAATGAAGAAATGCTCTGTGAACTTATGTTGAAAAGATACAATAATAGGCTTGACATGAAGTTTATATATATATATATATATATATAGCATGACATATAAGGCCGTAGGATTCATCGTTTAAAGATTTAAGGCCTCATTTTGACTTGGAAAAAAAATTTAAATCCGAGTATGGATGGAAAGAGCATGAAAAATAAGTTAGCGTATTAATTTAAATACAATTTGGGGACTGTAGGGTATTCATCTTAATTGGTGAAAATTTATAAAAATCTTATCGGTTCAAAATTTCACTTTTAAGATGAAAACCCTACAAGTTCCCAAAGTATGAAAATCAACATCTTAACTTATTTTCAATGGAATGATTTACTTAAAATAATGCGAGTAATAAAATGGGCTTACTGCACTGATTACCGTCAGCGTACAGTAACAGTGATATATATATATATATATATATATATATATATATATATATATATATATATATATATTCAATCTCAACCATTCATAATAAGATAAATGGTTGGATTGGAGATATAATGTTGGTTCTAAAAATAGCCTTAATGAAAGTGTTTTTTAATAAAATGAATAAACCGATGATGATTCATTGAAAAAAAAAAAATTATGATGCACATAGATCATAGAAAATATTAAAGTAATTTGTTGTAGCATGAAGAACCATTTATAAATAACAATATTAGAATTGTTCGTAGTCTTCTCCCCTTGTCCAATTTTTGTAACTACTAAGTAACTCCTTTTCACCGGTTTTTCTCCATATTTTTAATTTTTTGACGTTTTCCAATCAAAACTACATAAAATCATAAGAGCAACAAAATTTTTGTTTTTGACAAAAGCGATAAGAACCTCCCGAAAAAGTCAAGGGCAGACAATGTGGCTCTTTGTGCACATGCGCTCACTTTATGGTCATAGGGTTTCGAACATGGGTTTGTCCTAACTAACAAAGCCCTACACAAGGGACCCGGTACCAATAGGCCAAGACACCATTAGCATTAAAATTGATATTAAAATGAATATAATATTTTATTACAAAATGATTCTTTCTTTAGTCTCTTTCGTTGTATGGGATCTCTGCCATGTTGTTCGGTTGTGATGGGTTCTCTCTTATGAATGTTAAGCTTGTCTAGAAAGAGACACTCTATTGTTTCCAATTTGGCTTTTATAGAGGTGGTTCGCTGCATCAAACCAAAGAGTAGGAGGAAATTAATATCACAAATTAATTTTGAATAAACATGTTATTTATCATTAAAACATCAAATTTTAGCCCTTACACATATTTTGATCCACCTGATCAGATCTTGGGGGTCTTCCGTACCTATATGAGATTATAGATGTAAGTATTTGCAGTAGAACATGTTACATCATGTATGTATTGCTAGGTTGTCCAATATTAGAATTTTGTCATCTCTAGCCACCCAAGCACAAATCTTAACTTTGTATTGCAAGATATTCATTGTTTTAGTTAAATAGAAGGATTTATAATTTCAATACTTAATGTTGTTATTCCTATTTTTGTAATAGAAAAAAATGGATATAAAAAATCATAATATCCATATAGATGATGGACTTATTTGCAAAAAGCCACAGTTATTCTATTATTAAAACAAAAAACCATAGAAGGTCCAGCAATGGCTGCTTCTCTACAAAGGCCTCCTCTGCTTCTTCGTTTCAATCCAAAAGCTCCAACCTTCTGTCATGAATCCCTCCCTCGTCTCCCCTCCAAAGTCCTCTGCGGTCTGCGCGGCGGGCCGAAGAAACCTCTATGGAGAGGAAGAATCTTGTCTACGGAGGCTATACAGGCCGTCCAGGCTCTCAAGCTCGCCAAATCCAGCTCCACTCCGTCTCTAGACCAGGTATTCCAGTCCCGGATTGGGCGTCTCTTGAAGGCCGATCTCATCTCCGTGCTCGCCGAACTCAGGCGCCAGGACGAGTGGGAGCTCGCCCTTCAGGTATTCCATCCTTCAATCACTGTGATGCCTATCAGGTGTTTGATCAAATTCTCCAGAGAGTAGTATATAAAGCACTCTTCCCTGAAGGCATTATATGTTATAAGCTAACGTATAATTTCATGATAAACGGTGGTTGCATTTCGTCCTTTTTGCATGCCTACGTGGTGTTTGATCAAATTCCCCAGAGAATATAATCTAGTATATAAAGCACTCTTCCCTTGTTAATGCATCTCATTTAGAACAAACACACAAAAGTAGTTTCTTTTGTTTGCATTTAATTCAAAAATATGCACCCATAGATGGATTAATATGTCAGTTACACACACACACATTTCCATTGAGTGTATGTTATTGATTCACAGGTTTATATTGATGCTACATGGAGATAAAGTCAAATTGTGTATCAGTTCAATGAGTTCATTGAAAATTGAAAATCAGATATCACTTTCTTATTTTTAGGTGGCAATGTTTGATGAAGTGTGGGAGTAAATTGAGGAAATTGGTATGAAATTTGATGGATATGAGCAGATTTGTTTTTATCTAAATATTCAAGGAAAAACATTTTTTTTCTAAGGAATTTAATCATGAATCATCCCCCTCAAAGCCATGCATACATGAACCAAGATTTGGACTTCTCATCCTTAACCTGTTGCTTTAATACACTTTTAAGCTTGTTATTAAAATAAGAAAAACAATTTTCGATGAGGTGTATTTGAGCTTGTTGAGTGTCATCAACATGTTGATCTGATACTGAAATGACTTCTTTAGGTATTCGGATTTATCCAAAAGGAAGTATGGTATAAACCAGATTTATCATTGTATAGTGATATGATTATGATGTTGGGAAAGAAGAAGATGATTGAAAGTGCTGAGCAGCTTTTCTCTGAAATAGAGAAAGAAGGTCTGAAGCCTGATACCAGGACATATACTGAAATGATAGGAGCCTTCCTGCAAGTTGGAATGGTGGAGAAAGCCATGGATTTATACAAATCAATGAAGGATGCAGGTTGCGATCCAGATAAATTGACCCTGGTCATTCTAATCAGGAATCTTGAGCAGGCTGGAGAAGAGGATCTTGCATCTACTGTGAGGAAGGATTGTGAGAAGTACATTGATTACCCGGAGAAATTTCTCAAGGAAGTCGATACAAAATTTGTGAGTGTACTTTAATTCATTATCTCGAGATGATTTATTTCCATTAATTTGTTGAAATTAGGGTGTTTTGCTCTACATCTCCATTTATCACGCTACTTGATTTGTCAGCATAATCAATTTGAACTATATTCCTGACTATGTATGTAGCCTAGAGAAAATCCCATATATATATATATATATAAACATAGACATTGGAATTAAACAAGATTTTATGCATCATTTTTTTGTAACACTTTGATTAACTCGGGTTGTTCAAAGAACAATGTATTTCATTGCAGAAGTGCACGTGAAGTTTAATTTCATTCTATTGCAAAAGATGTAAGCATATAGTTAGCATTAATATTCGGTATTTACTTCACTTTCTTGGGCTTGAAAATGGCTCTGATTATATGAAGGCAATACAAATAGTTTAGATTTAAAAAGTTGTTGAAGTATTTACTCTTATATTGGCATACTTGGGAAATAGTATGATGTTTTTGTGAGCGATGTAATAGTTTCTTTCATTCTATAACCTTGCAGCCTAAAAGGAGATCATTCAAAGTTGTTTGAAGGACCCTACCAAAAAAATCATGGCTTCAAGTTCTTGGATAATAGGAAAAAGAGGTATATTTTATAAGGCTCCATGTATGTGTATGTTGAACAGATGGAAGAATTTTTCTATGTGCAAAATGTTATTGTTTAGACTCTTGTATTGGATAAAAGAAACATTGCATCAGATAATGAAACCAACACTGAAAACAGTGACTTCGAGCAAATGTTCATCACAATTATTCATATGGTTTTGCTTTTCGGCAATTTGGATCATTAAATTGATGCTAATGCTTGTACTTTTGGTTTGTGAGTATTGTCTATTGGATAAAGCTTCACCTACAACAGGCATGCCTATCTCTGTAATCCATGGACAGCAAATCAATTATCATTGTGTAGAATGCTGGAGCTAAATGAACGTTGAAGTATATGCTTTCAAAAATTGAAATCATTTAGCACACATGTCTGAACATTTTTACAAGTTTTGAAACATAGGTACATCATATCTTACTAGCACAGGCACAGATAGCACATATCTTAACAAATAACATTATTATTTCTGGAGGAAAAAGCGAATTCGACGAGGACCAGAAAAAGAGAGATGAACACAAACCACGATTTCATTTGGTTGGTTGGTTTAGCTGGCTAGATGGCTGGGAGATCTATCAAACATGGCATGCCACATGTATGCTCTTGAGAGGACCATCTCCAGTTCATGGTGTGTCCAGTTCTGGGTGGGGAGGTGTTGAAGGAACATGACCATTTCTTGGAATTCAAGCTTTAGGAGCTTATCTGACCACTGATATCAAACCAATAGCAACAGATTCAGAAATTTTTTAATGAAGGTTTGCTGAATAACCAAGTTCAAGTGATAATTGGACATATATGCTGTTCAATGTAAGAGGCTAAAGATATTGCATCTAAAGTATGTTTGAGAAGGAGGTAAAGCTTGGAGAATATCACCCAGAAGACTCCAATGATAATAAAGCACTCACACATCATGTTCTCATAAGGAATGCAAACTAATTTTATTGCATGAATCACCTTTGCTCTAAATTGTGAAATGTGCAAGTTCAATAGCCCAAAAGTGTAAGTGAAGTAAGCATACCTAGAAATCCTGAAGTCCTGCAATGCTACAACATATAATTCAACTTATACACAGAGTCCACCTCAACATTCTCTAACTTGTTAAGCTGGAGTTTGGTGGATGAAAAAACTGGAAGTGGGTGTACGGAGAATTAAGAAGACACTATAACGGCAAAACAACTCTAAGAAAGAAAACATCCAAACTAAGCCCCACTACAAAATAGTCATTCTGGTTGAAACACAAAGGCTCTAAAGAAGTCAAAATAACCGGAGTTTTATCTACTAAAACCTTAACCAACAACCTATTTGATGTATGTGTGAAGACCACTCAAAAAAGTAAATTAAGGGAGGAGAATTTGTTTAACAGTAGAATTTCTTGAAGTTTAACCAATCTAGATTTTTATCTCACTCAAAAGTTTCTAAATTAGAATTAATTAAGCAAGAAGCAGGACATACCGTCAATAGAAAACTGGCAGATATGTAGACAAGGAAATCAGGCAGTGAATCACCTTCAGCGAGATAAGTATCCCATAAACGTGTAACCAGATGGAAAGGGATCTATAAGGTTTGAAACACACTTTAGTTTCTAAAATAAACTAATATCTCAAACTTCTTAAATTATGAAGACCTACCTCACGAATCAAGAGACAATTGAACCACCGAAAAGCAAACTGGAGAAAATCTAGCCCTTGCTCCTCCATGTGTCTCGAAACCGGTTCTTCCACAAGTTAAATGTAAAAAAAAAAAAAAAATCAGTATAAAGATTTTGAATATACCAGAAAAATAATAAATTGATACAGAAAAAAAAAAAAAAAAACAACATGCCACAACATTCAAAAATTAGTCTCAACTTCACAAGCACTGAGTTAACAGTTACAGGGCATATGCCTTTCCTAAAACCAGAGGGAGAAGTTAGAAAACATAAGAAGATTTTCATATTTCATGATTTAGGTAGACAAGATAGTTCTTATTCTTCAGGGAAAAAATTGTTTTCATTTTATTATGAAAATGGTACTCAAAAAGGTTGTTTAGGAATAAAACAGGAAGCATTAGGATTTCCCACTCCCCACAGATTGAGACCTCTACATTCTCAAAGCCAAATTTCATGACAGTCATTAACAGAACCTCAAGTATTTTTTTAGAGAAAAATAAATAAATTAGGAGAAGTTAGCTATTAGCAAGCCACACATGTTCAGTTACTGTTTTGTAGATTATGTTCTTATCTTCCACAACATTCTACATATGTGAGCATTAAGGAGTAAAATCTTGCTGATTTTATATATAAAGAAAAAAAAATGTAGACTATGTAGGAGTATACAGGTGAGCTAAAAACTTAACATGCTAAGCTAAGCACACATGTTAAACCACATGCTACTTGTTCTCACAAATTCTTCTTGTTGTATTAATAACGCCCTTGCATGAATAATCCATGTAAAGATTAATTGATCTGATAGAAATAAGCCAAACGTGCTGCTTTCAATCTGTTACATGATGCAATGAAGAATATTGGGAAATTCGTAATAGATGGTGTCAAATGGGGAAAGGGAGTACCATCTATCCGCCGAACAAGCTCTTTCAGTTTGAAGACAAGTCGTTGAATTCCTGGTTGAGCAAATGTGTAGTGATCATGCATACCATCCAGAAGTTTTGACAGACACCAATAGCAATCCGCTTCAACATCAGAGATCTTTTCTGAAGATAAATCAGAAATTGACCAATTCTCCATGCTTCCATCAAGATATTCCGACAAAAACACTATTATAAATGGTGTGACAAGATCATTTATGCCTTGAACATATCCACTGGCTGGATGACCTAATAGCCCTATGAAAAATTGCAGAGATTTAAAAATATAATAATAATAACAATAATATTCAAAAATTATTTCAACCAAAAAAGCAACAAACCATCAGAATATAAAAAATGTAAAGATCTTTCCAGCATTTAAATCAACACAAACTAACCATGTGTAAAGAACACGCTCTAGAGATTTCTGAACTTGTTCCTGCTGGAAGAAAGTAACATCAGGTACAGTCCTTGGACAATCAACAGCTATCTGACCACCAAAAGACAATGGCACGATGCAAAATTTAAACAATGGATCTGGGTGCTTTGGACCAAGAAAATAACAGAAGAAGGTTAATGCTCTCTAAGAACCTGGCGGAGCATGTTGATTTCATCATCAGAACGTTCTGTTTCAGGAATATCATAATATTGTGAGACACAGTCAACATATTCCAGCCGTTTCCTTCTCAAAGCTCCCTCTCGTCTATCTGAATTAGGTGATGCATACCCCTGTTGTCAGCTGATATTTAAATTACAATAAAACAGAGAAACTGCCAACGAGGGCTATTAGTGAATATAAAGAACAAAATTGTTCTGAAAAATAATAGTCCACAGGATGCATCCAGAATCACTTTAGGGCGTGTTTGGTCCACCGGATTACATAGGATTGGATTGTTATCTGAAATCCATTATCCGGTGTTTGGTATTCAAGCGTTATCCTGGGATTTCTAATCCGAGGATTACGATTTCTTCACTAATCTTTATCCCATGCATTTTTGGAGGATTACGCCGGATTGTTACGAAACATCACCTTATCTTCGACCTCCAACTCTATCTCAAGTGTTCGACCATCAGTCTTATCACCCGGTGCCAACCTTTACCATTGTCGACCCTGTCGCCGTTGTCTCCCTGGTCGTCGCCGTTATCTCCCTCTCCATCGTCGTCGTCAATTGAGAAACCCACTGGTAAGACTTCGCAACCCATCCTTCCATACCCTATTTTTGACAAATTTTCTAGACAATCTTGATATTTACCCGATATCACATGTTTGTATGTTTGTAAAACCTATAAAAAATGAAACCCATACACAAATGGTTTATTTGTAGATTTTCTAAAGCTAAGTATCAAAACCATCTCAAACTTGTTAATTGACAAAATAACCATGTCAGTATATAGTATTTTCATACGTTTGTGATACCCAATCTACCTAAAAAATTGGTTGGTGTAGATTTTATGAATTTTCCATAAATCTGTTGTCGCATTTTTTGCTTAGTACACAATAAGCTTTTATGGCCTGCATATTAACTCAAATCTGCTTTATGTGTGTGGATTTTTTCTTGTCTTGAACTCAAATTTGCATATGAACTCAAACTTGACTTGTGCTTCTGTCAAAGTTTCTTATCCAAGGGGTTGTAGGCATAGATAGTGCAAAAGTTATGGCATGGCTAATTTACATTTATGAATATGGTGCCTATTGAAATGTTATATCTGATTAAGAATTCAATTAATTAGCTACTATATATGTGTCTCATCCCATATTAAGGTCAGTTGAATTTCATTTTTAGTGGGATCTTTGAAGAATTAAGAGACAGGGTATGACTTCTTTTTTTTTTTTTTTTTTTTTTTAATGCGATGGTTGAATATGTTAACGCATTTTTTTAATACATTGAATGTGATACATTTCCATTTCATTGCATTGTCTTTTAGTTATAGATCGACGACAACTTGCTGCATTTTTGTTGATTGCGGATGAAATGGAATTGGAAACATATTGTGTTGTTTATTTATTGTCCTTATGTACATCTATGCTTCATGGCATTATGAGCACTTGCATCCTGGTAATCGACATTTTGTTAGAAGGACAATATCGATAGCCTTTGTCAATAGTTTGTTGACAAGTGATGTCCATTCTATTAGTCAATTATGAATGGATAGGATGGCATTTGAAATGTTATGTGAACTATTGCATCGTGATGGACACATTAAGGACGGTTTGGTTACGGTGGAAGAGGAAGTTTATACGTTTCTGCATATATGCTCACCATATAAAAAATTGTACAATAATATTTAGGTTTCAGAGGTCTAGTGAGACAATTAATAGATATTTTAACTCCATGTTGAAGGGAGTTTTATGGTTACATGGAGTTTTACTTAAGCATCCAGACCATGTCCTTCAAAATTGTACAGATGATAGATGGAAATATTTTAATGTATGTACTTAGATTAGTTTAAACATCTCCAATTAATTCCAATTCTTAAAATGCATGTTTCATATTAAAATATTCTTCATGGTTAAAGGGTGTATAATCATCTCTTCATTTGGAAAGATGTTTAAACTAATCTAAGTACATACCTTAAAATATTTTCATCTATCATCCGTATAATTTTCGAGGAAAGGGTTTGGATGCTTAAGTAAAACTCCATGTAATAGTAAAACTCCCTTCAACATCGAGTTAAAATATCTGCTAATTGTCTCACTAGACCTCTGAAACCTAGATATTATTGTACGGTTTTTTACGTGGAGATCAAGTATACACAGAAACATACAAACTTCCTCCTCTACAGTAACCAAAACGTCATTCTTAATGTATCCATCACGATGCAATAGTTCACATAACACAGCAAATGCTCTCATATCCATACGTAGTTGACTAATAAAATGGACATTGCTTGTTAACAAACCATTGACAATAGCCATCGATGTCGTCCTTCTAACAAAATGTCAATTACCAATACTCAAGTGCTCATAATGCCATGGAGCTTAGACATACATGAGGGCAATAAATAAACAACATATACAATATGCTTCCAATTCCACTTCATCCGTAATTAACAAAAACGCAACAAGTTGTCTTCGATCCATAACTAAAACACAAAGCAATGCAATGGAAATGCATCACATTTAGCACATTAAAAAAATGTGTTAACATATTCAACCATCGTATTAAAAAAATAATAAAAAAAAAGAAAGTCATATCCTGCCTCTTAATTCTTCAAAGACCCCACCAAAAATTAAATTCAACCGACCTCAACATGGGGTGAGACACGTATATAATAGCTAATTAATTGACCTTTTAATCAGATATAACATTTCAATAGGAATCACATTCATAAATATAAATTAGCTATGCCGCAACTTCTGCACTATTTATGCCTACAACCCCTTGGATAAGAAACTTGACAGAAGCACAAGTCAAGTTTGAGTTCAAGACAAGAAAAAATCCACACACACAAAGCAGATTTGAGTTCATATGCAGGCCATAAAAGCTTATTTGTACCAAGCAAAAAATATAACAACAGATTTGTGGAAAATTCTTAAAATCTACACCAACCAATCTTCAGGTAGATTAGGTATCTACAACGTATGGAAATACTATATACTTACCTGGTTACTTTGTCGATTAACAAGTTTGAGATGGTTTTGATACTGAGATTCAAAAAATTTGCAACAACGTATGAAAATTTAACCCTTATGGTTGTGTTTGGTTGGGGTTATTCCACTTGGGGATAGGAATAAGTTTTGAAAAAATTTAAATTTTTTTGAAAGGAATTTTTAAACCAAATCTATTAATGATAAGATAGTGATGTGTCTTCTATACATTGGTGGGTTATATTTTTAAATCTTAATTAAAGATTTTGGAGGGAAAAACTTTTTTATGGGGAATTGTGTTGAGGATAACCCCCAACCAAACATGGCCTATGTGTATGGGTTTCATTTTTTATAGGTTTTACAAACATACAAACATGTGATATCGGGTAAATATCAAGATTGTCTAGAAAATTTGTCAAAAACAGGATATGGAAGGATGGGTGACGACGGCGATGGAGAGGGAGATGACGGTGATGGCTAGAGAGACGACGATGATGGTGAAGGGGACGGCAATGGCGAGGGCCAACCCCGGGTGACAAGGCTGATCATCGAATACTTGAGATGGAGACGGAGATGGAAGATAGGACGATATTTCGTAACAATTCAGCATAATCCTCCAAAAATGCATGGGATAAACCTTGGGATTAGAAATCCCATGATAACACTCGCATACCAAACACCAGATAATGGATTTCGAATAACAATCCAATCCAATCCTGTGTAATCCAATGACCAAACACACCCTTATAACATGAAGTGTACTTTTGAGATCATCCAGAAATTCAGGCCTGAATATTAGTGAAAATATTAAAGCAAAGTATCAATATTAAACAAGAAGAGAAAGTAAAAATGGACATAGTCGAGGCGTTCTTTTTTTTCCTTTCAAAGCTTTTTTTCCTTCTTTAGTTATCGAACTAAGTAAATTGTAAATAATGCTATTAAAAAGAATGAAGATCATTATCAAGAGTTTACCAAAAGAAGCCTCCATATATTAGGGCGCATATATGGTGGTACACCACTCCAAGCTAATTCACGCAATTTTTCTGTGTGACATAGAAAAGGAAAACAAATCTGGGTGTAAGAAGCAAAAACATAAAGGTGCAGGAAACAACCACCAAATTGTAGATGTGAAAAATAGGACTCACTATTGAGGCCAAGAATCGCAAACAAATTCCCTATTCCCTTTAAACTTGAGTTTCAACAAACTGAATGTAATGCAGAGATATATACATATACATATAACAAGTTAATGAGGAATAGGACCTAATATTGTATTTTTGAGTTTTCATAATTAAGTTGGGTGAATTAATAGTGCAGATTATAGTCAAATCAGCATAGCATGATATAAGGTAAAATCTAAAACAGAAAACCCCTTCTAAGTGGTCAGTCATAGCACATGGACAAGCATCATAATGACAATTTGCTGTTGACAATGAAGCCAAAATTCAATTAGGTCATTACAACATAATAAATCATAATGAATGCCAACATACAAGTTGGTTTGGAAAACATACCCAATACTACAGATGTTCCGTTCAATTCCTTTGTAAATTTTGCTATTCTCGCAGAGTCTGTAGCTCTAGCTCCAGAAACTGATTTCTGAACATCTGGAGATGTACTGCCAATCTTTGATGGTGTTGATTTAGATTTAAGAAGACTTGCATTGCTTGTTGTGTTGCCTGAATGCTGAAACTCCCCCAAGTATGTTAAGCATTTTTTATGGCTAAGATAAATGAAGAATATATACAAGATGAGAATCACAAGTTTTATAGATATTACCTCAGAAGAAATCTCTACCCAATCACTTGGCTCAAGATCATTATCTGAGTGGCTTCTTTCAAATTCTTCATTGTGTTCAGGAGAGGTATACTCAATTGGGGGCTCAAATTTTCGAGTTAGCAAAACCTTGCCAGGAAAAGTGCGGCCTTTAAGTAACCTGAAAAACAAAACTAAGAGTGAATAATAATAAAATGACAGGAACTTCCACCAAGGGACTGCTACTCCAATTCAGAACCTGACAACTTGGTACATTTTGAATCAAAGAGATACATTTCAAAATTATTAAGTTATATATTACCATCAAAATGAAGTTCCCATCACAAAAAAACTAGATTGGTAAGTAACTTTAGATGTAGAGGTTGTTATATAATTTGGGTGTCAACTTTTGAATTGCACTTCTCCCAGCCCTATTCTTTGCCATGTATAACTACAACCAAAATAAAAAGCACATTCTCTATAACAAATTGCATTTACTACTCCATTCCCACTCCTGCTCCTACACTTTGCATTAAGAAAGTGAGACTGTATAATCGCCTAAGAAGTAAGTAGGATATCAACCATAGTTGCATAGCTTGGGTAGGACCTATAATAAATTGAATAAATGACATGCCAAAACATAACCTGCATATTTTAA
Source organism: Dioscorea zingiberensis (assembly GCA_026586065.1). Taxonomy (NCBI): domain Eukaryota; kingdom Viridiplantae; phylum Streptophyta; class Magnoliopsida; order Dioscoreales; family Dioscoreaceae; genus Dioscorea; species Dioscorea zingiberensis. The sequence goes on along the minus strand of CM048820.1, from coordinate 5,096,518 downwards.
AAGTATATGATGCTGTACTCATTCCAATAATTTGTTAAAGGAACTTCAGCCAGAGTCATGATGTGTCATGACATTTCACTGATTAAACACCTAATAAACTATTTCAAAAAAGGATTTCCAATTTGTACAGGAAAAGGCCTTCCACTCAGTACTGCATGATTTGAAACTCTATTTACATGAATATGTTGAAGGACACAAATGTGAAATAGAACTAAGTTCAATTCCAAAGATAAAAGACACATCTTAATCGAATATGATTCTCATAAGAATGGTGTTCAGATCTAGAAACAAATAAGTTCAATTCCAGAAATGAAATCCTTGACCAAGTATGTTTGTTTTACAATGGATGAGAAACTTTCCCAAGTGTGACCACTTCAAGATCACAGGTTGAAGTGCATATACATAGACCTTCGACTCATAGATTGGGAATTCTAAATTTCTAATACAAGAGAAGGCGCTATAAACAACCTTGAGAAGTTCCATTTAGAAGAAGAAAGAAGAGTTATTGCATAAATTGCAGATCATGTGGCCTAATCCGATAAGATAACAATTATGTTAAACTGCCTTTTAAAGAACCAACCAAAACAATCATCATCAAACAATATCATGTAAAATACTGGCTGAGCTATTCCTAATTTAAGTCTAGGGCTCAAACACCAAAGAATTCAATACATGATTGATAAATGAACTGAATTCTTTATAAATCTACTCAATATAACCATAATCAATAATCGAAGGTCTCAATTACAGAGTTAATCCATTTCTGAAAAATTACACAGGAATAGAGCTCAAATAAGTATCTCTATGAATTCATATCATTTGCATCATATAATGATACAGAACATGCAGATCTGCAAATTGAGAATTATAAGTGTAAAAGAATCCCAGCGAACGGCATCAAAACAACAGATTAAACGCGACAAGCAATGAAATCCGGATTGAATTTCCAACATGAAGACTAAATCCGGACATCCGATCAGAAACAATGAAGATTGAATCAATGTAATAACTACAAAAGAGGACAGATCTAGTACGAACCCCTGAACGTTCCTTAGCGTCTGGTTGAAGCGCCATTCGAGATTAGGGCTCCCGCTGCTGCTTCCACCGGCGATCTCTCGCCGGGGGTCCTCTCCGCCGCCGCTCTTCATGGCTTCGCTCGCTGCGCCACGGCGAACATCGCCGTTGCCCTTCCACTTCTTTTCAACACCGAAGAAGAGGGGAACAGTGAAATCTGCTTTAACATTCGGTTTTCTTAATGATCTTCGGATTCTAATCCTTGCCGTTCGTTTGGTGGGCCCCTTTGGTCCTATCATGTGCTGTTTGGTGGCCTTGCAAGCCACTCTTTACATTATTTTGGATTGAGAAATAATAAATAAATAAGGTATTTGTGAATATTTTTTTTATAAATTTTATTTTATTTAGTCACAAAAGTCATTGCATGTTCAACTTGTTGCGCGCGTTGTGCCCTCACCCTACGAGAATGGGGATTCTACCACGGAGCAAGCTTAACGTGTTGAACATTTCTAAGTAAAGAACCTTTCACTATCTTGTGCAAGTAAAGGCTTGAACTTAAGACCACATGTTTGATACAAGTAGTGATACTGCTTGGCTAAGAGACATTTGATTTAATTTTAATTTTTAGAAAATTCAAAAAAAAAAACAAGAAAATTAGGTTTGGCTTTTGGAATTTTTTGATTTTTTAATTTTTAAATCTATCTATATTACTAAGCGAGAATAGGAGTCTTTCGGTTATAGATAATTTTAATTTAAAAAAAATCAAAAAAGTAGAATGAGGTTTTGAAATTTTATCAAAGTTTTGGATTTTTAATTTTAAAAAAGTCTATCTACATTGTTATGCGGGAGTATTTTTAATTTTAAAAAGTTTATATCTATCTGTATTATATGGGAGTTACATATAATTTTAATTTTTAAAAAAATAAAAGAATAAACTAGATTGGGATTTTTGAAATTTCCTGATGTTTTAATTTTAAAAAGTCTATCTATATCACTGAACAAAGTATTTTTAATTTTTAAAAGTATTTATACTAAACAGTAGTATATGATGGGAGTAGTTTTAAATCCTGAGCAATGCCAAGGGCCATTTACTATAATCAGCATCCAAGGTGTTGATTATATGCTGACCAAGATTAAAAATAATTTTTAAATAATTTTGAGATATTGGTGAACATTTGAATTCAATTCTAAAATTCAAAATTCAAAAACAAGTAAAAAATTTGGACTAAACTATGATTTGAGGATGGATTCCATAAGACACAGAAAGCTAACAACTATCTTTAGGTTGGCAGTCATCGATCTCTAGGCTGGCAACTAACGGTCTCTAAGTTATTAAGTTATAAAAAGAGGTCCTTGGATGGCGGAAAAGATAACTGGGATTTTGAGCCTAATTCCATTAAGATTGATCACTAGCTTGAGTCTGTCTCTCCTGGAATCTTATATGATCTCTCTCTCTTTTCTCGTTGCTCTCTTCTCCATTTCGAGTCCCTGATTTTAGCGTTGGAGGCTCCCCCAAGCACAAGTGCTCACACCCTCTTTCTTTGCAGTTCCTTTCCCGATAAGTTCTCATCCTTGGAAGCCAATCTTTGAAGAAGGCGTTAATCCCATGAACACAAAAGAGCGAACCAGTGAAATCATCAACCACAATTGATATCTTCCTTAAAATCAACTAAAATATTTCAACTTTCACTGACATGACAACCTCTCTTACCCATTGATCTATATATATATATATATATATATATATATAACGCAAAACTATTGTTTGTTTTCATGTAAACTTAAAAAACAATAATAACAAATTTTATTCAAGCTGATGGAGTTTGACCCATCTATTTATGCCAACAGAGGGTAGATATATACACCGAATAAAATTAGATAAAAAGACTAAAACAAATGTTATTAAAAGAGAAATACAAACACAAATAATGGTAGATCATAAAAACCATCCTCCTCCTTCCTACTAGTTGACCATAAATTAATTAATTTTAATAAACTTATAATTTAAAAATCTTAGCTTCAAAGGATATACAAGAATTACAAAGTTATACACACACACACATATATATATATATATATATATATATATATATATATATATATATATATATTAAATAAACCATAGTCCAAACCAAGTGATGACAGTTGTATAAACAACAATAAAAAAAAAACAGAAAATTGCATAGTTAAAGCTATTGGTAACATGTTATTTATTCATGCAATGTGATTATAGTGAAGACCTAACACCAACCAACCCCAATAATCAAAGGCCTAGTCTACTACTACCACCAAGAGACCTGTTTGATTGATAATTTGATACGGGTTTGTTTATATGCTTTCTCTTTGACCCATGTCACACACTGAGCCATGTTTTGGTGGAGTGAGACATAACATAACACAAACACAACATCCCATGTATTTAATAAACCAAATGCGTCTCACTTTCATACTCCTGTCCTGATGAGCATGACCACATTGGATTCTAATTCACTGTGGGCCCCATCCCCTCTTGGGCCCATCATTACTTTGAATTGTACCTTCACTAGCCTTTTTAGATTTTGTCCAACTTAACTTGGGGCCTAAGGATTCTTAAAGGGCAGCTTCTATTTTTTTTACTTAATGTAATTTTTTTTCAAAAATCCCCCTGTAAAACTCATAATTATACACACATATATATTTTTGGGTGTAATACTCAAATTAGTCCATCTATTCTATTGAATCTGCTTTTTTGGTTCTTCTATTATAATTTGAGCCATGGGACCCTCTAATTTCATGATTGAGAAATATCAACCCCTAAAGATATATTTAAATGTCTATTTAATATCTAAAGTTGACGAAGAGAGGGATTAATATTTTTCAGTCGTGAAAGTAAGACTATACAACTCAAATTATGAGACTAATTTGGATATTGGACTTATTTCTTTCATTACATTTATACAGTGCATATGCAAAATAAATCATATGTACCAATTTCAAGTTTAACTTTGTATTAAGTATAAATTTTAGGTCAAATATCCTATTTAGTCCCTCTATTATTACGATTTGTCCATTTGGGTCCCTCTAATATAAAACATGTCTTTTTGATCCCTTTAATTTTACGTTTGTGTCTTTTAAATCCTTTCACAAGCCTTTTTGGTCCCTTTATTTATGTTTTTCAGGCCTTTTTGGTCCCTATAAACTTGAAGGGGATTTAAAAGCATACAAACGTAAAATTAAAGGATCAAAAAGACGCTTTTATATTAGAGACTAAAAGGACAAATCGTAATAATAGAGGGACTAAATAGAGTATTTGACCTAAATTTTATGCATTAAATATGATGGTGTAGGATACCCCTTTCTCAAGATTTATGGTGCGATCCCGAGACGAAAAATTAAGATCAAGAGAAGAGGTATCCTGTGGCTGCAATGTGATGGTCTTCATTTGCAAAACGTCTTGAGAATTGGACACCTTGTAAACGAAGGGACACCCTACAAATTGAAAAGAATTGTAGCATCTTATGAAGTTGTTTGAATGTATTTTATAATTTATATGAATATATATATTTTTTATTACGCATCACTGAGTCTAAAATCTAATATTTTATTTATAATAGTTGTTATGGGGAAAATATTTGAAGACGTGCCATAATTGTGAGTGCCAAGATGAGAGTCCAATTATCAAAATAACTACATGGTCATCCAATGATGGAGGATGGGTTTCAAAAGGTGCTGAAAACTGGTAGCTAATGATCTCCGGGCTATAAAAGAGATCATCGGCTCACGAATGAGTTAATTTGGATTTTCACTGAGATTGAGCGCTAGTTTAAGCATCTTTTTTCTCTAATCTCTCTTTTATTATTTTCACTCCCTTTTTACTATATGACTTGAGTGTCAAATGCTCCCTTGAGTATGAGCACTCCAATCTTCTTTTTCAATACCTCCTATTCTCGGTATTCCCTAGAGGCTGATCTCTGGAAGAGGCCCTGATCATATGAAGCTAAAAAAATGAACCAAAAGTCATCGATCACAACTGATTTCTCTCTCAAAATCAATTGAAACACTTCAACTTTTACCGACCTCTTTCACCCATTAATTAAAATCAGGAGGAGTTGCTACACTAGTTATTTTTTATCTAATTATTTTTATCATGATACTTATATAATCTCTTGACTAACTAACGAAGCTCCATTGAATGCAATTGCAAACTTTTAAAGGTTTTTTTGCAAAAGTAAAAGGGGTATATATGTAAAAAAAGATTTATTTAAAGAATATGGGGGCCCAATAAGAAAGTCCAGGGTGTGGTCTTTTATTCCATCATGGGCCCCCACTGGGCTCTCTTCATTTTAAGCTCTTCAGGGGTATTTTGGGAAACTCAGGCCGAGCAATCATTTCACAAAGCCGAAATAAATTCCTATTTGGAATCCGCAGGTATAAAAATTGGGGCGGGTTAGAAAAAAAAAAAAAAAAAAGAAAACGCTGAAAAGAAGAAGGGAAAGGAGCTGAGAGAAAAGCAGCAGAGGAGTTGGAGAAAAGAGCAGCATTGATTCGGAATCCATCAACGAGGGCTCGATCCGTGGATGAGAATACTTCGAGGTATCTCCAGTGTCGATCCGAATCCAAGATTTCTGTGAAAGACTGCGTTTTTTTTGGGTTGGTTGATTAGTCTTTTTCTTTTTCTTTATGTGTTTCTGTGATTTATTGATTAATGTTGTATTAGGGTCCGTGTGTTTGATCTGAAGGTGGTGGTTGTTGGAGTTTGGGAGGTTTTATGTTAGTTGTTTTGATGTCACTGTTGCATTGCGGATTGATTTGGTTTGGATTTGCTTGTGGTCTGTGAAGAATGGTTGGTTGATAGAACTGTTGGTTTTTTTCTCGGTTTTAGTTGTGGATTGTTTGGTTTTCGTTGGTTTTCATGGTGTGATCCATGTTAGACTGTTGATTTCTCGCTTTCCTATGTAATGCTGGAGTTTGTTGTAGGAAAACTCCAAAATTTGTTTTTTCTTCTTTTTATGGAAGTTAAATTTCTATTTGGTGGTGCTAATAGGACAAAATGGAGATGAAAAACATGGGGAGATTATGTTGAAATAGTTGGAAGATATGGATAAATTTTTAGTTTGAGCTGTTCCTTAGTAGGATGTAACAAGGATATGCAAGCGGTATGCGTCAAGATTGAACCTGAGCTGATTTATTGCATGTGTGGAAAAAATGGCATGAGTGCTTCACGGGCCATTTTGCTAATGCTTTCTAAAGGAATATTTATTTCTCCTGTTAATATCCAGCTACCATGATTTTTTTTTTACATGTTTGGCTTGTTGTTAGAGTCTAGGAAGTGTAGATTTACTTCTCAAATGGGGAGGTTGCAGACAAACATCTTATGCCTGGACATATGTGACCTGCTTTTTTCATAGTCAAGCAGGGAATATTCTAAAAACATTATCATATAGCATATGATTGCTTTGTAGTAAGTACTAGTTTGTGCTAGATTAATTCTAATTTCTTAAACATGAAACTTGTTTTTCCTACACTAGGACCATATGATTCCTAGAATAACTTCATGCAGCTTTGGATTTCCCAATATTAGCCTTGTAAGTTGTCTCAATCTAATCTCATCTATACCTGGAAACCCCCATCAGTATGAATATATTTTTGACACTATACATGTAGGCATTAGTATATTTCCCTGACTCGTAACATCATAGTGCTAGTGCTAATGAAATGATGTAGAGCATTATTTTATGTGTTCAAGGATTAATTTTGACAGAAGCCTATGCTAAGCTATTTGGTTATTTGATGCTTTTTGGGCATTAGAATACCCATGAAGATTTTGTTAGCAGCACCAAAATATTGTGCAGTTGATCAGGAAACTTTTTCCGTTTTAGAATTATTAGATACTCCACTTCTGAGAGCTTTGTTTTCATTATCAAAATTCAAAATTTCCACTTTAGTTGCTGAGCTGCAACATAAATTTTCTGGTATATTTATTTTATACTTTGAAACTCACTTCATACTATGAATGCTATTGACTGTGCTCCATGGGTGATTCCTACCTTTTCTCTCCTGTTTATGTGTGCCTTATGCTGATAATATGATGGCTCATAGGTTAATTCAGAGATCCTTCGGCGTTCTGCTCAATCAGGAAACCGTGTAGCAAGTTTGTTGAAGTGATTGAGTGCTTTCGGGCACTTCATCAGTGGAGCGCCTATGTAATCACAAGGTCGAAGGGATATGGACAAGTTTGCGGCTGCTTATTATTTTAAGGGTGAGTTTTTGGATAAATATATCAATTTTGACAACTTCTTCCTCATCTAATTGGCTAATCCTACAATTTAGCTTCCTTCAAGACTTAAGGCACTTCATTTTGCAAATTCTGAAAACTAGGCATTTTTTCCCTTTTACCTAATCTGTTCGTCTCGTTTTCTTTTCTTATCCCTTAACCTGTAAGCAGATTAAAATATCCTTTGTTTGTGCAATTTATATGAGTTAGGCAGTTCATCTTCTTTGTTTCTTTTTAAACTGGGATGTACTATATGTTTATTTAATGACATCTTATTGCAGGTACAGTGTACCACCAATTACTAATTTTGACAATTTGGATATGTGTGTCACAAGATGTAGCATCACAAAATACCGAACTTCAACCAAACTCTCATGTTCCCGGCAAGTTTGTGTTGTCAGATCCACCTATTGGTCTCTTCAAGCCAATAGAAATTTCGCCTGCTGTTATCCCACGGAATCCATATCCAGTTGAACCACTACCACCAATGTATCCTTCCTTCCCAAGTACATATGAGCCAATCTTGACAGGGAAATGTCCGGTAAATTTTTCATCAATCTCAACTATTATGGAGAAGACAGCGACAGATTGTTCAGCACCCTTGGCAGGTCTAGCTGGAAATGTGATTTGTTGTCCCCAGCTTAATAGTTTGATGCATATTTTCCAAGGTACCTACAGCACTGAAACAAGTTCCCTAGTTCTGCATCAGTCAGCAGCAGAAGATTGTTTCTCAGATATTATTAGTATACTTGCCAGCCGAGGGGCAAACAGTACTATCCCTTCACTCTGTTCGGTCAAGTCATCAAATCTGACTGGTGGTTCCTGTCCTGTGAAGGATATAACTACATTTGAGAAAATAATTAACACAAGCAAACTGTTAGATGCATGCAACCCAGTTGACCGTCTTAAGGAGTGCTGCAGGCCAATTTGTCAGCCAGCAATTATGGAAGCAGCACTTCACATCTCATTAGGAGGAACTAGCACTTTAGATTCTAATATAACAAGGAGTGCCACTGGGACTGATGTTGTTAATGACTGCAAATCGGTTGTATATGCATGGCTTGCCAGGGAACTCTTGCCAGAAGATGCTAACTCTGCCTTCCGCATATTGTCTGGTTGTAAGGTGAACAAAGGTATGTTGCAGAATATTTTGCTATGTTTTGTTCCTGATGAATTTCATTCTGTTCTATTGCTTTGCCATGATGACAATACTTCTTTGGTTCCTTGAATAATTCAACTGCAAGGAAAATGAGGGAAAAGGTATATTTATATTATATATGTGCTTGAAGGTGCAGCTGTATAAAAATTTTCCATCAAATGTCAGGAAGTATGCACCTATTGGATACATACATGATGTATTGCTTGTTTCTGTTAGTACTTGCTAGTTTCCTGTCTGCATTTGGCTCCTTGCTTAATTTAAAGCACTTTATTGCCCCCCCCGCAAGACACATGCACACACTTGTACTTGTGCATGCCATGCATAGTATTTGAATATCTTCAAATTCAAATTCTTCTGCTTATATGTTACCAACTTATTTCAGTTTGTCCATTGGAATTCAAGGAGCCTTCAGCCGTAATCAATTCATGCCGTGCTTTGGCCTCTCCCAACCCTTCCTGTTGTAGTTCATTGAATCATTATTGCAGCAATACAGAAACAGATGCTGATAACAAATAGGCAAGCCATCAATTGTGCGACATTGTTTGGCTCCATGTTACAGAAAGGTGGTGTTATGACAGATGTATATAAGCTTTGTGATGTTGACTTGAAAGACTTCAGTCTGCAGGGTATATTCGCTGCTTGTGTGCCTATTATGTTTATACTTTGAATTAGCAGATCTTTTCTCTCTATGCTGCTAGCTCACTAATATTGTTTTGTTTGCTCGTCTGCTTTCATATGTTGTACCACTGTGGCAGCTTATGGTCAGCAAGGTTTGTATATACTCCCATGATGTTCTCTTGTTTCTTTGTGAATGTTGTCAGGTAGTATTTTGCATGTCACTGTTTTACCTTAATTCTAATGAATGTAGGTTGTCTGCTTCGAAGCTTTCCAGCAGATGTTATCTTTGACAATGCTACAGGGTTTAGCTTTACATGTGACTTGAGCGATAATATTGCGGCACCATGGCCTTCTTCGTCCTCTCTTCAATCCGTGTCTCTTTGTGCTCCTGGTGAGACTAGTTCAAAACCTAACTTCTGCAAAATGTTATTTACTGTCCTCGTGATTATTTCTGTGATAATATTGCAAGCACATCTTTGAAATTTGATGTATATTTTCTGGGTCTCAGAGATGTCGTTGCCTGCATTACCAATTGCCCAGAACTCTGGAAAGTCAGGTACACACTATACTCCTATTTAAGACCTTCTACTTGTGTGGTTGAATCCAGACATGCCATGTTTGCACTCAAAGAAAGGCCTTAAAAGATTAAACTCTAGGAATTCTCAATCTAATGGCAATACCTGATCTGATAAACTACTGATGGTAAACAAGTGGAGATTCAATCTTTGTTTGTCATCAGTTCTGGTAGACAAGACCTTGATAGCACTTGTTTCATATCATGGCATTAAGCAGTTCCAGCCCAACATGGTTCTTCGATACTGACCTAAATAGTTGCACTTGTGAGATTTACTAGCTCTATAGAATATATTTAGTATGAACAATAAAGCACATGAAAGAACCATCATAATCTGTTATCTGCATTCCAGTTGTTCCCTTCAATAAAAGTTTCATTTTCTTGTTGCACATTATTTCACTTTTTTTCATCATAATGCAAAGACCATCTGTTGGATCATGCAGGCAACAGCAAAAGTGGAGTTGCCATTGTTGCATTCACTATTTTGCATCTTATTTCCAGCGTAATGTTATAAATTGCGGGCTTGTGTTCCACAATCTGCCCAGCTGATTTTGCAGCGGCTGGTGGGAGATGTCCATCCCCGATCAGGTGTAGTGTATAAATTTGCTATATCCATTTTCCTGTATAGCAGCCATTTTTGGCAGGCACGTTGCTCGTGCAGAATAGAGAGGTGTGGTGGTTTTATTCGGGGTCTTACGGTTTGAGTACTGTGCAAATTGTTAACACACACGTAAGAGCAATTGGCAGGGATGTCATTTGTTCCCCGGGGCAGGCAGTGAACATTAGGGCATACGGGTTGATGCTCACACTGAGGGATGTTTTCGCTATTCTTTCAATGACCTCCAAGCTTCATCAGAATGTTGTGGAGGTACCCCTAAAAGCTTGCAATTGGTGTTGGGAACTGTTAGGGCACATAGGAGGTCTATAATCCTCTATTGTCATTTTGACTGAAATTTGCATTGCATTGCATTGCATAGCATTCATTCTATTCACAATTTTCACTTTGTTTTGTATACTTAAAAGATTGATTCTACTACTGTTGTTCTTGCTATTTTACATTCCAACCACGCTATTGACTCGTATTCTTGTTATGCTTATTCTACATTTTAGCAATCAAATTAAATTCAGAGATCTATCACCCTAAATACAGAACTTGGTATTTGTTTTATCGTTAGGAAATTCTTGAAGGTTTATCTTGTAAACTTGATGTTAATTAAATGAAAACTCTCAAATGGAAAACTATCAAAATGTGCTAGCCACTTGCCATTCATGGTTTCTAGACATGGAATCTCGGCTTGGTCTTTGATCAATGCTTGAAGGCTCATAAAAAGAGGGCTTCCTTTCTTTGTGCAATGGAAGTAACAACTGGCTTTGACTTGTCAAACCAGTTTAGAGTACATTGAAGTCCTCCTTCCATGCATTCTTGGTTCCATACGACAGAAAGAAAAGAAATGAAAGCTAGTTGTACTTTAATAAACAACTTAAGATAAAATCTTGTACACAATGTATAACTTAGTCTCTAATTGAATTCTAGCAGATGTACACTGTTGATTCATTCTTTGTCTGCTGAAGTTGTCTTAATATGAAGGCAGGCATCTGAGGATAATTAATCAATCAATCACCATTCTCATCCTTTCAAATCAACTACTATATAATAGGAAACAACCAAAGTTCTAGTAGTTATAATTCAATCCAAAGTACTACTAGAAAGGAGAAAGGAGAAAGGAGAAAGGAGAAAGGAGGAAGGAGGAAGAATGAAGTACTACTGCTGCTTTCTTCTCTTGTTTTGCATGTTCTCCATTACCATCTCTCAACCAGACTCATGCTCCTCCACACTAACTGTCCACCACCTCATTCCCTTCAACACAACCCTCATGAACTGCCTCACTGCATGGAATTCAGAATCATTCATTCTAAGGGTATCTTCTCTATAAAACAAACTCGTTAATATTTTTATTACTTATAGTCGATTGGCTCTGATACCATATAAAAAATTTCATCAGTACATCAGGAGCGAACTAAATCTATGGAGCTTCGTACTCTCAGCTCCAGACCCCAGTTCGTTCATCGCATTCGGGTTTTCTACCGATGGAGCCATGGTTGGTAGCAGCGCGCTTGTTGGTTGGATCAATGGCAGCGGTATGGGGATTGTGAAGCAATACTATCTCAGTGACACAAGATCGAGCCAGTGCCTGCCTGATCAAGGAAACATTCCGGTGATGAAGGAAAAGTCATTGATAATATCACATTCATCACATCTATATCTCGCATTCCAACTCAACTCTACTCAGCCATTGTCGCGGCACCTAATCTTCGCTGTTGGGCCTAAAAACACTTGGCCGGAGTCCAATAACTTCCTTCCTGCTCACCGGAACAAAATATCAATCTCTCTAAACTATGACACTGGTGAGTGATCATCTCTATCTTGTATAGTGCTAGGTTTTTTTGGGTCGTGCCGGTATAGTACCCTAATTGACATAGATTATACCTTGCAAGGAACAGACCAACACAGGGTAAGGCTGCGTACAATAGATCCAGGTGGTCCGACCCTTCTCAGAACTCCGCACATAGCGGAAGCTTTATAGCACTAGGTTGTCCTTGCTCTTTATATTTTAAAATATTTTTAAAAATATATATATATATGAGTCGGCGAGCTATACTTCGTGTTGATCGATCCTCGCCCGACACAAGTTAGGCAGAAGCTACCAAAATAGGAACTATCTCTAGACGGCTATAAATAAAAGTTATTTTTGATATGAATGGATGGCCTGGTACATACAGTACTAGGTACAAGCTAGACTCGTGTCGGGTCGGTCCGAAACCCAGTACTAATCTTGTAGAACCAGCACTAACTAATCTTGCAGAAGTCTAAACTAAAAATGCATAAAATGGCTGTGGTTGTTGTAGGTGTGAGTTTGGAGAATGGGAATGGGTTTGGAGTAGTGAGAAGGCATGGGATGATGGGTCTAATTGGGTGGGGAGTTCTGATGCCAATGGGGGTTATGGTTGCAAGGTATTTGAAGGGATGGGAACCCAACTGGTTCTACACGCACACATGCATGCAAGGGATTGGATTTGGTCTTGGAGTTGGTGCTGTTATTGCAGGGTTTGGGCTCAGTAAAGCTGGTGATCAGAGTGTCAGCTCTCACAAATCACTTGGCATCTCCATCCTTGTCTTTGGTTCCCTTCAGGTATTTTATGTAATTAATTAAAATTATGATATTTGTTCATTTGTTTATTTTATTTTATTTTTAAGTCAAGGGCGGATAACGTGTTGAACGCACCTGCCCACACTTTGCTGTCGCGGGGTGTTGAACTCGGGATCTCTTCCAACCAACAACACTATATACAAAGGACCCGATACCAATAGGCCAAGAGGCAGTTGGTATTAATGATATTTGTTTAATTAATTGATATAAAAATATTAATGTTGATTATCTTGTAGGTGATGGCATTCCTTGTGAGACCTGGGAAGACTTCAAAGGTGAGAAGGTACTGGAACTGGTACCATTGGTATGTTGGGAGAGCTGCAATAGTTTGTGCTATGGTGAACATCTTTCATGGTTTCTCTCTGGCACATGAAGCTAATTCCTTCACTATTGGTTATGGGATTTTCCTTGGTTTCTTGGCTCTTGTCTCTCTTGTTATGGAGATAAGGATGTGGATAAATAATAATAATAATTAGGGTCTTGTATTAGAGGACCATTTACATTCTTATTATATCTTTGTCTTTGATGTACATCATTAACAGTACTGTTGCGTGTATATACGTGATCAATCCATTGTTTTTATTATTTTTAATAAAAATAATAATGTATATATGTATGTATATAAATTTTGAATTTCAGGGAGAGTATATTTAATAACTTTTCAGCGAAAAAATATTTAACACAGGATTACATAGTTTTATATATGATAGAAACCCCTATTTTAATTATTTATTTACTTCAAACTATAGAGGCATTTTGGTGCAATGGAAAAATTGTCGTCATGTGACTTGAAGATCAAGGATCTAAATCATAAAAACCACCTCTTGTAAAAAAAAAATAAGATAAGACTGAATACAATTGATCCAAATGGTTCTACTCTTCCCCGAATCCCCGTGCATAGTGGAAGTTTTGCAGCACCGTGCTACCCTTACTTCAAACTATCAAATATCCATCACCTTTTAGAACTAACAAATTAGACCTGAACTACTCAATTCTATGGATAATGAAAAATGAAGGGAAAAAATGAAATCAAGGGATACTTTATTTTTTTGTTTTTTGTCTTTTTTTCCCCTACCTTGGACAAAGGATTAGGAGCTTCCATAGTCCTGTGAAGACTAGCAACAACCATCATCACCCACTTCAATCAACAAAGTTGCAACCAGTTAGATCATTGAAAAATATTAGTATGTTTGCAACACTCATTTATGTTCAAAATCTCTTGTTAAATAACCTATCTACCAAGAAGACAAACATGATAAATTATTCATAGCTTGTTGATCCTTGGTGTTGTGAGACTCATGCCAGCATTGGAATTTGCCGTGGATATAAAATTGCAGAGGGTAATTTGTGACAAGATAGAAACCTAAGTATTACTTCTATTTGTAAGAGCTTGTCTTCAAGTGTGTAGTTTGCAGCAATAAGTAACTCATTCCATCCGGTGCTCGTCATCGTCATCCTCCCCAGGTGTCTCCTCTGTTGTTATCAAGCTTCAACGGTGCACTGCTCTGAGCACCAAAAAGGTATCTGATGAAGTCCACGCTCAGCAGCATCAGTTCATCACCGCGGACAATGCAAGCATACTAAAACACAGATATATCAGAGGTCAGTGGAAGAATCTCAAGGGTTAAAACTTCAAAAAGTGACCAGTATTCATGCTAATTGCAAATAGGATGAAATCAATGAAAGGAGCCACTTAAAGGATCGGTGATCCATTTTGTTGTGGGAGTACAAGGTAAAAAGGCAGCCCGGTGTTACAAAGTTTTCGTTATGCGTGGAGTCCGGGGAAAGGTCGGACCGCTTGGGTCTATTATATGCAGTCTTACCCTTTTTTTTTCCGCAAGAGGTTGTTTCCACGACTTGAATCCGTGATCTCCAAGTCACATGACGACAACTTTACCGTTATGCCAAGTATAAGGTGCTAGGAAAAAAACCACGATGACCACTAAAATACATACATTTTACAAGTTTCAAATTCATTTGATCATCAACAACAGTTGAAGGAGAAATCAACAATTTCATGGTAAATGGCTAAGATACAGTAGCTAAACATCATGATTGCACTTTCAGTTTTTCATCTCCAGAGCCTTCTATAAACGCTATTCTTGGAGTAGTTTTTAAAGTTAATCATTGATAATGACTAGAGATATCTTCAACAGAACGGAGGAATGTGTTTGAATAGAAAGCTGACCAGAGCAAGCTAATGTCTTGCAATTACATTGTGCATATCTATGCAGAAAGGCATCAATACACAGTTATAAAATGTCTTTTACTTCTTCAGTCTGAGCTAGGATTGAAGCATTGGATAATGAGAAGGGTAAACATCCTTTGAAAAAGAAGTATAACAATAAACTTGAGGTTTGCACTTAGAAGAGAGTCATAACAGTTTCAAAGAAGATGGCGATGAAAAACCAGCATAATGTATTATATATCTCAAAAGAATAAAAATGCAGTGGAAAAAGAAATAGAAATGTTCTGAATGTCAGATCCAAACTAATGGAATGAAAACCAGGGCAGTGGATTTGGCAAGTACAGGAGGAAGTTCCAAATAAAGGAAAAGAAAAAATTTACATAACCAGTCAAGCAAACTGGGCTTATTAGCATACAGCATGGAAATTGAAAATAGAATTCTATCAAACATAAACAAATACAAAGGACTGATAATTTCAGTAACACTATGAGAAGAGAAATGAAGATGTCTAAGGAAAAAAAAGTAGAATCATAATATGACAATACAGTCCATAAATCAGGCAGGAGAAAAAAAAAATATTAGAAGAAAATAACATGGCATACTTACCAGAAGGATAAAGCCAATGGTTGCTAAGTTCAATTGAAGCAATTCATCCCTCAACTCAGAAAAATTCAAATTATCTGAACCACCACCACCATCACCACACTTGGGAGGTTTTTTACTTCATCGCCACCTTTATAAAACTCCTGCATTAGTATTTGCTTCCCTCAATAAATCTTCTACAGTTTATTTCTCTCTGTTGTTGAACAGTAAACAAATTCTCCGCTGGTTGTTCCTGCTTCAAATTTCTCATTAATCTCTTTAATGACTTCAAATGTAATGCCTGTGCTAATTCCGAACTAGAAAAAAAATAACCCTCAGAATCAAACAATTCCCTAGTGTAGCTTGATCAAAATTGATGGCCTAACTTTCATTTCAATTGAACTTAACATGAAAGTTCTAAAAGATTGTGCATCTAAGATCCATGCAATGCTACTAATCATCTAAACATAGATTTTAGTAATTTAAGAATACATTATAATAAAGCACAGAACTTGAAGATGGATTACAATAACTCTCAAGTTCAAGTGTTCACTAGAGAACCATGTATGAAATTCAGATCAAAGGTACCACTCCAAATAAGTTCTATTCAGAAAAAGAAAAATGCCTATTCTTTCAAATGGAATTCTGACAACTCTTAAAGGAACTACATGTAACTAGATGTATTCTTTCAAATATTTGAACGGCAATGCTCATTCTCAAACAAATTTCAAACTACCAGCTTCAGATAATCAAGTAAAAGATGTGCAGATTCACAGTCCCAGCATACCATTCAGCTCTCAACATCATGACATGTGAAACATGCACCTATGATTATACTATACACAATATCATAGATAACTCATTCATGGTTCCGGATTGCAGCTTATCAGAAGTATGAAAGAACACTGAATTGGAATTATTACTCCACATTTGCAATAGTTATTGTATGGAATCCATAACACCATGAACTAAAAAAAATTCCATCACTAAATCTTTATCTAAACATTTGGACTGAGGGGAAATAGAGGAAAGGGGAAGAACGGAAAATATATAAGGAAAAAAATATATAAAAATAAAAATAAAAACTTCACTAAATTAATTTATTTTCTTCATTCAACAAAACACAAAGAAATTTCCATGACTCAACTTCTTAGGCTATGTCAACTAAGGAATGAAATCACCTTCAACTCCTTAGGGTAATCTCCATGAGTCCATAGATTTTCCATCCTTTTCACAGCAGAACTCCCTCACCCTTGTCATTGTAGTTTCTCATCTACATGATCTTGGTATCACTTTGTCTGCCAACCATGCAAATTAAGAATAAACAATCTGCTACTCTATTCTGAAAGCTATGATTGCGCCAATGTCTTCTTCATTCTTTCAAGAGAACTACAATAATGACAAAAGAAATACATGGTTGTTCTTTCAGACATAAAATTAAATTATTTATTTTTATTTTGGAAGAACAAAGTGTTACCTCATTGGAAAATTTGGCAGCAACTCTTCCACAACTTGGAGAAGTATCAGAGGTCCTTTATCTCCCTCGGGAGAACCCAAGCATTCTTCGGTATCAGACCCTGATTATGAAAGATAGATCTCGATTGCTAAGTTAATAGGCACAGGCCAAATGTTTAGAAAGAGATGAACAGGGAATTAGCAAAAAGTGGTTAATTTGGATACCTCGGAGATCTACAGGTTGTGATGATTCACCTCTAAGATAAGATCTTGTTACTGCATCTGTCTGTATACCTTCGAGCTGCATAACTTTGTCCAACCAGTGACCGATGATCTTATGAGACAACAAGCTTGTCTCGTCACAGATATCTTGGATCACCTGACTAGTATTTGGGCGAAGTTCCACTGGTTTGGAAGCAGCATGTAAGACATTTGTGTCCGTATCCTGAGCAAGGCTAGTTTGCTTTGGATTTTTATCAGTAACAGCTTCCTGATCCATAAAACTGGAATGAGAAGGCAATGAATCCTCTGTGGTCTTGAGTTCATTATTTGACGTAGGTTGGTGTTGCAACACATCCATATAGGAATGACATCCTATTTCAAACAGTACAAAATCATTATTCTCAATTACATCATCACTTTCCAACTCTTGTGACCCTTCTTCATTAACAGCAGATTCAGGAAGTATGCCAGAGAAAAATTGTTTAAGCTGACTGCTCACGTTGAGGACAGATTCTATTTCCTCTTCTTTCGCCTCTTTTGAGATCAAGCAAACTTGACGTCGGGACCTCCTATTTATCGCAGTCAAAATCCTGAGAGCTTCCTCTGAGACACCTATCTCATCACATTCAAATAGACACTCCATCAGATACTTGCTGAGGGTTGTCCTGAAAGTCTTCCACGGGATTTTGGCTGCTGGATCTATCAAAGATTGAATAGCTTTTAGTTCAGCATATTTAACCTTTCGAAGAGACCAAAGAGCTCTTAGAATATCATCCTGCAAGTCCATTGTTTTGGATGAGAATGGGAAAAATTCAGATATTGTGATATCCATACAACCGGTTTCCTGTTTGAGAAACAGAAGCATGACTGACAAAGCTTTAGCTAATGGTTTCGGTAGGTCCATGCCTTCCTTGAGTTTCGACACCATCTGGTGGCATTTCTTACCGACTCGTTCTTTGAACACCTCTTTTTTGCAAGAGATGGATATGACAGGTGGGAATTGAGGGATATATTTTGCACCCTTGAGCTTTCTGTTCATCACAAGTAGAGTATGGACCGACATTTCATGAAGTCGTCCCAATAGCTTGTCAATAGATGTCAGAAGAGGTGCATGGACAGGTGTGAACAGCGTCAATTGTGTCTCCTGAAAGTTATTCGGATTCCTGAATATTTGTGATAGCTGATTCAGTAGGACGAGTCGGTCCTTGTAATTTGATTCTGTAAGGACCACTACAAGATATTTCTTTATGATATTTTTCATCTGTTGACGAGTTCTTTCAAAACTGACCTTGCCAAGTGTAACAGTATCGGCTATGAGGAGAAGTGCAGTGTTGTTCAAATCATTCATAATGGAATAAAAGGTCTTCAAAAATTGGAGTGGATTTTCTGCATAAATTTGCATTTTATGCATGTGAAAATGTACCAAATAATCCTGAACCACATGGTGTCTGCCTTGGTTAAATGATCCAAAACTTTTCTCAATTTTAGTTTTTATTGTCTCAAAGGAAACCTGAAAAGGACAACAATAAGCAATAAGTATCCTCAAGAAAATGGTTGTTTAAAGCACAAAAGTATGAGGCAGGATCCAAAATAAAAAGCTGAATGGAATTTCTTTACCGAGAAAATAGAAAGAAAAACAAGAAAAGTACTTGATAAACAAATCCAGCAATTTGCTTTGATCTGATTATCTAACCTTCACAAGGTGATAGCATAATCAATGGATAATATGTAAGGCATAAATGAGAAGAACAAGAGATTTGAAAGCACATTAAAGCAAGCCCCTCTTTTTGATCTTCCAAGAGGGTGTTGCTCACCACCATGTTACTGAAACTACATATTAGGAAAAGCACTATATGTTCTTAAATGAATTGAATGCCTTAAACTATCACCTTTTCAAGCAGTTGGGGTATAAAATAAACTTATTTTTCTTAAAAGAATATTTTCACTATCATGATTATTGCAAACACTTATGTCGTGGATGTCAAAACAAAGTGAATATTTAATAAATTTTTAGACCTTATCAAATAGATGGTTCAAAGAACAAATTACCTCATCACTCCTTATAAATGATTCTGGCAAGAACCTACACCAACATTAGAAAAAGAAATTTATCATTTACTTGTAGATTACACTCCCAATGAACAATTACTATAATAAATGGTCATTTACACAGAACATTCCAAAGAATTGATACAATAGGAAGTATAAACAGATATCATGGATAAATTCATGAGGGGTAATTAAAAATAACAATCTTTTAGCCAGAAAATACTTGGACCCTAGACATGAAAGGTCGCATTTCTATTAGCAAAATGTGGGAGATATGCACCTCCGAACCCCAAAATCTACAAAACATCCTCCCACAAATTAATCAAACTAATGAGAAACTGTAGCTGATAAGAGAATGGTTCATGAATGAACTCCAAAACACTCTTACTTTAAAGTGATATTTGGCTATGACAAGTTTGACACATCCAAGCATCACCTTTTACGACTAATATAACTGGTATTAAAAAAAAACATACCTATAACATTTGAGAAATTTTTTAATCTTCTAGAATCAAAATCATCAAGAAATATATACATGGCAAACACATGTTCAGAGTGCAGAAAACAAAACAAAAATCAAACCACTCACTTGTTTGTCAAAAATTTCGGTCTCTTGGGTTTCTTGTGGGCATCTTCAGCTGTAGATGAGCATGGCAATCCCATCAACCACCTATATAAAATATCATCTCTTGATTCACGTTTTGCGGACCATCAACATTATAATTCTACAAAAATTATAATCAGAACTATACATCAACCAACATTCAATTCCTCTGACCATGAATAACATAAAAACACTATGCCTGTGCAATTAGCATCATATCTTCCACTCATTTTACAAGAATACTAAATCATAACAAGCTAAAGATCCTATTTTTAGCAACAAAACATGTAAAACAGAAATCAAAACAATTGCCAAATAAAAAAAGGGAGAACTTTCAAAAAAAAAAAAAAAAAAAAATTGAAGGAGAAGTGAATACCTTCTCTTATTATAGATGTCCTCCTCTCCTTGTCGGACAACCGACGACAAATTCTTTGCATCTTTGAGAGTCATATCCATCTCCGGATCGAAATAGCACTTCATGAAACCAAAATCAAACATCAATTTATTGATAAATTACTTAGCCTTAAAAGCGCAAGGTTGGTTCGTATATTGATCATGTTCAATACCATGCTAACAAAAGGAACTTCACTTAGAAAGATTTTCTTAAGATTATTACTTGTTCTTTCAAGATTTTCCGACAAATACTGATTGTAAACTACTTGAAAAGCTAGTCAAATTCATGCAACAATGAGCTCTAACTTATTATTTTGTTCTGAATCAAATGTGACTGCATTTAATATTTTTATTTACTGTTTGAAGATCTTTGAGCAAGATTCATAGGAAGGTATCTGCATGACTTTATCAAACAGTGTTTCATATGTTAAATATGTATAGATAGTGATAATAGAATCCTACTATTTGAAGGAAATGGAGACAAACAAATAAGTTTCAACATGTCTCCCACACACAAATTAGAGATTGCAATTTATTTAAGAACTGAAAAGAACAGTGTATATATCTGGGAGCATGTCACATGCAACTAGGGCACACACAATGTATACAATCTTGTTAAACTAGTTGTTAGGTCATGTAACTGATTATCATAAATAAAATGGGGTTTACCACTTCATTAAAAAAAAAAAAAAAAAAAAAAAACAGAACAGTATATATGTGAACATGTAGAAAAGCAAGACAACAAGCAATGTGAAGAGCTTGAAACACAAGCAGACATTTGTAGGCATCTTGATGTTTGTTGTTGATGTTAGTATATAAAACACCGTGCTTATGTTCATTGAAGAATAAATCTGATAAACCACCCATTAGGCGCACCTACGTGAGAAGAAGCAAGCACGCCCAACGCGTGACAAGGGGAGGGACCAGCCTGATACATGGCGTGGTGGGGGACCAAGTCGCTGCAGGAGTAACAGAAGAGGCAAGTGTGAGGGAATTAGTTGGGCTACAAATCCTGGGGAGAGGCGAGCGGCAGATGGGGAAATGTACGTGGTACCTTGGAGAATAAGGCAGAAGGCAGGGAAAGAAGGAAGGAGAGAAGAAGAAGGGGAGTTTGGCAGGAGATGGGAGAGAAGGGAGCCTCTCAAATGCTCTCTGATAGGGTGCTGGTGCTCTGCTAGTGTTATTCCTTTTTTTATTATTAATCCTTAGCAATTTCCTTGTTACTGTTGGGGAAGGTTGTAATAGACTCAGAAATCAATCAATTACGTGGGAAATCAATACTAGTTTGCTTCCCTTGCATTTAGTGCAGGTTGCTGGTATTTGTTTCTTATCAAAATCAAAATAGATAAATCAATTAAAAAATTAATCTCGATAGATCAAAAATAGATGAAAAACATGAAAGCCCCATACAACTCAAAGATCTCATGAAGTTTCTGATCGACAGAGCACCCGTCAAAGAAAAGCCCAATGCCGTTCTAGATGGATGTGATTTGACTGATGCTAAAATTTTTTATTTTGGGTTATCAGGAACTGAACTTTGTGTTTACAAACTCTACAAGGATTAATCGTGGTGGCCAGGTTAGTGGATGGTTTCTTTTATATGTTGAACTTTTTTTGGGTTCTATGTTTAAATTTCTCAAAGTTTTGAACTCCTTTCATGTAAGTTTTTATGTGAGCCTGTTCAAACTGATTATTGAATTGGATTTCTTGAAGTTCTATAAGAGAAACTGATTATTTCATGGTTGCATGACTGTTTTTATAGTTTAACTCATTAGGTATTATCTAGTGGAAGGATATATTCATTGAACAATGGACCATTTTTCTTTAATTGTTCATCTTGACATCCTTGACAAATGGACTTCAAAAGACGAGTTTGTTATCTCTTGCAGTTTATTGAATATTTCCAATAGCGAAATATTACTTTAATGCTAATTATGTAATGTAGATAGAGTCTCAAGACCTGACACCAGAAAGCCGTGAGTCTGCTGGAAGAAAAACATCAACTAATTTCCGATGGACCGCTATCATGACGTCGTTCATGTTAACATATTTGGTTGAGCAAGCAAATCTTGAGCTTAAATCTGACAAGGGATTTAAAAGTGCGCTATCAATGTTGTTGCTAGAGTTGTTAGTGAAAGGTTCAACTTGGCCGTAAGTGACACACATATCCTCAATCGTCTTAAGTATGTAAGAAAAATGTGGCTAATAATTAAGAACATCAAGAGTTTAAGTGGTGTGTCATGGGATGATGTGGAGAAAAAAATAATCATAGGAGAGTTTAAGTGATCGTTATATCAAATATGATCTTGGACGAGCATATGACTATTTACTTCAAAATCTTTCTTTAGCAAATGGGTTTATGAACAAAACTCATTCCATTCATTGCCTTTGGATGGATGATTTTCTTGATCAATTAAAGGGTGGTTGTTGAGCATGAGTTGTGATAACACCGTTGGGTGTTACTATCGTGTTATTTTGTCTTGTTGTATTTAGTATGATGTTATATTTAGAACAATGGTGTATTTTATTTTAATTGGACAAGTATCATGTTGTATTTTCTTTTGTTGTTTGGTCAAGTATCATGTTGTATTTTATTTTGTTGTTTGGACAAGTGTCATGTTTTATTTTTTTTCGTTGGATGGACAAGTGTTATGTTGTTTTTCATTTTGTTGGATTGGATGATGTCATATTTGAACTATGAATATTGAATGTCGTATTTTAGATGATATTATATTTTGGATGAATATTAAATGTGATTATGTATGTAGTAATGTGATTATGAACATTAAATATTGTATTTTGAATGATCTTATGTTTTGGATGCATGCCGAGTTATAAATGGAGTTTGAGGAGGATTATGAATGTTTTGAATGTTATATTTGGATGAATGTTGACGTTATATTATAATTTAAGTATTATGTAATTTAATTTTGTAAGATAGAAAATACAATTTGTTATTTAAATTATAATACAACATCAACATTCACCCAAATATAACATTCAAAACGTTCATAATCCTCCTCAAACTCCATTTATAACTCGGCATACATCCAAAACATAAGATCATTCGAAATACAATATTTAATGTTCATAATCACATTACTACATACATAATTACATTTAATATTCATCCAAAATATAATATCATCTAAAATACGACATTCAATATTCATAGTTCAAATATGACATCATCCAATCCAACAAAATAAAAAACAACATGACACTTATCCATCCAACGAAAAAAAATAAAACATGACATTTGTCCAAACAACAAAATAAAATACAACATGATACTTGTCCAAACAACAAAAGAAAATACAACATGATACTTGTCCAATTAAAATAAAATACACCATTGTTCTAAATATAACATCATACTAAATACGACAAGACAAAATAACACGATAGTAACACCCAACGGTGTTATAACAACTCATGCTCGATGACCATCCCTCAATTGATCAAGAAAATCATCCATCCAAAGGCAATGAATGGAATGAGTTTTGTTCATAAACCCATTTGCTAAAAGAAGATTTTGAAGCAAATAGTCATATGTTTGTCCACGATCATATTCACTATAGGGATCACTTAAATTCTCCTGTGATTATTTTTTTTCTCTACATCATCCAATGACACACCACTTAAACTCTTGATCTTTTTAATTATTAGCCACATTTTTCTTACATACCTAAGACAATTGAGGACATGTGTGTCGCTTACGGCCAAGTTGAACCTTTCACTAACAGCTCTAGCAACAACATTGATAGCAACACTTTTAAATCCCTTGTCATATTTAAGCTTAAGATTTGCTTACTCAACCAAAGATGTAACATGAACGACGTCATAATAGCGATCCATCAGAAATTAGTTGATGTTTTCCTTCCAACAAAGTCACGGCTTTCTGGTGTCAGGTCTTAAGACTCCATCTACATTGGAAATATTCAATAAACTGCAAAAAATAACAAACTCATCTTTTGAAGTCCATTCGTCAAGATGAACAATTGAAGGAAAAAGTTTCATTGTTCAATGAATATATCCTTCTACTAGATAATACCTAATGAGGTAAACTATAAACACAATCATGCAACCATGAAATAATCAATTTCTCTGATAAAACTTCAAGAAATCCAATTCAATAATCAGTTTGAACACACTCACATAAAAACTTGTGCACATGAAAGAAGTTCAAAACTCTGAGAAATTTAACAAAAAAAAGTTCAGCATATAAAAGAAACCATACACTAACCTGGCCACCATGATTAATCCTTGTAGAGTTTGAAAACACAAATTTCAGTTCTTGAAAACCCAAAATAAAAAATTTCAACATCAACACAAAATATCTAATGAAAGAATACAAAGAATGATAGTGAAAACCTAGAAAAAGAAATGAAAAGATTTGAAATCAGATCGATACCTAAATGTTTTTAACACACGAGAACTTTAGGGATACAGAGGAGGGCAATGAAAACCTCCCAGGCGAAGGGCACAAAGGATTCAGACTAGATGGGCTTCTATCGATTGAGATTGAGAATGAGGGGAATGGGAAGGTTGTGAAGGGACACACCAAGGTGGAGGCCTCCGGAGAGCGTGGCGGCGGTGACGAAGAGGGTGAAGTTGCAGAAATTGGAAAGGATCCTTGCGGGGTGGGATTAGCGGCAGAAGAAGGAGCGGATGGAGAAAGGGGAAGAGAGGCGGACAAGGGATTTGATAAGGATAGTTGAAGGTAATTTTACTCAACTTATTTTACTGCATTTCAACTTACAGCTAATTTGGTTGTAAGTTGAAATGCAACAAAAGTTATGTTAGATGTATTTTGACTTACATGTATTTTGCCTACTTACAACAAACCAAACACCCAAAAGTTCATTTTACATATAAAATAACTTACTTTACACCTACTTACAGGAAACCAAACAACCCCGTAATTTCACTTACAGGCAACCAAACAACCCCTTAATGATCTTCGTTTTCTCCTGGACCTTGAGCTTAACTCAGTTCACTGGTTACCTTAAGCTAGTTTTATAATAAAAATGAAACTTCAAGGACCAAATTGATCGAGACCCCAAATGATAAACTGAAAGAAAAAATTTAAACCTAGAGTATATAAATCAAGATCTTATTAAGTTCACAGTGGATAAGAGTTAAAAGGTCATGTAGTGTAACTTCAAAAGCCAAATAAAAATGGTATATGATGGGGGTGAAACCAGTAAGACACATGGCGCTCATCCGAACGGCCACTTGTCCCTATCTTAAAGAGTTTCTGGCCCAGTTAAACCAGATCACCCCCAACCAATATTCCGATATGACACTCCCGTTCAACGGCTAAACATGCTCCTTCCACTTATCAATCTGTAGCAACTTAACCACATACCGGTTTCACAATTCAAAAATGCTCACTCATTGACTAAGAGCCGCTGATCGACTCACCGGCTCGAAATGCCATCAAATCTATAGACCAGAAGAGATCGTTGAAGAGAAAAGCGCCCATTCCCCGATTTCAGTCTTTTAGAAATGATATAGGGGTAGCCAAGCTGTGCTTCTAGAAGAATGACAATTTGTTGGATTTCAAATGATTAGTCGGCACTTAGTGAACACGTGCTCGAAATTTAAGCTTGCATCCTAAGAAACAGGAGCCTATAAAAGGCAAACGTTCCACTTCATTTGGGGATTTTTTGGAAGACAACAAAGCCCTGCCCAACTGGAGATTGGAACTTGATTCTATATGGAAATTTGGAGTACTTTCCTCTCTTTTTTCATATTTGACCTACATGAATCCTATAAGAATGTTTCGAGTCTCTTTCGTTGATAGTGAAATCTCTTTCTCCCGTGGTTTTTTCCCCATTCCTTTAGCTTGTGTTTGATTGGGGGATATCCCACTTGGGATTCGGAATAACTTTTGAAAAATTTTGAATTTTTTGGAGAGAAATTTTAAAGTAAAGGTATTAATGATAAGATAACTATGTGGCTTCCATGCATTGGTGGGTGGGTTATTATTATATTCTTAAACTTCAATTAAAATTTTTGGCGGGAAAAAATTTCATTGGGAAATGTGTTGGGGATATCCCACCGATCAAACACAAGCTTAGGGTTTTCCATGTAAATCTTTTTCTCTCTTCTTTTATGCTTGAGATCCGGATGATTCCCTCTTGAGATGGCTATAAAATTTCTATAAAATTCAATTGTTAAAGCGAAGATTAGGGATTCCCCTGATTTAGCGTTAACGGTATGTAAAAAAAAAAAATAGGTGAAGCCAATAAAGTGAAAGGCCCAGCTGCTCCCAATCCCTGTTTATTTCTTTTCCTCTCATGAAATATGTCATAAGAAACGGATATCATCGACCCATAACAGCAAACAAACTATGTCATCACATGGAACGATAACAACCTTGAAATCCAACCAAGCCAAACATGTAAAACAAATCATCGTAGCTGGATATGAACAAGAGGAATAATTATTCCATTAGAAAAATTAGCAAAATAGCCTGTGAAGCTCTCATGCCATTTTCTCACACATGTAATAAATCAGTTCAGGATCAATCTTGACTCATACCCCTTGCATATCCTTGTTACAACCTACTATTCCTAACTATTAGAGCTCAGATCACACCTAAGGAGCAGCTCAAGCTAAAAATTTATCCACATCTTCCAACTAGTTCAACACAATCTGCCCATGTTTTTCATCTTCATTTGTCCTATTAGCACGACCAAATAGAAATTTAACTTCCATAAAAAAAAGACAAATTTTGGAGTTTTTACCACAACAAACTCCAGCATTACAAAGCAAGAAACCATCAGTCCGACATGGATCACACCATGAAAACCAAACAATCCACAACTAAAACGGAGAACAAAACCAACAGTTCTATCAACCAACCATTCCTCACAAACCATGAGGCACCAAACCAAATCAATCCCCCCCCCCCAAAACACACACACACAACTGCAAATACCACCACCTTCAGATCAAACACACGGACCCTAATACAACATTGATCAATAAAATCACAGAAAAATGTAAAGAAAAAGAAAAGACTAATCAACCAACAAGAAAAAAACACAGTTTTTCACAGAAATCTTGGATTCAGATCGACAATGAAGGTACCTCGAAGTTTCTCATTCCCGGATTGAGCTCTCGTCGATGGATTCTGAATCAATGCTGCTCTATTCTCCAACTCCTTGGGCCCCCATATTCTTTAAATAGATCTTTTTACATATACGCCCCTTTTAGTTTTGCAAATTGCAATTGCTAAACTGCATAAAAACCCATTTAGAAGTTTTTAATTGCATTCAATGGAGCTTCATTGTGTTTGTAAGGCAGGAAGGAAGTGCTAAATTAGCTCCTTGTCAAATCTTTTAATCTCCAAATCCACAAATAATCTCCCATTCCTAATATAACCATGAACTTTGAATGTAATTCTACATTATGGACATGTTAAAAAAGAAATAAAAAAGAACAGGGCATGACAACAAACATCACATTTTCATTATAAAGCAAGAACAAGAGAGCCAAATCAAAGGTTGCGTTTACAGCTGGGGCAAGAGTTGAGGTTGAGACCAAAATTAATCCAAAAATCCGAGAAATTCCCAAAAAATAGAGTAAAATATCTTCCAAAATTCAACAAATTTATAGTGAGTGTGCTTAGATTACCATCTAGGTTTATCACCAATTAACGACAAGAATTAAAATCCAAACCTCAGCCAACTGGCGAATCCCTAAGGGACGGCAAGACTTGACGACGAGACCACGGTGAACTCCGGCATGGCAACGAAAGTGACGAGATTCTCCGGCATGGCAAGACTTTTCTTTTTATGTATTTTGAATCAATTTGAAACTAGCTAAAGTTGTTATTAATAATAATAATAATAATAATAATAATAATAATTTTTGTTTTCTAGGTATTATTATAATAATAACAAATTATATCATCATAATTGGTATTTTGACACATATTTAATGTTGGGAAATTTTACAAAAATGGAAAATATATATATATTTTTTCAAAAAATTAGATAAATTATGAATTATTGAATATTGATTAAAGCTTTATGCACGTTTTCTAGCATATTTATAAGATTTATACTCATAATATGTACTAGTCAGCCTTTGATTTTAGCCTCCTTCAGTGAAGATATGAAGGATCCTCCTCGAAGACCTCATCACTCTCGTCCCGTGCTCCAGTCTCCCTGCACCTACATGTGTCGCCTGTATAAATTTGTTGAACTTATAGAACAACTTCAATTTATTATTTCTATTTTTTTAAAAAAATAAATAGTGGCATTTCAGTTTGATGGATCATAAACAGGTTGGAAACATGTCACGAGTAATTAAACAATTTAGAAACTTGAGTGTGTAGACGACACGATTAATATAAAGTTGATACAACACGGATAACACGATTAATAAACATGTCATTTAATTTACATCTCATAAACACAATCATTCCATTCTTACATCTTTATTACTTTGCAGTGATTTATACCTTTTACACAATATACATGGTGCAGGTAACTAACAATCCTCATTTTCTTATTAAAAGAAAAAAAGCGGCAAAAAGTAACTATTATGATATAAAGATCATCTATGATCTGGATTACATACATTCACAACATTCATTTCAGCAAAGGTGCTGATTTCCCTGTTTTTTCCTTCTTCTTGCCAAAGAGCATGGTCATGAGAGATGTGTTTCCGTCGCTGTTTGTGGATTCCACACGGTTGATGCCAATCTACAAGAACAAGAAAACCAAGAACCATGATCTATGATCTGGATATAATTTTTAAATCCAAATGCATTCATAACTACAAAAAAAAGGCGTGCAAGAATTGAAAATTTCCTATGCGTTGATCAAGGGGTCAGGGAAAGATCAAACCACTTGGGTCACAGTCTTACCCTGCTTTTTAAGAGGCTGTTTTAACTGCAACTAAACCTGAAAATAACTGAAGTTGAATGTCAAACAATACCTTGTCCATGAACCAGAAGCCAAGAGTTGGCATGTACTGACAGAGGTACATCACTAACAGCACAGGCTGCGACAAAGAGTAGCAGAAGTGTCAGAAATTTTGCATGATGACTTATGAAGGAAATGATAGTAATACAATCAAAAGTATCAGAAATTCGAAAGGATCTTTGTTCTAGGAGAATAACCTGGCCTGAAATCCAAACTTCCTTCAGCTTATGAGTTGCTGCAGCGATGGTTAGATGCACACATCGGTCGGTTGGCATAGGTTTCTGCCATGAAACATTAAGATAAGTGTAATGCACTATAGCTTTCAAAAGGAAGGTGACCTCTTGATTTCAAATCGAAGTTTCTAATGAGGGAGTTGAAGATCAAGGTGAAGTAGATACCTCTCCAGAATTCTTTCCATAGGATACTGACTTGGAGGCAATTGGACCAGGACAAACAACAGTAACATCAATGCCTTTCTGAATTAGCTGCAAGAAGGCACCAATGTATAGAGGTTAATCAGAAGTTCTAGTAGATTCAATGGGCTTATACTATCAAAACAAATTGATATTCTCTGATTAATATGAGAATAACATTAGTTTGAACGATACCTCAGAACGCAAAGTGTGGAAATATCCCACTAGAGCGAATTTGGAGGATGAATACACAGATTGACCTGGTGCAGGTACTTTTCCTGCAGTACTGCTTATCTGCAAGCAATATTAAATTAGATGGCATCCAGTCTGGAATCACAATCTACAATATCTGTTTCATAACGCAAAACAACGGGTGATATTGTTTAACTTACCACAATAAAATGTCCTCCACCCCTTTCCAGCATAAATGGAGCAATAAGCCGAGTGAGATTTATTGTCCCCAGGACATTTGTTTTAATCATAGTCTAAGAGTAAAAAAATAAAACAAAATTATAAATTTCAGATTCTAAAGAATGATATGCAATAAATTTCAGAAAAGTAGGCATTGTTCAGATACCAGGACATCTTCCCCGGTCATTTCTAGAACTGGTTTTGGCTGCAAACAGAGGGGAAAACTTAAGCCGATACAATTAAAGCTTAAAACATAATTCAAGACATGAGAGGAAAAAAAACTTAAACCACATACAGGAGGATCATGGCCTCCGTTGTGGACCATATAATGAACACCAGCACCAGAAAAAAAGGACTCCGACTTCTTGACAGCTTCTCTAAGGGACTCTTCATCAGATGCCAAATCCAACGGCAAAATTTCAACTCCAGCAGTTGGATATTTACCTGTTCCAACAAATGTCACAAAAAAAAGGAAGAACAGATTGACTCATTAAGCACACATGATTGATATTTCACCACTCTTTCAAGCAATTAATTGATATTTTCCTTAAAGACCCTTACCAAGGATCTCGGCTTTGACATTCTCCAATTCTGCCAAATTTCGTGCAGAGATTATCACCTTGGCTCCTAGTTCAGCAAACTGTCTAGCAAGCTCCTTTCCTGAAGATTCACCATGAAGTTCTTATGCTGATTATCTGCTAATGCTATATAGTCTATTTATCTTAATTGATCATGGTTATTTAGTTAAGGTTTCCCACAAACTCGACATTCAAATGTTTGAAATTGTTTACACAACCCAGAAAAAGAAAAAGAAAGAGAGATTACAGATCACAACTATAGTACTTGCTTTGATGCAATAGATATGAAATTAATACTAGTGAAAGCAATAAGATTAATCCAACAGCGAGAAAAGCAGCAAGATGCTTATCCATCTTATTTCTTCATATAACCAATCACAAGTAGATGATTTTGCCTTCTTATTTCTATTATTTTCCACTATTTTGTCTCAATCCAAACAAACCCAGAGAGGTCATCAATTCATAAGTTGATCATAAATTCAAATGTTTAGCTTCACCCAAGAAACAGAGAGAGAATATTTCAATCCAACAACAGGAACAAAAAAAAATTGATAAACAAGATTGAACAAAATCCAAGTGAACACTTGAAAAAAGCTCACCAATTCCCCTGCTTGCGCCTGTAACCCATGCAACCTGCAAACCCAAATTCATCAACTTTTAGTCAAAATCCACAAAAAGATAAACACCAAAAAGAGTTCAAGTGTTCAAAAAATGAACACTAAACTCACTTTGCCTTCAACTTCCGATCTCTTGGGTCGCCCTTTGCAGAGCAGAGTCATATCAGCTACAATCAAATCAATAAACACCCATTAAACAAAAAATCAAAACTTTCCACCAAAATTAGCATAAAAAAAGAGAATTCATTAACAAAAACACAATTAAAAGCTGGATTTTGCTTTGAGGAATCACCATCAGCGAGAGCGAATCTCACAAGGAGACCCAAGATAACGACGAGCACAACCCCAACCACGATCAAAGTCAGCATCTTTTCGCTTGTTACAGGCTTGCAATACTTCAATCTCTACTCCCACTAACCCTGCTAGCTATATATACTCGCCATTAGAGAGAGGGAGAGAGAGAGAGAGGGTTCGTGGGAGCACGGCCACCATTGTTGAACCTTGACCGAGGACCAGGAACATCCATAGCCGTCAAGAAATCCTCGTGATTAGTGTCCCACCAAATCTTAAAGTGCTGTTAACGGCTGCGATGGGTCGAAAGCGACAGCGGATCGTCAAGCACGGCACTCTCCGGAGACTCCCGGGAGTCTTGAATAGAGTTGAGAATTATATACAAGTCCTTATAAATTAGTAAATTTTCGTAAAACTCCCTGCAAGTGCAAGTTTTGAGTTGAAACTTCGAGGTTTCTTATAATTTCAAGAAAATTATGGTTTAATGAGTAAAAAAATAAAAGGGTTCGGTTGTTAGGACTTCTAATGAATGATTAATGGGACTAATCCAAAACTTAATTAAATAATTAATTGGGTTGATTCAATCAACCTCTGTTTTAAATATTTGAGCGTGTTTATATTTCTATTCATTAGTTTGTTCAAACTTCAAAGTTCAATCTTTGTTGAATTTTCCAAGTCTAGCTTTCATTTTAATGTGACTTCATGGTTGTCATTAACCCAAATTAAAATTAAAAATCAATTTTGATCACGTTCAATAGATGATTGTGAATAAGGTTGGACTCCACAAGAGTTTTACATAATCACATTGTTATTCCTTTGTCTGTTTTGACATTTTGATAACACAGTATATTTGTTATATTTTAAATTTGCTAATACAAAATAATATATGTTGATGTGCAGATTTACTCCTTGACGACTTATTTGGTTTGCTTGTTCTGCCTCATAGAATCAGTGCATTCTATAGAGATCAGTCTTCATGGATTGAGTCTCATCGGGAGAAGGAACTATTAAAAAAATCCAGCCAAATAGCATGCAAATCAGTGAATAATCCTGCAAACACTAGAATGACCAAGTTAGAAAGATCTAGCTTAGGACTTGACGTGCAAGAGCACTGTCTTAATACAGATTTAGCCTTTCTTGTGTGAGATTATTGGCATCACTCAGTGTGCTAAGGTGCACAAACCCGAAAGCTAGATCATCTCCTCGCCTAGCACGTTCGGTAATGAGATGCATTCAAGTATCGCCCAAGGTTGCAAAGGTGTTGCAGTTAGGAGAAATAAGAAGAAGAAAAGGGTTGAAAATGGCTTGAAGCTCAAAGGAAAAGCAATGGTTGTAAGCCTTTTGGAAGGAGTGCAGATAGTAATGCTCACTGTTGTGTCTGTTAGGGTTTGCCAATATGGTGTATATATAGGGGGGAACTCCAACGGATGGAAATCTAGCCGTTCAAATAATCCAATGGATCAAAGAAGGCCGGTGGTTTAAGCTGGAGAGTAATGCTGATTTTGAAGTGACATAAAGTAAATCTTGGGAGCCAAAAAGAATCAGGTTTGGACGTACAAGAAAAGTGGGTATACATGGGCCCCACGTCCAACAGGAATTACAGGGAAAAATGATCCGAGTACTTGTGTAACACTCAAGTCAGGGACTCAAAGAAAAAGAAAAAGAGAGTGAGAAGATGGCAAATAGGATTTTGTATGAGAGAGAGTTACGCTTCAACTAGCACTTAATATCTATGGAATTAGAATATGGGATAACAAATACTTTCTTCGTGAACTGATGACTTCTTTTTATAACAATTAGCTACTAGCATGAGGACATTTACTACCAGCTTCCAACATCTTTTGGAATCTATCCTTAAATAATCGGGCAGTTATTTTGGCAGTTGGACTCTCATCTTAACGCTCATTATCTTTAGAATCCCCCCAATAATAATATATATTTTTTTTATATCATAATTATTTTAGCAAATAATAGAGAAAAAAATATGAGTTTAATATAGCTCAATTCCTAGGTACTTAATTATTTCAAAATCCAACTAAAATAGATTATATTTTGGTGGTTGAGAGGAAAAATTATATTGGCAAACAATATAAAAAAATTGAAGATTATTTAGAAAAATATCCAAGAAATTCATGTACAACCTAAGCATTAGCAAATATAAAATTCTCTTTTTCTCATATAAATAAAATCAGATACAAAATCCAGAAAAATAAAACAAAATTACAATAATTCCTTTAATTATCTTTTTTTTTTGTTTAAAAAAAACCCAATTTAACTAAAAAACGGGAAAATAAGTTTAGAAACGTGCAACTCAAAGTCAATGGTCGACACCCAGGACTTCCATTGACCTTGTTGACCACGTGTCCATTTTTGATTGGCTACTGCAAGCTATTTTGATGTAATAACTTGTTCAATTATGTAGTCAACCATACTTCAAGTCTTCAATTACCAAATAGATAAATATATATCTTTAGAAATTCTCGGGAATTAAAATTATATGAAAAATGGTGGAAAGATGGGATAATAATATAATATACACAGAAATAAATTTATAAAAAAATATGAATCCTCATTCATTAATTATTAATAATTTAATATCCAATTATATATTTTTAAAAAATATATTTTTGTTTCAATTAATAAAAAAAATTTGGAAAGAAACTGAAAATAATATTTACCAAAAAAAAGTAATTCCATGAAAAAAAAAGAGGGTGTTTTCTGTAATTGTATGTTTTCCTTTCAAGACTTTTCCTTTGTTCCCCGGTGTTGGCCGATTATATGGCCGTGTTGGGGAATCCAGGGTTAACATATTACCAAAACACCCTTCTTGTTCTTCTAAACTACAAAAATACCCTCAAAGAAAAGTAAACCAAGAAGAAGGAAAGGGGTATTATTGTAATTTAGGGTATGCGAGAGGACTTTTCCAAACTGATTCTTTTATAAGTGTGAGGCTTGAGCTGAGCTTCACTTCGTGGCCGGAGATGGCGGATGGAGCCCTAGTTTGTCCTCCACGGCCAAAGCTCAGGCATGAGCTATGGCTTCTAGTTCTGGTTCTTGGTCTCTATTTCAGTTGTTCAGCCTCGGAGATCATCTTTGAAGAGCGCTTTGAAGGTATCTCTAGCTCTGATCCATTCGTCCGAGTTAATGTTTGATTAGATCCTTTATTTTTATTATTTTTTTACTATTTTTAGGCATTTTAATGGATTTTGAACTTTTTTTCTTAGTGCTTTTGATCAGAATCATGTTTATTTCCTTAATTTATGATATATTTTTTCCATAAATGGTGCCTTTTCTGATTCTATTGTTTAGACTTCAGAGTGAGTGTTAGTAATCTCGTTTTTGTAGTTTTTAGTGGTGAATTTACGTCGTGAAGAAGAAGGAGCTTAGAACTTGCCATACAAAGGGTTCATTCCTGAGTATCTTTATTGTGATATGCATCTAAGCAAACAGTTTTAGGAATTTATTATGGTTGTTCAGTTGATGTTCTTAGTGGGTGATACGACCTCCACACTTCATCCAGGATTGCCAGAACCAACGGCGACGATAACAATGGAGGACGGTGATCAGCGGAGCCATGCATAGGGACCACTCACTAGTCACTAATCATGCACCGGGATCACTAACGAACACTCGTCGAGCGAGGCGGGGTCCGCACTGGATGGCGGATCACGAAGTGTGAACCCAGCCACTGGACGGCATGACGCGTGGAGGAATATTTAAAACGTTATCTTTTGTTTTTTATAAGTCTTTATCCTTTTATCTCTTATTTATATTTTTGTTCGTTAG
This sequence comes from Dioscorea zingiberensis, assembly GCA_026586065.1. Taxonomy (NCBI): domain Eukaryota; kingdom Viridiplantae; phylum Streptophyta; class Magnoliopsida; order Dioscoreales; family Dioscoreaceae; genus Dioscorea; species Dioscorea zingiberensis. The sequence goes on along the minus strand of CM048820.1, from coordinate 5,061,157 downwards.
TGCCTTCACGGCTAAGTTAGTTATCCCTCTATCTTAAGTTAGTTATCTCTCTATCTCTATATAAGCTAGGGTTGGCTGCAACCATGCATGGATGATATGAATAAACCTTTCTCTTTTTAGTTATTTCCTCTCTTCTCTCTTATCACTCATCCTTTCTCTCTCTACAACATCTTCTCGGAGTATGCCCTCGCTCGAAGTAGGGCTACACGATACCCTCAATCCCAGCAGAGACGTATCCATTGTTGCTTTCGTTTTTTTTTTTTTTTTGACGGAATGAACGGGTGGTCAAGTGATCACTCGTTAAGACAATCAAAGGGACGGGGTGGCCTGGGTTCGACTCCATGCGAACACAGCGCGTGCGATTTCTCAGCGACAGCGCTGGTGCACAGGAGCGCCTCAAACTGCCCCCCACGAGATTCGAACCCACGCGGGGTTTGAATAACGGGAACCCGTTACCTCTGCGCCACGAGGGCGTTCGGTTCCATTGGTGCTTTCGTTGAGAGATATTATACATCCTCTATCAACAGCAACCAATTTACCTATGGAGGAGTGCAACCCTCAAGAAGCAGTCAAGGCCCTGCAGGCACAACTAGAAGACCATCATCAGGCCTTAGCTCAACTAGCGTCACGTATGGATATATAGATATATAGATATATAGGCACAACTAGCAGTCAATTCTAATTTTTTGATTTTTTAAAGATTTTTTTAAAATTAAAATTAGACTGCTTAGTAATATATATATAGATATATAGATATATAGATTTTTGAATTCATCTTTGTTTGGTTTTTTAAATTATTATTAGAACAACTTCAATTTTTTATTTTTTTAGTATTTTTAATAAATTTAATAAATTATTAGATATATATTTTTGAAGACATCTTTGTATGGTTTTTTAAATCATTATCAGAACAACTTCAAATTTTTATTTTTTATACTATTTTTAATGAAATTTTAATAAATAGTGGCAATTCAGTTTGATGGATTATGAACAGATTGGAAACATGTCGCGAGTAATTAAACAATTTAGAAATTTGAGCATATAGATGACACAATTAATACAAAGTTGATACAACACGATAGCACTATTAATAAACATGTCTTTTTTTTTGTTTTTGTTTGACAAAGGCAATAAATACCCCTGAAAGTAAGTTAAGGATGGGGCAACAAATGTGAAATCTGTTCAACGCAACTGCGCCCACACCTTACAAGATGAGGGGCTCGATCCAGGACCCATCTTTGTAGGTCATCATGGCCGTCGGTAAAACATGTCATATTTAATTTACATCTCCTAAACACACAAATAAACACAATCATTCCATTCTTACATCTTTATTACTTTGCAGTGACTTATACCTTTTACACAATCATTGACTGATACATGGTGCAGGTAACTAACAATCCTCATTTTCTTAGTAAAAGGAAAAAGACGGCGAAAAGGAACTATAATGAGATAGAGATCATCCATGATCTGGATTACATACATTCAGAACATTCATTTCAGCAAAGGTGCTGATTTCCCTGTTTTTTCCTTCTTCTTGCCAAAGAGCATGGTCATGAGAAATGTGTTTTCGTCGCTGTTTGTGGATTCCACACGGTTGATGCCAATCTACAAGATCAAGAAAACCAAGAACCATGAACTATGATACAGATATAACTTTTAAGACCAAATGCATTCATAATTGCAACTAAATCTGAAAATAACTGAAGTTGCATGTCAAACAATACCTTGTCTATGAACCAGAAACCAAGAGTTGGCATGTACTGACAGAGGTACATCACTAACAGCACAGGCTGCGACAAAGAGTTAGCAGAAGTATCAGAAATTTTGCACGATGGCTTATGAAGGAAATGGTAGTAATGGAATCAAAAGAATCAGAAATTCGAAAGGATTTTGTTCCAAGAGAATAACCTGGCCTGAAATCCAAACTTCCTTCAGCTTATGAGTTGCTGCAGTGATGATTAGATACACACATCGGTCGGTTGGCATAAGTTTCTGTCATGAAACATTAAGATAAGTGTAATGCACTATAGCTTTCAATTTGAAGGAAGGTGACCTCTTGATTTCAGATCGAAGTTTCTAATGAGGGAGTTGAAGATCAAGGTGAAGTAGATACCTCTCCAGAATTCTTTCCATAGGATACTGGCTTGGAGGCAATTGGACCAGGACAAACAACAGTAACATCAATGCCTTTCTGAATTAGCTGCAAGAAGGCACCAATGTATAGAGGTTGATCAGAAGTTCTAGTAGATTCAATGGGCATATACTATCAAAACAAATTGATATTCTCTGATTAATATGAGAATAACATTAGTTTGAACGATACCTCAGAACGCAAAGTGTGGAAATATCCCACTAGAGCGAATTTGGAGGATGAATACACAGATTGACCTGGTGCAGGTACTTTTCCTGCAGTACTGCTTATATGCAATCAATACTAAATTAGATAGCATCCAGTCTGGAGTCACAATCTACAATATCTGTTTCATAACGAAAACAACGGGTGATATTGTTTAACTTACCACAATAAAATGTCCTCCACCCCTTTCCAGCATAAATGGAGCAATAAGCCGAGTGAGATTTATTGTCCCCAGGACGTTTGTTTTAATAGTAGTCTAAGAGTAAAAAAATAAAACAAAATTATAAATTTCAGATTCTAATTATAAATTTCAGATTCTAAAGAATGATATGCAATAAATTTCAGAAAAGTAGGCATTGTTCAGATACCAGGACAGCTTCCCCGGTCATTTCTAGATCTGGTTTTGGCTGCAAACAGAGGGGAAAACTTAAGCCGACACAATTAAAGCTTATAAAATAATTCAAGACATGAGAGGAAAAAAACTTAGACCACATACAGGAGGATCATGGCCTGCGTTGTGGACCATATAATGAACACCAGCACCAGAAAAAAAGGACTCCGACTTCTTGACAACTTCTCTAAGGGACTCTTCATCAGATGCCAAATCCAACTGCAAAATTTCAATTCCAGCAGTTGGATATTTACCTGTTCCAACAAATGTCACAATAAAAAAAGGAAGAACAGATTGACTCCTTAAGCACACATGATTGATATCTCACCACTCTTTCAAGCAATTAATTGATATTTTCCTTAAAGACCCTTACCAAGGAGCTCAGCTTTGACATGCTCCAACTCTGCCAAATTTCGTGCAGAGATTATCACCTTGGCTCCTAGTTCAGCAAACTGTCTAGCAAGCTCCTTTCCTGAAGATTCACCATGAAGTTCTTATGCTGATTATCTGCTAATGCTATATAGTCTATTTATCTTAATTGATCATGGTTATTTAGTTAAGGTTTCCCACAAACTCAACATTCAAATGTTTGAAATTGTTTACACAACCCAGAAAAAGAAAAAGAAAAAGAAAGAGAGATTATAGATCACAATTATAGTACATGCTTTGATACAATAGATATGAAATTAATAGTAGTGAAAGCAATAAGATTAATCCTGTTGGTGCGGAAGCGTGTGATGGAGAAGGTGCAGTGGAGAAGAAAAGTAACACAGTAGAGAAAAGCACACAAACAATTTTACATGGAAAACCCTACAAATCGAGGGAAAAACCAGGGGGCACCGGCAAACAAGAAGTTTCACTAAAACCAGAGAGAGAACAATACAAGATTTCAAGTTGATGCCCTAACTTGAGATAAACCTTTTACAAGAAGAAGATCTAATTAAGAAGACTCAAATCTGAGCACAAATACTTAGACAAATAAACTCTTTATAAAAAACTACAAAGCTTCACTTGTCTTCTTCTTCAACAGAGAAAAATCACTCTTCCACTTCTTCTTCTCCTTCAAAAGTCACAGATGAGCTTCACTCTCTCTCTCTATCTCTATATATATGTCTATACACTACACTGGATGCATTTACCTTTTCATTTCTACTATCCTGGCGTGTTTTCCAAGACATCTTTTCTTTTGATTTGTGTGACACTCAACAATCATTTCCTTGCTTGCCTTACTTTCATTATCCCAATGTACTTCACCTTGGGATCAACACCATGACAGTTCAGCATATCAGCACATCTTGTTTGAGCATATCTTGCTCTGCACATCTTGCTTGAGCACATATATATCTTGCTTCAGCACATCTATATCTTGCTTCAACACATCTATATCGGCTCAACATATCTGCATCGACTCAGCATATATTGCTTCAGCACATTTGCGTCGGCTCAGCACATCTGCATCAGCATATCAGCTTCAGCATATCGGATAAGCACATCGGATCATGATCTACACATCTTCTCATGATATGCACATCTGCACATCTTGTCATGATCAACACATCTAGACATCTTGTCATGATATGCACATCTTGTCTTGGACATCAACCCAACAGAATCTCCCTCTCCAAGACAAATGAGAGAGATCTAAAATTATGACTTCTTGCTGATGAAGTGTGATTTGCTCCATACCTGTGATAGAGTAACACACTTCGAATTTCCTAAGTGACAAACCCTTTGTCAACATAACAGCACCATTATCATCTATGTGAATCTTTTCAAGAGCAAGTTGTTTTTCTTCTAATGCATCCCGTATCCAGTGATATCTCACGTCTATGTGCTTCGACCTTGCATGAAATGTAGAATTCTTTCCAAGATGAATCGCACTCTGACTATCACGATATAGAACATACTTTTCTTGCTCAAAATCAAGTTCTTGCATGAACTTCTTCATCCACAACAGCTCTTTGCTTGCTTCAGTCGCTGCAATAAATTCAGCTTCTGTGGTAGACAGGGCCACACATTTCTGAAGCTTTGATTGCCAGGTAACAGCACCACCTACATAAGTCATCAAGTAGCCAGACAATGACCTTCTTCTATCAATATTTCCTGCCATGTCTGAATCTGTATAAGCTACAAGGACTGACTCTTTTGTTCCAAAACACAAGCACAGATTTCTAGTGCCACGAAGGTATCTCAGAATACACTTAGGGGGTGTTTGTTTGGTGGGATTTGAGTGGATTTGGATTTCCAAATCCAGTAACTTTTCAAATCATGCGTTTGTTTCACTGCATTTCAAAGTCCAGTGTATTTCAAAATACGATTGATAAGGGATTTGGTTTTACGGCCAAATCGGCCATAAAACTAAATCCACCTCTTTCAAATCCCTCACGTGCCCACGTGAGGGATTCACTTCACGGTCAGCGGAATTCGTGGGGCATAATATTAAAATATATCACTGTGTAAATATAGTTGACTCCTATTTAACTACTTGGAGAGTGTTTTAAGGATTTTCAACCGTACAGATGGAAAGATCATTAAAAAATAAGTTTGTATGTCGATTTTTATATAATTTGGTGAGGTAATGATCCTCTCACTTAATAGTTGAAATTTTGAACCGTTCATATTTCTATAAAATAAGAACCGTTAAGTGAGAGAACCAAACAATTACTAAATTGTATGAAAATGGATATGTTAGCTTATGTTTACACCCAAAAATAAATAAATAAATTAAAAAAAATAAATAAAATAAAATAAAATGATTAGGAAATTTTTGAGGGGTATATAACCAAATTTCTCTAAAAATAAAAAATATATCCTGCCATATCCTGAGGCAAGCCAAGGACATATATCCCAAGGCAAGCCAAGGAAACAAAATTCAAGATAGCCTGAGAACACATATCTCGAGGCGATCTAAAAGTCAAGATAGCCCGAGAACACATATCTCGAGGTAATCTCAAAATTCAAGATAGCCTGAGAACATATATCTCGAGGCGATCTCAAATTCAAGGATGCCGAAGAATACAAATCTCGAGGCAATCTAAAAAAATGCAAATCTTAGGACATTCCAAGGGAACAAATCTCGAGGTAAATCCCAAGACCATCCAAGGGAACAAATCCTGAGGCAAATTTAAAATAAAATAAATAAATCAATCAAAATTTAAATTTAAAAAATGGATTTGATCCCATCCTGTTGACCCGATTTATCTTCATGCTAATTTAAATTTTAAAACAAAAAAATATATATAAATATTTGATATTATCCAGCTTGAGATAAAATCAAATTGGGATGTTAATTTATTTTAAATATCGGATATCATGTTGGATAAGGATCCTAGTCTATAAAAAAGGGATATTGAGAAGAAAAAAGGGCAGAGGGGAAAAGGTAGCAGAAGATCAAGACCCCTCCTCTCCCATATTTTTTATCATGTTATTGGCCACATGCGTCTTGGCCCCTCCTTGTGGATCTTGCGACGCCTTGATCTTCACCAAATCATCAGGGCTCCCTTGTGGACGTCGTTGCTGCTGCCTTTGTCATCTTCGGCCTCTCTCTTGTGGATTCCGTTGATGCCAGTTTTCACCAAATCGTCGAGCCACCCTTTGTGGGCCAGCCGCCGTTTTCACCCTTGTGCAGCTACATCACGCCGAGTCGTCACCTAGCCACCCTTGTGGGGCTATCACTATTGCCGAGCCACCCTTGTGGGGCCGTTATCGCCACCGAGCCACCCTTGTGGGGCTCATTGTTGCCACCGAGCCACCCTTGTGGTGCTATTATTGCTTGTCATCTAGCCACCCTTGTGAGGCTGATCGTTGTCGCTAGGCCACCCTTGTGGGGCCAATTGTCACGGTTGAGTTACCCTTGGGGACTACTGCTGGCTTTGATTGCCAAAGGAGGAATAAAAATAATAATATAAAATAAAATTAAAAAAAAAATGAAACAGAGAGGGGGGTCTGGAGGGTTAAAAAAAAAATTAATAAAAAAAAGGATAGAGTAAAAAGGGAGGACGGGAGAGAAAACTTTAGAAATATATATATATATATATATATATATATATATAGAGAGAGAGAGAGAGAGAGAGAGGGAGAGAGAGAGGAGGCGGAAGAGTCAAAAAAAAAAAAAAAAAAGAACGGATTAAAAAAAGGAAATCTGAATATTCAGAATATTAAAAAAAAATCTGAAAAAAAAACTTCTGAATTTTCGGAATGTAAAAAAAATTCTGAATTGTCAGAAATATCCTAAAAAAATTCTGAATTTTCGGAATATAAAAAATCTGAACTTTCAGATAAATCCTAAAATAATTTCTAAATTTTCAGAATATAAAAAATCTGAATTTTCAGAAAAATCCTCAAAAAAATTCTGAATTTTTTTGGAATATATAAAAATATGAATTTCTCAGAAAAGTCCTCAAAAATTTCTGATTTTTTGAAGCTTCAGAAAAATCCTCAAAAGAATTCTGAATTTTAGTAAAGAATAAAAAATCTGAAGTTTCAGAAAAGGCACAAAATTTTTCTTAATTTCAAGTTAAAGAAAAAGGAGAAAGAGAAGATGGGGAAAGAGGCAATACATATCTACATAGAAAATATATACATAACACACATCTTTAGGCGGATGATGAAATATAAATCTCAAAATAACATGCATCTCGATGCAACAACGGAAATGTATCTTGAAACGGATAATGAAATACAAATCCCAAAGTGACATGCATTTTGATGCGATGATAAGACACGCATCTTGAAGCGGATGATGAAATACAAGTCTTATAGCGGTATGTGCATCTCGATGTAATCGATGAAGTATGAATCCTTAATTGGCACAAATCTCAAAGCAATGATGAGCACGCATCTTAAGGCGGCTAATAAATACAAATTTTAAAGCGACACATATCTCAGGATGGTGATGAAACACTTATCTCGAAATGATCAATATAAACCTAAATCCTAAAGCGGTGCAAATCTCAAGGCGGCGATGAAGCATGCATTTGAAGCGGCCGATGAAACACAAATTCCAAAGTGGTGAAGCATACGTCCTAAGACGGAAGGCGGTGTCATTTAAATAAATAAATAAATAAATAAATAATATGTATACATATCTATATGATGATATTTATATGTGATGGAAATTATGATTTGTAAATAAATAAAATTATTTTTGTTCATTGCCTTTACTTGTACTTATGCCCTTAATCGGAGGTTCCCAAGACTTTGTTTGGGGTAATTAATACTAGAGGCTTACCTCTATTAGGAATAGCAGAACCCGCAATAACCAAAATAAATAAATAAACGACATTTGTGATTCGACGTGTCGTCTGGTGTCTCTTCACGTATTACGATGCCTGTGGGGGGTATTTTCGATCTTACAGCTTATTTTTCGATGATCTTCCCATCCGTACGGTTGGAAATCCTTCAAACATACTCCAAGCGGCCAAACGGGAGGTGAGTGGGAATGCACAATAATCCTCACACGTCTATATATATATATATATATATATATATATATATATATATATATATAAGAAAATAATCTTTTAAATTTATTTATAATAATATAAATTATTCATATAATAAAAAATACATCCATAATTATTAAAAATCAATATTATGTTAAATACATCCATATTAATAAAGTATTATAACGTGTAAATATTATTATAATTATTTTCTTAAAAAATTATATTATATATATAATAATAATATAATTTTTTTTCAGAAAATAATTATTAAAAATAATTATATATATATATATATATATATATATATATATATATATATATATATATATTTATGTATATTAATTAAGAACATTTTATGAGAATTTTATTATTAATAAAATCTACTAATAGCCTAAGGTGGGGGTAACCTCACCATGAGTAACCATATATAACGATTCTATAATCCAACACTCTAAATACATCAAACCAAACACATACTTTCTAAATCCATATTTACATATCCTTCTAACCAAACACTGGATTTGGCTCTACTATATTTTCAAATCCATGGATTTACAACTACAATGTAACTCAAAATCCATGGATTTGAAACTACCTCCAACCAAACGCCACCTTAACTGCGTGCCAATGTTCCTTCCCTGAATTAGAGACAAACCTGCTAACAACTCCAACTGAATGAGCAATGTCAGGTGTAGTACAAACCATAGCATACATGAGACTTCCTGTGGTGGAACCATAAGGGATCTTTTCCATAGCTTTTCTTTCTGCCTCTATCTTTGGACTTTGCTTGGTGCTTAACTTGAACTGTGCTCCAAGACGAGTACTCACTGGCTTGGCTTTGTCCATATTGAATCTTTGAAGTATCTTCTCAATATACTTCTCTTATGACAACCACAATCTCTTGGACTTTTTGTCACGAGTAATCTTCATGCCTAAAATTTGACTTGCAGCTCCCAAGTCTTTCATAGCAAAAGACCTACTCAACTCTCTTTTCAAACTTGAAATTCTTGAGATGTTGCTGCCAACAATGAGCATGTCATCAACATAAATCAACAGAATGACAAAATCATTAGTTGAAAACTTCTTCATAAAAACATAGTGATCTGAAGTTGTCTTGGAGTACTCATGCTCCCCCATAAAAGACTCAAACTTCTTATACCACTGTCTGGGAGCTTGCTTCAATCCATACAAGCTTTTCTTTAACTTGCAAACATAGTCTTCTTTTCTTCTGACCATGAAGCCCTCTGGTTGCTTCATGTAGATTTCCTCTTGAAGATCTCCATGAAGGAAAGCGGTCTTCACATCCATCTGCTCAATCTCCAAGTTAAGACTTGCTGCTAAGCTAAGAACAAATCTTATAGATGACATCTTGACAACATGAGAAAATATCTCCTCAAAGTCAATTCCTTTTCTTTGGTTAAATCCCTTCACAACCAACCTAGCTTTGTATCTTGGGTTTGAAGAGTTCTCATCATGCTTCACTCTAAAAACCCATTTGTTCTGCAATATCTTTTTCCCTTGTGGCAACTTCACAAGCTCAAAGGTTTGGTTGTCATAGAGGGACTGCATCTCATCTTTCATCGCCTCGATCCACCTTTCTTTATGTATATCATGCATTGCCTCTTCACAGTATTCAGGCTCACCATCACCTGTCAATAAGACATATTCATAAGCATGATACCTAATAGAAGGACATCTTTCCCTCGTGGATCTACGATGTGGAACTTCATCAGAAGAAGTGCTATCATCCTGCATATCTCCGATTCTTCTGAAGTCATGTTCTTCTGAAGTCGGATCTGCATCTTCAGAAGTAGGATCTGCCATATCGGAAGTATGATCTGCCATATCGGAAGTATGATCTACCACATCGGAAGTAGGATCTGTCACATCGGAAGTAGGATCAGACACATAACCGCTTTGTGCAGGATCCTTGACATCTTTATGAATGTCCTCTATCGTTTAGTCTTCAACAAACACTATATCCCGAATTCTAACTAGCTTCTTCTCAACTGGATCATACAACCTGTATCCAAATTCATCTTGTCCATATCCCACAAACACACATTGTTTGGTCTTTGCTTCCAACTTAGATCTTTCATCTCTTGGAACATGCACAAAGGCCCTGCATCCAAAAACACGTAAGTGATTATAGGATACATTCTTACCATACCAAACTTTGTCGGGGATATCACCATCCAAGGATACACGTGGAGACAAGTTGAACACATGTACAGCTGTATAAAGAGTTTCACACCAGAACGTGTTGGACAACTTGGTCTCAGACAAGAGACATCTAACCCTCTCCATGAGTGTTCTGTTCATTCTCTCTGCCACTCCGTTCAACTGAGGAGTCTTTGGTGGAGTTTACTGGTATCTAATCCCATGAGTCCTGCAGTACTCATCAAAAGGACTTACATATTCACTACCATTATCACTTCGGATGCACTTCAATTTCTTTCCAGTCTGTCTCTCAATTGATGCATGAAATTCCTTGAACACACCAAGGACTTGGTCATTTCTCTTCAAAGCATAGATCCACACCTTCCTGGAGAAGTCATCAATAAATGTGACAAAATAGAGTGCACCACCAAGAGAACTTACTTTCAAAGGACCACACACATCTGTGTGAACTATCTCTAATGCTTGGGCCTTTCTCAAAAGTGAACTGCTCTTGAAAGTAACTCTTGTTTGCTTCCCAGCCAGACAATGAGTGTATCTCTCTAACTTTTCTCTTCTTACATTTGAAAGAAAATTCCTTTTGATCAAGCAATATAGTCCTTTCTCACTCATGTGACTAAGGCGTCTATGCCACAACTCAATGGATTTATCTTCTTGAGTTGCATTCACAGAGTCTTGATTTACTAATGCTTGCATAGTATAGAGATTATGTTGCACTTATTACCATGAGCCATAACCATTGACCCTTTAGTAAGTCTCCATTGTCCATTACTGAAGGTGCTGTAGTACTCTTCATCATCTAACCTTCCTGTAGAGATGAGATTCAGATGCATATCTGGAGTATGCATAACTTTCTTCAGTTTCAATAATGGCCCATTTGCATGCTTCAACAGAACATCTCCCATGCCAATAACTCGAGACAAAAAGCTATTGTTTATTCTCAACATTCCAAAGCTGCCAGGAGTATAAGTGGTAAAGAAACTCTTGTTAGATGTTACATGGAGAGAAGAGCCACTGTCAACCAACCAACGGGTATCATCACTTGCTACATTCACCATGTCGGTATCATAAACGATGAGCATATCATTTTGTGTAGCAGCAGCAGTAGCATTTCCATCTTTGTTATCATCCTTTTTTTGCTTCTCTACTAGCCTGTTTTCTTTCTTAAGTTGAAAACAATATTTTATGATGTGCCCTTTCTTTCCACAGTGATGACACTCCATGTTCTTGAATCTGGATCTAGACTTGTTTCTACTTTTATCTCTACCTCTTTCATTCTTGAACCTGTTTCTCCCCTTGTTCTCTGTGACAAGAACCTCTGACTTCGAAGAACAACCTTGAGATTTTCTCTTCATTTCTTCATTCAGGACACCTGCCTTGATAGATTCCAAAGAAACAGCTCCATTGGGAGCAGAATTGACGTGAGAAATTCTAAAGGTCTCCCAGCTGTCTGGAAAAGTAGCAAGAAACAATAGTCCCAAGACCTCATCTTCAAACTTGATTCCCATGCCAAATAGCTGACTAATGATTCCTTGAAACTCATTCAAAAAATCAGGTACTGAACTACCTTCCTTGAACTTCAATCTCATTAATCTTTGTAGCAGAAACAGTTTGTTGTTACTGGTCTTGGAAGCATACAAATTTTCCAATTTGGTCCACAGAGTCCTTGCATGATTCTCATTTTGTATGTGGTTGTAGACATTCTCATCAACAAATTGTCTGAAAAATCCACATACTTGCTCATGCTCAAATTTCCACTCCTCATCACTCTTAAATTCAGGCTTTTGTGTAGCAAACACATGAAGATGCATAGCCTTTACAAAAAGAAGATCCTTCATCTTGTTTTTCCACAGACTATAGTTAGTCTCGTTCAAGCTGATCATCCTACTAGAGCCAGCATCCATCCCCTTCGCCATAGCTATGATACCACTTGTTAGTGCAGAAGCGTGTGATGGAGGAGGTGCAGTGGAGAAGAAAAGTAACACAGTAGAGAAAAGCACACAAACAATTTTACGTGGAAAACCCTACAAATCGAGGGAAAAACCACGGGGCACCGGCAAGCAAGAAATTTCACTAAAATCAGAGAGAGAACAATACAAGATCTCAAGTTGATGCCCTAACTTGAGATAAACCTTTTACAAGAAGAAGATTTAATTAAGAAGACTCAAATCTGAGCACAAATACTCAGACAAATAAACTCTTTGTAAAAAACTACAAAGTTTCACCTGTCTTCTTCAACAGAGAAAAATCACTCTTCCACTTCTTCTTCTTCTTCTTCTTCTTCTTCTTCTTCTTCTTCTTCAAAAGTCACAGCTCTCACACATGAGCTTCACTCTCTCTCTCTATCTCTATATATATGTCTATACACTACACTAGATGCTTTAACCTTTTCATTTCTGCCATCCCAGCGTGTTTTCCAAGACACCTTTTCTTTTGATTTGAGTGACACTTAACAGTCATTTCCTTGCTTGCCTTACTTTCATTATCCCAATGTACTTCATCTTGAGATCAACCCCATGACAGTTCAGCATATCAGCACATCTTGCTTGAGCATATCTTGCTCTGCACATCTTGCTCGAGCACATCTATATCTTGCTTCAACACATCTATATCGGCTCAGCACATCTATATCTTGCTTCAAAGACATCTCAGACGGCCAAGACATTATCCAAGATCTGCAGATATCGCCTTCAAAGATATCAAAGACAAATATATCGGATAAGCATATCGCCTAATCACATATTGGATCACGATTCGCATCAAAGACATCTTGTCATGATATGCACATCAGCACATCTTGTCATGATATGTACATCAGCACATCAGCACATCTTGTCATGATATGCACATCAGCACATCTTGTCATGATATGTACATCTTGTCTTGGACATCAACCCAACAAATCCAACAACAAGAAAAGCAGCAAGATGCTTATCCATTTTATTTCTTCATATAACCAAACACAAAGTAGATGATTTTCCTTCTTATTTCTATTATTTTCCACTATTTTGATAGAACAAAATGCAAGTGAACACTTGAAAAAAGCTCACCAATTCCCCTGCTTGCGCCTGTAACCCATGCAACCTGCAAACCCAAATTCATCAACTTTTAGTCAAAATCCACAAAAAGATAAACACCAAAAAGAGTTCAAGATCTCAAAAAATGAACACTAAACTCACTTTGCCTTCAACTTCCGATCTCTTGGGTCGCCCTTTGCAGAGCAAAGTCATATCAGCTACAATCAAATCAATAAACACCCATTAAACAAAAAATCACAACTTTCCACCAAAATTAGCATAAAAAAAGAGAACTCATTAACAAAAACACAATTAAACGCTTGATTTTGCTTTGAGGAATCACCATCAGCGAGAGCGAATCTCACAAGGAGACCCAAGATGACGACGAGCACAACCCCAACCACGATCAAAGTCAGCATCTTTTCGCTTGTTACGGGCTTGCAATACTTCAATCTCTACTCCCATTAACCCTACCTACTAGCTATATTACTCGCCATTAGAGAGCGAGAGAGGGTTCGTGGGAGCACGGCCACCATTGTTGAACCTTGACCGAGGACCAGGAACATCCATAGCCGTCAAGAAATCCTCGTGATTAGTGTTCTACCAAATCTTAAAGTGCTGTTAACGGCTGCGATGGGTCGAAAGCCACGGCGGATCGTCAAGCACGGCACTCTCCGGAGACTCCCGGGAGTCTTGAAATGGAGTTGAGAATTATATACAAGTCCTTATAAATTAGTAAATTTTCGTAAAACTCCCTGCAAGTGCAAATATTGAGTTGAAACTTCGAGGTTTCTTATGATTTCAAGAAAATTATGGTTTAATGAGTAAAAGAAAAGGGTTCGATTGTTAGGACTTCTGATAAATGATTAATAAATGATTAATGGGACTAATCCAAAACTTAATTAAATAATTAATTGGGTTGATTGAATCAACCTTTGTTTTAAATATTTGAGTGTGTTTATATTTCTATTCATTAGTTTGTTCAAACTTCAAAGTTCAATCTTTGTTGAATTTTCCAAGTCTAGCTTTCATTTTAATGTGACTTCATGGTTGTCATTAACCCAAATTAAAATTAAAAATCGATTTTGATCACGTTCAATAGATGATTGTGAATAAGGTTGGACTCCACAAGAGTTTTACATAATCACATTGCTATTCCTTTGTCTATTTTGGCATTTTGTATAATAACACAGTGTATTTGTTATATTTTAAATTTGCTAATACAAAATAATATATGTTGATGTGGAGATTTACTCCTTCTAGACGACTTATTTGGTTTGCTTGTTCTGCCTCATAGAATCAATGCCTTCTCTAGAGATCAGTCTTCATGGATCGAGTCTCATCGGGAAAAGGAACTGTTTGAAAAATTCAGCCAAATAGCATGCAAATGAGTGAATAATCCTGCAAACACTAGAATGATCAAGTTAGAAAGATATGGCTTAGGGCTTGACGTGCAAGAGCACTGTCGTAATACAGATTTAGCCTCCCTTGTGTGAGATTATCGGCTTCACTCCGTGTGCTAAGGTACACAAACCCGGAAGCTAGATCGTCTCCTCGCCTAGCACGTTCGACAATGAGATGCATTCAAGTATCACCTAAGGTTGCAAAGGTGTTGCAGATAGGAGAAATAAGAAGAAGAGGGTTGAAAATGGCTTGAAGCTCAAAGGAAAAGCAATGATTATAAGCCTTTTGGAAGGAGTGCATATAGTAATGCTCACTGTTGTGTCTGTTAGGATTTACCAATATGGTGTATATATAGGGGGAACTCAAACGGATGGAAATCTAGCAGTTCAAATAATACAAGGGATCAAAGAAGGCCAGTGGTTTAAGCTAGAGAGTTGCTGATTTTGAAGTGACATAAAGTAAATATTGGGAGTCTAAAAGAATCGGGTTTGGATGTACAAGAAAAGTGGGTATGGGCCCCACGTCCAATAGGAATTGTAGGAAAAAAATGATCCGAGTACTTGTGTAACACTTAAGTCAGGGACTCAAAAGAAAAAGAAAGAAAGAGTGAGGAGATAGCAAATAGAATTTTATATGAGAGAGAGTTACGCTCCAACTAGAACTTAATATATATGGAATTAGAATATGAGATAACAAATACTTTCTTCATGAGCTGATGACTTCTTTTTATAACAATTAGCTACCAGCCTGGGCACATTTACTACCAGCTTCCAACGTCTTTTGGAATCTATCCTTAAATAACATGGCAGTTATTTTAGCAGTTGGACTCTCATCTCAGTGCTCATGATCATGTGTCTTTAGAATCCCCCAATAATAATATATATTTTGAAATTACTTCAAGTTTATATCATAATTATTTTAGTAAATAATAGAGAAAAAAATATGAGTTTAATATAGCTCAATTCCTAGGTACTTAATTATTTCAAAATCTAACTAAAATAGATTATATTTTGGTGGTTGAGACGAAAAATTATATTGGCAAACAATATTAAAAAAATTGAAGATTATTTAGAAAAATATCCAAGAAATTCATGTACAACCTAAGCATTAGCAAATATAAAATTCTCTTTTTCTCATAAAAATAAAATCAGATGCAAAATCCAGAAAAATAAAACAACATTACAATAATTCTTTTAATTATCTTTTTTGTTTAAAAAAACCCAATTTAACTAAAAAACGTGAAACTAAGTTTGGAAACGTGCAACTCAAAGTCAATGGTCGACACCCAGGACTTCCATTGACCTTGTTGACCACGTGTCCATTTTTTATTGGCTACTGCAAGCTATTTTGATGTAATAACTAATTAGTTGTTCAATTATGAGGTCAACCATCCTTCAAGTCTTCAATTACCAAATATATAAATATATATCTTTAGAAATTCTCGGGAATTAAAATTATATGAAAAATGGTGGAAAGATGGGATAATAATATAATATACACAGAAATAAATTTATAAAAAAATATGAATCCTCATTCATTAATTTAATTATTAATAATTTAATATCCAATTATATATTTTTAAAAAATATATTTTTGTTTCAATTAATAAAAAAAATTTGGAAAGAAACTGAAAATAATATTTACCAAAAAAAAGTAATTCCATGAAAAAAAAAGAGGGTGTTTTCTGTAATTGTATGTTTTCCTTTCAAGACTTTTACTTTGTTCCCCGGTGGAGGCCCATTATGGCCGTGTCGGGGAATCCAGGGTTAACATATTGCCAAAATACCCTTCTTGTTCTTCTAAACTACAAAAATACCCTCAAAGAAAAGTAAACCAAGAAGAAGGAAAGGGGTATTATTGTAATTTAGGGTATGCGAGAGGACTTTTCCAAACTGATTCTTTTAATAAGTGTGAGGCTTGAGCTGAGCTTCACTTCGTGGCCGGAGATGGCGGATGGAGCCCTAGTTTCTCCTTCACGACCAAAGCTCAGGCATGAGCTATGGCTTCTAGTTCTGGTTCTTGGTCTCTATTTCAGTTGTTCAGCCTCGGAGATTATCTTTGAAGAGCGCTTTGAAGGTATCTCTAGCTCTGATCCATTCGTCCGAGTTAATGTTTGATTAGATCCTTTATTTTTTATTTTTTTACTATTTTTAGGCATTTTAATGGATTTTGAACTTTTTTTCTCAGTGCTTTTTGTTGTTTCTATTCACTTATAGAAAGCTTGTCGTGTAATCAGGAGTTTGTTTCCATTTTGATCAGAATCATGTTTATTTCCTTAATTTATGATGTATTTTTTCTATAAATGGTGCCTTTTCTGATTCTATTGTTTAGACTTCAGAGTGAGTGTTAGTAATCTCGTTTTTGTAGTTTTTAGTGGTGAATTTACGTCGTGAAGAAGAAGGAGCTTAGAACTTGCCATACAAAGGGTTCATTCCTGAGTATCTTCATTGTGATATGCATCTAAGCAGACAGTTTTAGGAATTTATTATGGTTGTTCAGATGATGTTCTTAGTGGGCTTGTTGTTAAAATGGAATTGATAAAAATTTGATACTATTTGAGTTTGATGTGGTGGACAGTGATAATTTTTTTTTTTTTTTTAATCATTGGTGATTTGGACAAAAAAAAAGATGGTTGGCAAAGCCGATGGGTTATATCGGACTGGAAGAAGAGTGAAGGCAAAGCAGGGACATTTAAGCATACAGCAGGAAAATGGGCAGCTGATCCAGATGATAAAGGTATGCATTGCGAAATGGGAAACCTGAGCACTATCTTATTGATATATCACCAGCTCATTTTATGATTAATAGTTTGGTTTTTGATGGATTTATGCTCTTGCTTGTTTCACGGGGGAGAAATTTTCAGGCATCCAGACATACCCTGATGCTCGGCATTTCGCTATAAGTGCTAAGATTCCTGAATTCAGCAACAAAAATAGGACACTGGTGGTGCAGTACTCTATAAAATTTGAGCAGGATATTGAATGTGGTGGTGGTTACATCAAACTTATGTCTGGTTATGTTAATCAGAAGAAATTTGGTGGTGATACTCCATACAGGTCTGTATCATTGAAAGTCTTATGTGCATATGTTATTGAGAAGGATTTCAAAACCTCTAGATGAACTTGATTATCATGTTGCCTTCTAGCTTGTAGTTGTTTAAAGTAATGGCATTGATGAAGCTTTTCTCAAATTGCCTCAATCTAGTAATTATCTGAACAAACCATGTGTCCAAAGTTATTCGTGGATGTTAGCTTGAAATTTATTTCCTTATGGTTTGTCAAATACAGTCTCTTAGAGGTGAATTTGACTTCGGTATTCAATTACCCTTGGTTTATGTGTCTGTCTGGTTCTAGTTTCTCTACCTTTGGTGGTTCAATCCAACAACATGAACCATGACAAGTACAGTTTGCATTCCCTTGCTATGGGAAACGCCGTTTGAACTTTTGCAAGAAGTTACTCATAGGCTGTAAAGAAGACTTGAGAAGAGAACAATATGCATCAATCAGCTATAACAACGTGGACAAGTGTTGTGGTCATAATTAAAGAACATATTTAGTTCAGGGTAGTTTAAGATATACCGTAGTAAATACAAGCTATTAGATGCAATGAGGTATATATTTTCTTGGCATGCTAGATTATCTTAATATCTTGTGCAGTAATTTCTGTGAATTAATGCCAATAAATTCAATCTTATTATAGATTTTTTTATTTATTTGTATAATGCTTTGATTCTTTGTAGTCTGCCATTTGACAGTGTGAAGTTTTTCGTTTTGCTTCTTGCAGTTTAATGTTTGGACCTGATATATGTGGCACCCAGACAAAAAAGCTTCATCTTATACTTTCATACCAGGGTCAAAACTATCCTATAAAGAAGGATCTGCAATGTGAAACTGACAAGTTAACTCATGTTTACACATTTATTCTTAGACCGGATGCCTCTTACAGTCTCCTTGTTGATAACCGAGAAAGAGAATCAGGAAGCATGTACACCGACTGGGATATTCTTCCCCCTCGGAGAATCAAAGATGTTAACGCAAAAAAGGTTACTGTCAGATTTCTTTTCATCATATTATCTGGCTTCTACATTTTCATGCTACATCTTGTCTAATTCTGATATCTCTGCTTATGACAGCCTAAAGATTGGGATGATAGGGAATACATTGATGATCCTAACGATGTTAAGCCTGAGGTTTAGAATTTTTAATTTTATTTTCTTTCTTGATGATTGTGTTGGAGAGCTACATGCTTTATGTTTTTTGTTCATTTTTTTTTCAGGGTTATGATTCAATTCCTGCTGAAATCCCTGATCCGAAAGCTAAGAAGGTACTTAGGTTACTGTGAAATAAGTAGTTACTTGGGTGAAGCTGTAGTTGAAATTTTGTTTCTTTTACCAGCATGGTAGAAAACTTTTTACGCACTTTGCTGTAATATTATGATGATGGTCGCTGGTGTTATTGTTTATTGAAAACCAAACCCCTTATGATTGAATGGTTCTTTTGCATTTTGATCAGCCTGATACATGGGATGATGATGAAGACGGTATATGGAGACCTCCAAAGGTTCCAAATCCTGCGTATAAGGGACCGTGGAAACGCAAGGTTTGTTTAGGGAGGTTTAAGTAATATTGATGGTTAGAGACTCATTACTTCGAGCAACTAATTTTTGTTTTTCTCTTTGTATTTTTATCAAAACTGCAGAGGATCAAGAATCCAAACTACAAGGGCAAATGGAAAATCCCATGGATCGACAACCCAGGTGAGCTAATAATTATTGCTGATGTGAATGTTGCACTTGACGTATACAAATATTTGGATCAACTGTTATTATAGAACACAGGTCAACTGTTTACCTGCCACATGTCTTGTGAAATGAGTTCTGTGTCCGTTAATGTACTATATCATACTTCTTTAAGTATCTTACTTTTGATAATTCCAAAATGTCGGCTAGAACTTAATCAACCATCTAATGTTGTGAGAATCTGGAGTTAATGCATCTATCCCTTGGTGATCTTCTATACTTGAACAGGAACCTCTGATCGGTAAATATCATAATAAAATGAGATGATTTGACCATGGGCAACATAGTCAATGATGGCCTCATCTAAGAGAGATTATTTTATACATATTGCAGTTCCAGAAAAGAGGAGAATAAAAAAGTATGAAAGCTAAGATGGATGTATCCAAAGAGTATCTGGTTTGGAGATTTTGGTATTTAGTAGATGTCATCCTTGTGATATATTATTCTCTGAGGGGACATCAGATCAGTCTAACTGATGTTGACAACATATATATTATAGTTAATTTATACTTTAGAATAGGAGATTAATACAAACATAAATATGTTTTTAGATATCTGGTGGTGTTGTGTGTTTTCAAAGTATATGCTTGTGCTTAAGTTAAATTACTCTTTTGATTGGGCAGAGTTTGAGGATGATCCAGATCTTTATGTGCTGAAACCTATAAAATATGTGGGAATTGAAATATGGCAGGTAATGTTTTAGTTCTGTTTATATTTTTCTGAAGTTCACCTGTTGTGTTCTATATATGTTTGTTTATTGCTTAACTCTAATGCAAAATAATCTGAAACTTGATGAGATACAGGTCAAGGCTGGTTCAGTCTTTGACAATATTTTAATATGTGATGACCCAGCATATGCAAAACAAGTTGTGGAGGAAACTTGGGCCAAAAATAAGGAGGTGGGCGTTCACAGTTCATACATTTTTCTTTTGCATGTAGTTAGCAAAGCATGTTTTTGATCATGTTAATTTTCGTGATTATACATCAGGCTGAGAAGGAAGCTTTTGAGGAAGCGGAAAAAGTAAGGCGAGCTAAAGAAGAAGAGGTGATCACAATCAACAATGATGTTTCATTTGAAGCTTTTTCCAAAATATGATTCCCAAACTTGTGTGCAATGATGCATCTAAAATTCTCCATGGGGACTTGAAGGAAAAAAGAAAATTTTCAAACTTTCGTTCTCTGTGCAGGAGGCCCAGCGGGCAAGGGAGGAAGGTGAGCGAAGGAGAAGAGATCGGGGGCATGATCGGCGTTCTCGTGATAGAGAGAGATACCGGGAGAAGTATAGAAGGGTACATCTTTATTTTCCCAATTGTTTTTCTTCATCCAACTTTCTTATGCAAAAATAAAAAAAATTGGCTGTGAAATTTAATTTTCATGCTCAAACACAGCATGATAATTTGCTAAGATATATTCTTTGTGGAGCTAATCAGTCTCAAAGAACCATGAAATGTGACAATATGTTTTCTCAATGAACACTTACAGTAGTGCACTAGAACAGTGGGAGCAAGTTTAGGTGGTTAGTTTATCCTACGACAAAGTCGGTTCAAATTAGATGTAGATGTTATAGGGATTATACCTTATCTGACCCAACACAGTTACGATATCCTCTGATGATGTTCTCATTCTTCAACGTTCTCACACCTATCTTGCTATACTGACACCATTTGGCATCACTTTTAGTCCATTTTCTTTTGCGGAACATCCTTTACCACTCTAACTTACATTTTTCTTTTCCATATCATATTGCTAAATGATTCTAACTTGCCAATTTTTAAGAATATTGGATGAGCCACTTATTTTAGTTTGTCACCAGTAATCCTCTGTTGGAAAGTGAACTTATTTGATGGGTGTTTGAAAACAAGGTGCATGCATGGTGGTTCTTCGTTTTTCTGTGTTTTTTCAGTTTCTCGTAATGTCTCCTTGGTTTCAATAGTGTCTCCTAGGATTTCTATATTGTTATTAATATCTAGAAAGTTAATGGTTAAGTACCTATATAAAGGGATGTATGGTAGGCTACAAAGTAAGCAAGTATAATTCAAAGTATTTCCACCATCTAAAATACTTGTCTTCTACGTCTCTTCTCTCATCTTCCTCTCTTTTGTGATGTAGTCCTAGTCTTATTTCCAACATCCTCAAACCGTGGTTGCTCTTTTAGAGGAAAAATCTTACTGTCTCTTTGTGATTTGTTTGTCTATTGCTGACAACCCTGGTTTATCCTGTCCTTTAAGTTGGACTATCTTTATTATTAGCACATGGTTGTTTCTGTTTCCTTTTGTATTATTGTCTGGAAATTATTTGAAGGAGGAACAATGATTGTCCATCTGCCTGAAGTTTGGTTATCCTAAGCCTACTAAAATCTTGTTAAACTTCATCCTAAAACTACCAACTGCGAAGCTGTTGATCTCCCAAGATTCTTGATGCTAAGGTACTCTAGTTTTCGCTAAAAATCGGGAAACTTGTAAGCTATATACAAAATAAGCAATGCGGAATTCAAGCCTGTAGAACTTTGAAAATCTTTGTTGATGGTCTGTTAGTTAACAATGCTTGTCTAACTTGGAATCCTCATCTGCAGCGCGACCACCGGGACTACCTTGACGACGATTACCACGTAAGTTGTGAAGCTCCATTTGTTCCTCTTATTATATCATTCCCCAAGTTGTGCCTTTACCATTATCCTATCAATGCAGGATGAATTGTGAGATCGAAAAACGCTCGAAACTCCATCAGGGATAAGATTCCAAGTACCACACCATTTATGAGCCATATGACAGACAATAAAGAGTTCCATTGCAATGTTTCTCCACATATTATGTTCATCTATGCTCTCAATTGTACCATGTGTCGTAAGGACTTGAAGCTTGTTAGCCTCTCTTTATTACCATGACTGAACAATTCAGCAAACACTTCATCCTTTGTGATTGTGAATTTGTGATGACTCCTCAATATTGTATCATTTTCTAAACTAGGTGGAATTCAATCCTCTTTTGCTTTTATCATGGGGCAGAGTTAGTTATTTTAAATATACCTAATTTAATATTCTAAATCATTATTTTTTCCTTTTTTTTGGGAATTAATTATCCATATATTAATGTAAATTTCTTACTTTTTTTTAACATTGATTTGGACCGATAGGGATAGTTATTTAGGATAAGTTATAGAAAATTTAGATATAATTTGATAATTTTTATTTTTTTAAAAAAAAGGAAATAATAAGTAAAAAATATTAAATAATTTTTCGTTTGTAACGGGAGAAGAACAATACAATCGTGATCTCTAAACATTCTCGAAAGACGAGGCCACGGTTCCTTGAATCCATTCTTCTCTCTATCGAGACCTTCGAGAGTCGTCCCCAATGGAGAAGGAGGGATCGCAGGAGGATGATTCCGGCTTCAGCCATGAGATCACCGGCATGCCTGACCACCCCCCAAGGCGTGGCAGTGGCCACCGGCGAGCGCAGTCGGAGATCCTTGGCCTCCCGGATGACATCAGCTTCGATAGTGATCTTGGCGTCGTGGGCTCCGCCGCTGAAGGCGGCCCCTCGCTCTCCGACGAGGCGGATGAGGACTTGCTCGGCGGGGACGCGCTCGATTCTTGGCCGGGGATGACGTCCGGGATGGGCATTGCGGGCGGTGAGGGTTCGAGCTCGAGTTGGACGGAGAGGCCGAGGATTAGGCATCAACATAGCCAGTCTATGGATGGATCGACTTCGGTGAAGCCGGAGACGTTGGGGACTGAGGGGATGACTCCTGCGGAGGCAAAGAAGGCCGTGGCGGCTTCGAAGCTCCAAGATCTCGCCGCCATTGATCCGAAGCGCGCCAAGAGGTTTGGTTCCTTCTTGCATGTTTTTAAGTTGTTTTTAGTTGCATGAGTTTACCATATTCCTTGGGAATCTTGAACGATTGGGTTTTAGGCTAGATCAACAGAGCAAGGGATGAATGCTTGCAAATTGCAACAAAGTAATCTTCCTTCTTGGTTAGTTGCCGGAAAAGCAAAATTGTTTTTGTTTAATTGAAAAAAATGTTTGATTATTCTTGATTTACGGAAAAATAAGAAGTTAGATATCATTTTATATGAAAAGTGAAAACATCTACTATGGTTGATAAGATCAGAGTGCACTCATAATATAAGGTATGTGTAGGGCAGTCTTGTAGTTTGATGTGCAAGAAAAGTTATCTTGGATTTCATTTGAAAGATATGTAGATCCTTCTTGTGCATTCTTTACATAGATTTATCAATAAGCATGCTTGAAAGATCATTGTTGAAGACAATTGTTATGTGTGTGCAACTATGTTCTTGCAGTAAAAGTGAATGTCATATGAATGTTGCTTTTGATTGCTAAGCGAATGCACCCTAAAGTATTTCCATCAGAAATATTTAGGTGAGTGGTGAGAATGGTCTCTTGTTGAATGATAATCACCAAGTGCAATTTCTTTAGTGAATCTTGATGACTATTACCTCTCTTTTCTGGGTAGAAGTTTGAAGTTTCACGTGGTAATGGATCCTTGGGAGGTTTAGATTACATGGGCGAGGAGTTTTCATGGTAGAGACCATGGTATTATCTCAACAACATATGAAAAAGAACTGAAATTTCAAAGATCAACGATATGACTGTGCAAACTTCAAGCTTATTTTGCTTTTTACTGGAGATTGCACTTGATGGTAGAATTTGGTTATAATCATTCCCTTATTAGAGCTCTAAAACTTTAGTGGATTATTATCCATCATCAGCTATTCTTTGTTGAGCATTTATCAATAATCAATCATCAAAACTGTGTTAAGTGTGATCAGCTCTTTGACAAAGCTTTCCAGCCGAAGCAACAATATACTACACTGTTCCTTATCACAATTATAGGCCTTTTCTTTTGTTCAGTTTTGACCTTTGCAGCTTCTTGTTAGTTTCAATCTGTACGCACCCTCTATCAACTGACCTATATAACTAGCACTTTGATGACACTTGGTAGGATATGGGCAAATAGGCAGTCAGCTGCAAGATCAAAAGAAAGAAAGATGCGTTACATTGCAGAGCTTGAGCGAAAAGTGCAAGGCCTGCAAACAGAAGCAACGACAATGTCAACCCAATTGGTCATGTTACAGGTATGATTTCCTTTTTTATGTGTCATATATGATATAAAAGGCTAAATTTGGGCCATCTCTTTGTGTTCCATTAACATAATTTCTTTTTTTTTGGTATCTCCTTGAACTGTGCTGTCATAATTTTATGCATATAGACACTTTGTTTTAGAAAGCTTCATGAAAGTGATAGATGATATTTTATAACTGGTTGCCTGCCTGTTTAGAATGAATTACAAACCAAAGGAAGACATGTAATCAATCGTTAATTTGGCTGTATAAAATGTCTGTTGAAACTTGAAACAGGAGAAAAGCCTTGGACCAGATTTGAAACTTTAGAGTTACTTTCTCATTGGCATTTCCATTTCTCATTTGTTATGCCAACTTATTTCTTTTGTATGGTTTTTCATGCATTCTTGGGTGTATGTTTCATAGCATTTGGAATTATCTGTTTGATATTGAATTTGCTTAATTGTATTGAATATCCTTCATTCACATGGCAGAGAGACCATAACAGTCTAATGGTTCATAATAATGAACTGAAGCTGCTTGTGCAGAGCATGGAACAACAGGTTCTACTTCAGGATGGTAAGGATTTCCATTAACAACTAATCAATACTTTGCACCATTTCTTGTAACCTTTCAATGGGTAATTTCTTTGATCATGGCTGTACACTCAACTTCTTGATGTCCGCGCTGTAACCCATATAGCCACAATCATGCTTTTAGCTAAATAGGTCCAAGTGCTTTTGGTTAAAAGGTTGTGCAGCCTGTGCTTAGTTTGTCTGATGAATATGGCTGGTTCTCCAAGACTGACGTATAATCTTATTAGCAATTGGATCAATCACTTCTTTCCATTAATTAATATCTCTTGACTCAGTTCTTCTGCTCGCTCTACTGAAAGTTTGCTCTCTTATCTTGCCTTCTTGGCACAGGCCAAAACAATTTGATCAGAGATGAGATTCAACGACTGAAAGTGGCAACTGGGCAGATGTTACCAAATAGTGGACAAGCGCTGAACTATGGTCCATCTTCTTTTGGAGCCAACCAGCAACTATACAGCAATAATCGTCCAATGCAAACCCTTTTAGCTGCCCACCAACTTCAGCAGCTCCATCTTCATCCGCAGCACCCGCAGCAGTTACGCCCAACACAGCACCAAGACCAGCAGCAACAACAGTGTGACCGCGGAGCTGAAAATGAAAGGGTTGAAGAATCTTTGCATTCGAGGGGAGCATACTCTGGAGGGATGAATCTAGGAAGGTAAACCCAGGTCATCAACTGATCGACTTATTGTACTTGGCTGGATTAAGGATCGAGATCAATCATGCTTGTGAAACATGCTTAAGAGAGAAGATGAACCTGTGAAACAATGCATCTTGCTATTCCTTTGTTGACAGTAGAGCACAGGTTGATGGAGGGGATCTTCTGGGTAGTCTCCTTTTATAACTGGCTGGCTGTTTGGGTCCAAATATCAGATGTATCGATCATAATAATTGTATCGAATGTTTCTTTGCTTGGCAATGCAGAAGTAATCTGAAGGTTTATTAGTTTGACCACCTGAATTGATCAGCTACAGTTATTCTTTGGGTTACTTGTTGCTGCTTGAATCTGTCTTATAACAGGCAACAAAAGAAATGGTCACAGGCTGTTCCATAGTACGAGTTAGGATCTCGCCAAAGATCTTTTGGTCTAGCGACATAGGTCCTTTGCATAAGAGATTCGGCCCATGGAAGATTCGGCCCATGGAAGTCCCAGAATCAAATCTCTGCTAAAGCAAGGTGAGGGTGCAGGATGTGGGTCACCCAGTGGAGTAGCTCACACAAGCACACAAGTTTTCTCCGTGTTGGCTTGTAGTAAATCGGGCGGTAAAATAAGTACATGTTGTGTGAAACCATCGAACGGTAAAATAAGCTATGCTATGTGAAACCCAGGATAAATCGAGCCTTTATCCACGTCCTATTTGATTGATCCTTTAGGGGCGCTTGTTACCCATGTCCAAAAAATAATAATAATAATAAAATAAAATAAAATAAAATTATAGTGCTACTTGGAAGCTTGGCTCAAAGATACAAAAAATTACACAAACATTTATAAAATTTCTCCTTTCATATATATATAATTTAAAATGAGTAAGATTCTCATTTTTTTTCTCCAAGAGTATAAAAAAAAAGTAGTGTAATTTTCAAAATTTTGGAGGGGTATATACATATATGGTTATATAACAAAGGCTTCAAATTCAATTCACCCACCATCAGACAGTTATTAGGGGTCAAAATTTCCATGACTAAACTTCTTAAACTATGTTAATTATCACCTTCAACTCCTCGGTGCAATCTGGAGTCCATAGATTTCCCTTCCTTTTCACAGCAGAACTCCCTCACCCTCATCATTGTAGTTTCTCATCTACATGATCATGGTATCACTTTGTCTGCCGACCATGCAAATTAAGAATAAACAATCTGCTACTCTATTCTGAAAGCTATGATAGCGCCAATGACGACTTCATTCTTTCAAGAGAACTACAAATAATGACAAAAGAAATATTTGGTTGTTCTTTCAGACATATCAGCTACAAATTAAAATTTATTTTTTCTATTTTGGAAGAACAAAGTGTTACCTCATTGGAAAATTTGGCAGCAACTCTTCCACAACTTGGAGAAGTATCAGAGGTCCTTTATCTCCCTCAGGAGAACCCAAGCGTTCTTCGGTATCAGACCCTGATTATGAAAGATAGATCTCGATTGCTAAGTTAATTGGCACAGGCCAAATGTTTAGAAAGAGATGAACAGGGAATTAGTAAAAAGTGGTTAATTTGGATACCTCGGAGATCTACAGGTTGTGATGATTCACCTCTAAGATAAGATCTTGTTACTGCATCTGTCTGTAGACCTTCGAGCTGCATAACTTTGTCCAACCAGTGACCGATGATCTTACGAGACAACAAGCTTGTCTCGTCACAGATATCTTGGATCACCTGACTAGTATTTGGGCAAAGTTCCACTGGTTTGGAAGAAGCATGTAAGACATTTGTGTCCGTATCCTGAGCAAGGCTAGTTTGCTTTGGATTTTTATCGGTAACAGCTTCCTGATCCATAAAACTGGAATGAGAAGGCAATGAATCCTCTGTGGTCTTGAGTTCATTATTTGACGTAGGTTGGTGTTGCAACACATCCATATAGGAATGACATCCTATTTCAAACAATACAAAATCATTATTCTCAATTACATCATCACTTTCCAACTCTTGTGACCCTTCTTCATTAACAGCAGATTCAGGAAGTATGCCAGAGAAAAATTGTTTAAGCTGACTGCTCACGTTGAGGACAGATTCTATTTCCTCTTCTTTCGCCTCTTTTGAGATCAAGCAAACTTGATGTCGGGACCTCCTATTTATCGCAGTCAAAATCCTGAGAGCTTCCTCTGAGACACCTATCTCATCACATTCAAATAGACACTCCATCAGATACTTGCTGAGGGTTGTCCTGAAAGTCTTCCACGGGATTTTGGCTGCTGGATCTATCAAAGATTGAATAGCTTTTAGTTCAGCATATTTAACCTTTCGAAGAGACCAAAGAGCTCTTAGAATATCATCCTGCAAGTCCATTGTTTTGGATGAGAATGGGAAAAATTCAGATATTGTGATATCCATACAACCGGTTTCCTGTTTGAGAAACAGAAGCATGACTGACAATGCTTTAGCTAATGGTTTCGGTAGGTCCATGCCTTCCTTGAGTTTCGACACCATCTGGTGGCATTTCTTACCGACTCGTTCTTTGAACACCTCTTTTTTGCAAGAGATGGATATGACAGGTGGGAATTGAGGGATATATCTTACACCCTTGAGCTTTCTGTTCATCACAAGTAGAGTATGGACCGACATTTCGTGAAGTCGTCCAAATAGCTTGTCAATGGATGCCAGAAGAGGTGCACGGACAGGTGTGAACAGTGTCAATTGTTTCTCCCGAAAGTTATTTGGATTCCTGAATATTTGTGAAAGCTGATTCAGTAGGACGAGTCGGTCCTCATAATTTGATTCTGTAAGGACCACTGCAAGATATTCTTTTATGATATTTTTCATCTGTTGACGAGTTCTTTCAAAACTAACCTTGCCAAGTGTAACAGTATTGGCTATGAGGAGAAGTGCAGTGTTGTTCAAATCATCCATAATGGAATAAAAGGTCTTCAAAAATTGGAGTGGATTTTCAGCATAAATTTGCATTTTATGCATGTGAAAATGTACCAAATAATCCTGAACCACATGGTGTCTGCCTTGGTTAAATGATCCAAAACTTTTCTCAATTTTAGTTTTTATTGTTTCAAAGGAAACCTGAAAAGGGACAACAATAAGTACCAAGTATCCTCAAGAAAATGGCTGTTTCAAGCACAAAAGTATGAGAAAGTATCTAAAAATAAAAAGCTGAATGGAATTTCTTTACCAAGAAAATAGATAAAAAAACGAGGAAAGTAGTTAATAGACAAGTTCAACAATTTGCTTTGTTCTGATTTATTTAACCTTCAAAAATTGATAGCATAATCAATGGATCATATTTAAAGCATAAATGAGAAGAACAAGAGATTTGATAAGACATTAAAGCAAGCCACTCTTGTTTGATCTTTTCCAAGAGGGTGTTGCTCACCAGCATGTTACTTAAATTACATATTAGGAAAATCACTATATTTTCAAGCAGTTGGGGTATAGAATAAACTTATTTTTCCTAGAAGAACATCTTCTCGCACTCTTGTCGTGGATGTCAAAAACAAAGTGAATACTTAAATAAACTTTTAGAAGACTTTATCACATAGATGGTTCAAAGAACAAATTACCTCATCACTCCTTATAATTGATTCTGGCAAGAACCTACGCCAATATTAGAAAAAAGAAATTTATCATTTACTTTTAGATTACACTTCCAATGAACAATTTCTATAATAAATAGTCATTTACATACAACATTCTAAAGAATTGATACAATAGGAAGTATAAACAGATATCATGGATAAATACATGAAGGGTAATCAAATATAGCAATCTTTTAGTTATGAAATACTTGGATCCTAGACATGAAAGGTCACATTTCTATTCACGAAACTGGGAGGAACACACCTCCAAACCCCAAAATCTACAAAACATCCTCCCAAAAATTAATCAAACAAATAAGAAACTATAGCCGATGAGAGTCGCAATGACAAGTTTTACACATCCAAATGTCACCTTTTCCGACTAATATAACTAGTACTAAAAAGCATATACCCTACCATTTGGGAAAAATTTTGTTCTTCTATAATCAAAATCCATGAAGGGGTGCCTTGGCGCAACGGTGAAGTTGTCGCCATGTGACCTGGAGGTCACGGGTTTGAGTCGTGGAAACAACCTCTTGCAAAAAAAAAGGCAGGGTAAGACTGCGTACAATAGACCCAAGTGGTCCGACCCTTCCCCAGACCCCATACATAGCGGGAGCTTTCTAGCACCGAGCTGCCCTTTTTATAATCAAAATCCATCAAGAAATATGTTGGATGTACCCTCACATCAGCCATTAAAATGCATCTTTTGACAAAACACTCTTGAGCCGTTGGATCCCAACGGACATATTTGTGACCGTTGAAATAAATTCAGCTCTATAAATTCCACTGTTGCAACCCTAGCCGTATGTGTATTCTAATCTTCATACTCTCCAGCGCTTCTTCTTCTCTGGCTGCCCTTTCTCCCATTCACTCATCTTCATCCTCAATTTGAAGCTTGGCATTGATCTCATCATCTTCTCTACCTTCTGGGGATACTTGAGCTACTCCTACCCGGTGACGTGCCACGGGGAGGTGCCGATCGATGCGTGGGTTAGGATACCCTATTAGCTGGAGAGATCGTCGTATTCCTGGACGAAGGAGGCAATAATCGGCTTTTAGGGCAGTGCTATCGCACGCCCTACCCAGGCTTGATCTTTCTAATCTTTCTTTTCGGTTTTGGGCTGGTTTTGTGTTCACAGTGTTTGATTTAGATTGTTGTTTTGAGTGTGATTTAATCACTGTTAACTTCTGCATTAAGTGGAGTTTTTTGGGTTGATTAATTAGAGACTTTACCAACAATCTAAAAGCTGATTAGTCCATTTATTAATGCTCGTTGTCCATAAAGTTCAAACATAAAGCCCTATGGTTAACTTCTGGTTTAATTTCAGTTCTTAAATCTGATTACATTTCAGTTAACTAATTCTGCTGGAAAATCATCACTGTTGTGCCTTAACTCATCCTTTTTTAAGGATTTCCCTCTCTTGATCCACTGAATCTTTTGATTTGCTACTATCCTGTAGTTAGATTCCATCTATTTAATTTCCACTAAAGCCAATTCAATTGGTTAAGGAACCATTTCAGCCGCATCATAACCATTTTCTTTTAAAGCCCTGATTACTGCATCACAACCTGCATATTAAGCTTTGTCCTTTGATTTATTCCTTTAAATGCTCTGTCCTGAGCCACTAAATCTTATCAACCTGCGTAGAAGTTGGATTTTATTTGCTCAGTTAAAGCCTCGATTTAAGTCAACTTAACTTATTGAAATTTAAAGTCTGCCTTTATTAATTGCTGAAGTTTTACTGTATTTTCTGCATTGGTGTCTTGTAATCTTTTGCTTAAGTAGCTCATTACTGTAGCATTGAATTAGATTGACACTTTGTTAGCAAAATGTCGTTTAATAATACCGACATGGCGTACAAACCTGAGAAGTTTGATGGGAAGACTGTATTTAGGAGATGGCAAGCACAAGCTGAGTATTGGCTTTCCACTCAAGGCTTAGCCTCAGCTCTTAGGAACCCAAACTCTGATTCAAATGACTTTGGTTCTGATGGCCTTCGTAGACTTTCGATGTCCTACTCTGACCAATCTCAAACTTCAAACACAACTGATGTATCTGCAGAAGAAATTAATTACCACTGCAAGTACCGTTTACTTAGCTGTCTTTCTAAGAGATTATGCAACAAATACTATGAATGTAAGACTGCCAAAGAAATTTGGGACTCTCTAGAAACTGAATATGGTCCAAACAATGCCACTAGAGTTAGTCACCTGACAGTAGACTTTGATAACTTTAAGATGGTCGACAACACACCAACGGAAGAACAAATCCTTACTTTCATGAGTACATTGCTTCATTTAGCAAACATGAGACAAATTTCTCAGAAATTCAAATAGTGTCTATCTTACTTAACAAACTTCCACCATCTTGGTCTGATTTCATTGATTCACTCAGACACAAGATCAACACACTGAACTTACTAGAAGTCTATAACATGCTTAGGACTGAAAAAGCAAACCGTCTCCACTTTAGATCCACGAATACCTCTAAGGGAAAAGTTTACATGACTGAGTCCAGTAACAGCCCCAAAGGCCCCAAACAGTCACCTAAAAACAAAAATCACTCTCCTAGGGGCAAGAACTTTAAACATAGGTGCAAACCACACACGCATCCCACTTCTCAGACTAGACTACCTATTCCAAAAAATTCTGAGAAGAACACTAAACATTGCTTTATTTGTGGTAAGACCAACCATGTGGCGAAGGACTGCTTCTTCAGGAAGACTGCACCAATAAAGCAGAACTCTGGTCCACCCAAACCACAAGCAAATGAACTTGAAATGGATGCGCCTTCCAGTGAGACTCAGTTTTGGTTAGTAAGCTTTATCCCTATGGTGAATTTGACTTATCAAAACTTGGAGTGGTTTTGAGATTCTTGTGCTAACGTCCATGTCTGTACTGAACGTTTCTAGTTCTCCGCTTACCAGGTCTCAAGTGGAGGATGTGTGACTGTTGGAAATGGATCAGTGGCACATGTGTTAGGGAAAGGACGAATAGACCTCAAGATGACATCAGGCAAAGTCCTTACTCTACTGGATGTTCATCACGTGCCAGACATTAGGAGGATCCTGATTAGTGGCTCACTTTTGATCGCGTCCGGTTATAAAATTGTATTAGAGTCAAATAGAATTGTAATCACTAAGAGAAATCATTTTGTGGGAAAATGCTATGTATCTGAAAGTTTATTTAGATTAAATGTTTGTGAACCTTCTACTTTATCTTTTAATGAATTTGCTTCTACTTCTTCTTCTTCTCCCTCATCTATGATCATGAATGTTGAATCTTATGAGACTTGGCATGGACAAGTAGGACATGTTAATCTTGGAACAGTAAGAAGATTAATGAACTTAAACTTAATTCTTAAATCAAATATTGACTCTAATTCAAAATGCCAAATTTGTGTCCAAGCCAAACTTCCTAAAAAGCCTTTCCAACACATTAATAGGAACTCTAATTTACTTGAATTGATTCATATTGATATTTGTGATTTAAACAGAACTCCCACTAGAGCTGGTAACAAGTACTTCATAACCTTCATAGATGACCACTCGAGATACTGTTATGTCTATTTGATTAAAACCAAAGATCAAGCTCTCACCAAATTTATGGTTTACAAAGCTGAAGCTGAGAACCAGTTAGGGAAATACATTAAGACTCTTAGGTCTGATCGAGGTGGTGAATACACCTCTTATGCTATGACTCAATTTTGTGAAGAGAATAGGATCATCCATGAGTTTATTGCTCCCTTTACACCATAGTCCAATGGGGTGGAAGAAAGGAAAAACATGACATTAATGGATATGGTAAATGCCATGCTATTAAGTTCTAGAGTACCCGAGAACTTGTGGGGGGAGGCCCTTCTCTCAGCCTGTTTCATACTAAATAGGGTACCTTTTAAGGACCGTGACATGACACCCTATGAACTTTGGAAGAAAAGAGCGCCACAGCTGAATTACTTTAAAGTATGGGGGTGTCTAGCTAAGGTTAAGATACATGAACCAAAGGTTAGAAAAATTGGACCCAAAACAATTGATGTTGTATTTGTGGGATATGCTTTAGATAGCAATGTTGGCAGATTCTTGGTGATTAATTCTGAGGTGAATGAAATTGCCAACAATACAATAATTGAGGCTAAAGATGCTATCTATTTTGAACATATTTCCTTTAAGGACATCAATACCTCAGTATCCTACTCTTGCTCCTATAGCCCATGATTCTTCTAGTAGACCTGTTCCTAAACCTATAGAAGAACCTAGAAAGAGCAAGAGAGGTAGGATAGAAAAGAACTTAGGAGATGATTTTGTTACATTATTGATTGAGGATACACCTACTACATATCAAGAGGCCATGAGATCCGCAGATTCTCCTTTCTGGAAAGAAGCAATTGATGATGAAATAAGTTCAATTTTGAGTAACAATACTTGGATCCTTACTACTTTGCCCCCGGGAAATAAGCCACTAGGGTGCAAGTGGGTATTTAGAAAGAAACTAAGGCCCGATGGATCTATAGAAAAATATAAGGCTAGATTAGTAGCTAAGGGGTTTAAACAAAAGAAAGGTTTAGATTACTTTGACACCTACTCACCTGTTGCCCGAATTGCAACCATTAGAATTCTAATCGCCCTAGCTACTGTGCATAAATTACAAATTCACCAAATGGATGTCAAAACAGCCTTCCTAAATAGAGATTTAGAGGAAAAGATTTACATGGAGCAACCTGAAGGCTTTGTTGTCCCAGGACAAGAGCACAAGGTTTGTAGACTTGTAAAATCTCTTTATGGACTAAAGCAAGCCCCTAAACAGTGGCATGCTAAATTTGACTCCACAATTATCTCCTATGGATTCAAAGTCAATAATTATGATAGATGTGTATATTACAAGCAAGTGAATGATCAATGTGTCATAATTTGTCACTATGTTGATGATTTACTCATATTTGCCTCAAACATGAACTTAATTAATGATACTAAGAAATTCTTATTCAGTAAATTTGACATGAAAGATCTAGGAGAGGCAAATGTGATTTTGGGAATCAAACTCACTAGAACCGAACATGAAATAACCTTGTCACAATCACACTATACTAAGAAAGTGTTAGAAAAATTTGACTATCTCGATTGCAGACCTTCTGCTACACCTTATGATCCTAGTGTGAACCTTAAGAAAAATAAGAGTGAACCTGTAAGGCAAGATAGATATGCACAAATCATAGGATCTATAATGTATTTGTCTAACAGGACTAGACCCGATATTGCTTATGCTGGGACCAAATCCTTAGTAGGTACACAAGCAACCCGAACTCCGAGCACTGGACTGCTCTTGAAAGAGTTCTAAAATATCTCAAGAGAATAGTATCCCGAGGATTGAGATACACAGGATTCTCTGGTGTTGTAGAGGGATATACAGATGCCAACTGGATATCTGATTCCCTGGACTTAAAGTCCACCTCTCGTCAAGTGTTCTTACTTGGTGGAGGAGCTATCCAATGGAAATCTACAAAGCAGAAGCTCAATGCTAGGAGCACCATGGAAGCTGAACTTATTGCACTAGATTCCACTTGCACTGAAGCTGAGTGGATTAGAAATTTACTTTCTAAGATTCCTGTTTTGTCTTCAAATATGAATACTATTACTATACATTGTGATTCTAAATCAGCTATTGAACTGTGTAAACATGAATGTACAAATGATGAACAAGCACTTACGGATCCGGCACAAGTCAGTATGGACTGTGGAAGCACCTGAAGCACAATGCTGTGAGCATTGAATATGTAAAGTCAAAGCTAAATCTAGCGGATTGCCTGACTAAAAGGCTATCGAGGTCATTGATAGCTGATGCGTCGAGGGGAATGGGGCTAAACTCATAAAGGTCAATAACAGTAACAACCCTACTTCTTTGAATGGAGATCCTATGATAGAAGTTCAAAGGAAAGTTATCTGATTAGTTGACTGAGAGAGCATCCTACATGTATTTGAGATACATTTATAGTTATTACCCTATTCCTATGGTGCGTGCTCTCATGTAGTGGTTTAAGGTTGAGCTTAGCTCTTAATGAGATCAAAGGCTGTATTTAAGCGAGATATCACACTACAGATATTTCTGGAGATCCCACCTATGTGGAGACTACTATCAGGCCGCAGTTGTGAGAGTGTGGGTTGACTCTCTAAAATCTCCATGAAATGGTACGTACGCATGGCCAACAGTGCGCCAATCCTCCTTGCTCAAGTATCGCATAAGATCCCTGGTTGGATTGAATGCTGATTCAAGGAATGTAGTTCAAGACCTAGTTCACTACACTTTCATCAGTTGGAGATTCTACTAGAAGGCTAAGGTTCAAGTCCCTAAGGACACCTCAGTCTATAGTCTTGTGTAATCCCAGAAACTCTATTCAACAAATACTTTCTCTTTCTTCTTAGATGGAAAATCAACATCCTGATTTAGATTTACTTTGAGACATAAATCTTCAATCATCTTCATTTTGAGTGTGTCACACACTATACCTCATTTTGATCTGTGTTACGACTGATTGTGAGTGTAGTGGGGGGCTGTTGGATGTACCCTCACATCAACTATTAAAATGCATCTTTTGACAAAACACTTTTGAGCCATTGGATCCCAACGGACATATTTGTGACCGTTGAAATAAATTCAGCTCTATAAATTCCATTGTTGCAACCCTAGTTGTATGTGTATTCTAATCTTCATACTCTCCGGCGCTTCTTCTTCTCTAGCTGCCCTTTCTCCCATTTACTCATCTTCATCCTCAATTTGAAGCTTGGCATTAATCTCATCATCTTCTCTATCTTTTTCTTCTAGGATACTTGAGCTACTCCTACCCGGTGACGTGCCACGGGGAGGTGCCGATCAACGCATGGGTTAGGATACCCTATTAGCTGGAGAGATCGCCGGATTCCTGCACGAAGGAGGTGATAATCGGCTTTTAGGGTAGTGTTATCGCACGCCCTACCCTGGCTTGATCTTTCTAATCTTTCTTTTCAGTTTTGGGTTGGTTTTGTGTTCAGTGTTTGATTTAGATTGTTGTTTTGAGTGTGATTTAATCACTGTTAACTTCTGCATTAAGTGGAGTTTTTTGGGTTGATTAATTACAGACTTTACCAATAATATATACATGGCAAACACATGGTCAGAATGCAGAAAGCA
The DNA here is from genome assembly GCA_026586065.1 of Dioscorea zingiberensis. Taxonomy (NCBI): domain Eukaryota; kingdom Viridiplantae; phylum Streptophyta; class Magnoliopsida; order Dioscoreales; family Dioscoreaceae; genus Dioscorea; species Dioscorea zingiberensis. Next base: position 5,024,488 of record CM048820.1, on the reverse strand, counting down.
AAACAAAAATCAAACCGCTTACTTGTTTGTCAAAAATTTCGGTCTCTTGGGTCTCTTGTGGACATCTTCAGCTTTAGATGTGCTTGGCAATCCCATCAACCACCTGTAAAAAAATACAATCTCTTGCCTCACTCTTTGCAGACTATAAACATTAAATTCTACAAATATTATCATCAGAACTATACATCTACCAACAATTCAATTCCTCTGACCATGAATAGCATAAATTCACTGAGCATGTGCAATTAGCATCATATGTTCCACTCATTTCCCAATAATACTAAATCATAACAAGCTAAAGGTCCTATTTTTAGCAGTAAAACATGAAACCAGAAATAAAAAACAATTGCCAAATAAAAAAAGGGAGAACTTTCAAGATCACAGAGAGCCAAATAAACAAAAAAAAATGAAGAAGAAGTGAATACCTTCTCTTATTATGGATGAGCTCCTCTCCTTGCCAGACTACAGACGACAAATTCTTTGCATCTTTGAACGTCATATCCATCTCCGGATCGAAATAGCACTACATGAAAGCAAAATCAAACATCATTGTCAATCAAACAGAGCTAAAGCAAACGAAACCTAGCTAGAGGAGTCAGCGCACGCACCGTCGACATGAAAGACTCGTCTCTTATCATAGCGTCTAGAATCACTTCCCCGGAGAGAAGGTGGAGAAGGATAGGTAGAAAAGAAGAGCAAAAGGGAGAGCACAACGCCGGCGACGGCGACGGCGACGGCGACGAGGATAGCGTCGGGATAAATTGAAAGAATAAAAAAAGCCTTTTAAAAAAAAAAAAATAGAGTATAACCAGGTTTTTTTATTTTAAAAGTGAGAAATTACTTAAATACCCCCATTTACATATTCCTACAAATCAATTGTTTTTTTTAAAATGGATTTGCTAATATACACTCATAAATAAATAGGTTTTTGTTAATATACCCTATAAAAATTTGAAATTGCATAAGGTCTTGTTTGGATGAATGAGAGTCATGGTTTAGTAATGTATTGTACAGTATGTTTAAGTTTTTATTAATATGCAAAATCCCCGAATAAAATTCAATAGGTTGTTTGAGTGCTAGCAGATTCATACACTCACGTTGATTTTGAGTGTTTGGATACCGGGATATACCAGAAGGTAGGTGATGGCAGTGATTACAAACACCTTTGATTATTTAACGACTATTTAGATCATAAAAACACACTAGTTTCTATATTCTTATGATAATTAGTCAAAATATATTTTATGAGAACTAAAAAATTTAAGCTTGAATCATCGCTAGAGCACATCGAACATTGGCAAATTTTAAAAAAATTTCCGGTGGAACACATAAAACAAGAGTAAATTGACGAGGATAATTCTTCAATATGATGTACGTATACGTAGCTCGGTGTTTCTTCTCTTGTTCTTTATATTTTTTTTATATTTTGATTCATTTATTGATAAATTAATTGGCCCTAAATATGAAAGGTACTTCACTTAGAAAGATTTTCTAAAGATTAATTATTACTTGTTCTTTCAAGTTTTTCCAACAAATACTTATTGTAAACTACTTGAAAAGCAAGACAAATACATGCAACAATGAGCTCTAACTAATGATTTTGTTCTAAATCAAAATATCAAATGTGACTGAATTATAATTACTTTTATTCATGACTTGAAAATCCTTGAGCAAGATTCATAGGAAATTAGGAAGGTATCTGCATGACTTGATCAAACAGTGTTTCATATGTTAAATATGTATAGATAGTGCTAATAGAATCCTACCATTTGAAGGAAATAATGGAGACAAACAAATAAGTTTCAACGTGTGTCCCACACAACAACTAGAGATTGCAATTTATTTAAGAACTCAAAAGAACAAGTATATATATGTGAATATGTAGAAAAGCAAGAGGACAAGCAATGTGAAGAACTTGAAACTTAAGGAGACATTTGTAGACATGTTGATGTTTTGTTGTTGATGTTAGTAGATAAAACACAGTGCTTATATGTTCATTTAAAAATAATTAAATAGATTAAAAAATTTATCTTAATGATCTTAGTTATCTCCTCCACTACCTCAAGCTTAACTTGTTCGATAACTAGTTTTATAATAAAAATCTGTTTCAATAATAATTACTTGATTTCTCAACATCAAGATTTGCATTTTTTTTAATCAAGGGGATGTTAATCTAACTACACAAGATTTTGATTGTTGTTTTGTGTTTGTCTTAAGAATAGGATGATGTTACATAAAGAAAGTGGTGTGTGGACAGTGAAAGAAGATGCACATTCTCAACAAACAATAGAAAGAGCTAGGTCAATAGGATGTGAGAACTTAGGCCCCATTGGTAGCTTGGACAAAAGAACAAGGACTAATAGGCTATTTTTAATCAAATCCAATCTCACCATAGAGACTTGTTCCCCACTAGGTAGATTGTGGTACACAAACATGTCACCAATATATTTTGTTGTTCAAACTTGTTATGGTATTGAATTACACTTATATATTTTCAATTATGATTCATACTTTAATTGACGATATCAATACGAGCATCAACTATATATTATGTGATTTGAATCTAGGATCAATTATGAGCTATCGAAAAACCATTATCTTACAGGAATTAACTACTAATCACTCGATAATTGAGCCTACTAAGAAATAATGGAAAATTCAATTTCATAAAATACTTCCCACATTTCTAAAAGAGAAATGTTATTCCTCCCGACAGTTTTTACCGAAAAAACTTCCCAAAGCCATTGATTTCATCTTGGGATATGGTGAGATGAAATCAATGGTTTTGGGAAGCAACTTCAGTAAAAGTTGTCGGGATGAATAGCACGACTCTTTCTAAAATTAATGGTTTAAGATTAAACATGTTCTTGATTATATAATAGGAAAGAAAACTTATACCTAGTACAAGTTATTTGAATATAACAACCCAAAACTGATAGAAGCTTCACCAAGCAACAAAGCAAGAAAGAAGCAGCAAACTACACACCCTACTACTACACACCTAGAAACCCTAATTAAACAACAAGAAGCAAAAAAAAATATACATAACACAACTACTACTACTACACTTCCTCTGATCATATGAAAGTAATTAAAAACCATGCAATGCAAGGACTTGTTCTACAATGCATGTTTAATACTAGATCAAACCCTAATTAATGGACATGATCTCATGATGAAGGTTTCCAAGCTGATGCCCAAACAACAGGCTCATCCTTCCAAGCTAAGTATAACCCAGAGGCATCATCCCCTTGAGAAGTCACAAGAGACCAACCAGCTTGATATCTCTTCAACAAAGCCCTAACATCATCCACTGCATCATCACTGAAGTTTAATGGCATGAAGTGATCATCTCCTGATCTCAACCTTGCACACCATTGACTCCCTTTCTCTCTTCTCTCACACTCTCCACTACCTCCATCTCCTTCACAAGCCAACACACTAAGTATACTCCTAGAGCACTCCCTCTCCAACATCAACCTCTCATTACTAGTTGCCACAAAGCTCTCCTCCAACATCTCAAAGAAAGTCCCATAGAACCTCAAGCACTCCTCAAAGCACATTATGTACACATCTTTGTTGCTGGTGAAGTCTGCCTCCTCTTCCACCACCGTCACCACTTTAGGCCTAAGGCCATGAATTACTCTCAAGAAACCATTTCTATCCTTGATACTGACACTCCGTAGCGCTCCGACACAGTTCACCGCCACCGCTTCGTCTTCCCGGAGAGCAAAGTCCTCTCTCTTGAGCTCCCCTAACCTTGAGAAGCCACAATTGACTGCTTGAAACTCAAAGGGAACCCCCATCAACCTCGCAAACTTCTCCATCCTCTGCCCGATTTCCTTCATCACCGATCCCCCGGTGGCGGCCGTGACCACCACCGATAGCCTCAAATGCGGAGTTTCATCATTCCGGGTGGCCAAAGCTTCGAGCAAAGTCGGCCATTGAGTGCAATAAGTGTTACTCATGTCGATGATATGAAGCTTGGCTTCTCCTTCCAATGCCTCTAAGATAACAGCATTAGAAGCAACATGACCAAATGTTGTCCAAGGACTCACCTCCTGAAACTTGAGGATAACCTTGCGAGCAGTATCAAAGGAGTGAATCTTTTCAGCGACCGAAATCAATGTATTGTAACTCCGGTCACCTGATTCGGTGGCCTTGCAGAAGAGAGCTTGAAGGAAGTAGGAAGCAAGCTTCTGATCAGTGTCTCCATAAGGAGAAGAAAGCTCATTCAACATCCAAAGGAAGTGGTGGATCTTGGAAGAGTCCTTCTCAGAGATGGCCTTTGCACACTCTCTCAACAGCTTTTCAGCCCACTTCTCACTTGCACTTGGATCAGTACTAGTGCTACTGCTTGCTGTTGTTTGGTGGTAGCTTGAGTTTTGCATGCTTACTAATTGATCATGAGAAAATTGTTGTCTATGGGAGTAGTGGATGAAGTAGTGGGGGAGTTTTGGAGCTTGGAGTGTGATATCCATGAATAAATTTCATCAAGATCTATAGAGATCAATAGAGAGAGAGAGAGAGAGAGAGAGAAGAAGAAGGGAGAACTTTCAAGTTTGCAAAGCAGTCCTATCTTTATGGAGCAAACCCTAAACTCAAGCTCATGATATCAACATCATCTAATTCATCACCATACTCTTGTCGGCTAATTTATTATAGAATAAATAATCTTGCCTTAATTTGTCAAACTGTCAAAAGGATAAACACTGAAGTCTCTCTCTCTCTCTCTCATTTGTGTCATTTTAGTTTTAAAGAGATAAAAAAGGATAAAACCTTTGGATACAGTACAAGGAAGGAGCATACAATACAAGAAACAGGCCTTGCTTTGGCACAAGGCACTTCGATTCTCCTGGAAGGCCAGCTCCCTGAGGGAGGAGCAAACGAGCTAGAACAACTTACAAGAAAATGTCAGGAGCAACAGGGGATAGAGCAAGACAGGAAACAATGGAAGCTCACAACACAAGGTAAATTCACTGTGAATTCTTACTACCGATTCTTGATGGACGGAGGCCTCATATTGGAACTGGGAAAGAGTTTCTGGAAACTTCCCTGCCCCAACAAAACCAAAGCTTTCGCTTGGCTTGCGTTGGATAACAAAATCCTTACCTTAGATAACCTAAGGAAGCGCGGCTGGAGCGGCACAAGGACAGTCTACTATCTATGTGAGGAAAGTGAGGAAACGATATAACACCTGCTCCTAAATTGCCCCTACTCTAAGAGTATATGGCAACACTTCACACAGTTAGGCCACCTGGAGACACCACCCACAAAAATACAAGAATTATGGGGACAAGACGCGTTTATCAATCGAGTGCCCAGGGATAGCCAAATGGGATGACACTTGCTATCTATAGCCATAATGTGGACAACGTGGTTGGAACGCAATAGAAGATGTTTTCATGATATACGTCGCGAAAACAATCCGCGACATTGACTTCCTAACATTGTCTTGGTTTGATGCAACTCACCCATCCAAGAGGCCAAAGTTGATTGAGATGGAAACTATCGTCAAAAGAAGTCTCGCCTTTACAAGGGAGGAGGACCCGCAACACTCGCCAAGGAGGGATTGTGAGGATACTCAAGCAAGCTAAGAGATATCTTAAGGGGTGCCCCTAGCACAGGAAGGGGTCTTAAGGGCAACCATGGAAATCTGAGGGATAATACATCCCATTAATGTATCGAACCCAATAAAGGGTTCATCTATGTAATCGCTAGTTTCATTAAATAAAAGAATGTGGTTTATTCACTTTAATAAAAAAAGGGATAAAACCATGAGAAATGGTATGTATATGTCAGTATAGTAATTTTTTTTATATAAAATGAATGAACCATATTTTATTAATATAAAGCAAATTTTATACAGTACGTACAGAGTACAAAAAATGTAAGATCAAGAGTTCAGCCCCTAGGTATCCCTAATTGATCCTAGGGTTGTCTGTACCCTGCTCTTCTCCCCTAACCGGTAGTTGCCTGATCTGCTGAGGTATCCTCGAAGTTCGGTGGCAACGAGTCCAGATCCTCTCAGATGAAAGTTAGGCTCCACTTCGCAATTATCTCTAGGACACTGCATCAAACCAAGAAAGTATTAGGAAATTAATCTCCTATATGGTTTTCGTGACGATATGATCTTTATCATGAAAACATCATTGGTTTCTCTCTCTCTCTCCAAATAGTAACTTTTTATTTGCAATGTGAATAACAAAAATAAACTAATATGTATTAAAATAAGTAACTAATTGTCGGACTTTGGTCAATTTAGTAAATTTGAATTCGAATACCAATTTTTTTAATATTTATTTGGATTGAAGTAATATCCATTTTCTAACCATTAAAATATAGAACTAATTGAATTTCTTAAGAATCAAATTTTGTAATTTATGCACTATTGAAGTAATTAATAATACTCTACTACTATTGAGGAATATCCTCCTAAGCTAGCTAGCCTCAACAAAAAATAGAACTAACTAATCAAGAACAAATTAATGATCTTGGACAACTTGGATTGTTTTATTAGTATTATTATTATAGTGTATTATATAAATTATATATACATATATACATATATGTAAGTAGGTATGAATGAAAGACAATAAAGACCATTTCACATCATGAGAAGGAGATCTAAACAGGAGCATACAAACAAGAGAAGGGTTTTATAATCAAAGGGAAGCCAACATCTTCTTTTGTACCTTTTGTTGAAGGGTGCTTTCTTCTACTTCAATGCCTCACCTATCACTTCCAAGAAGCCTATTTATATGCATGCCACTAAGGCTCACATATAGGAATAGATATGTCTCCCAATCTCAACAGGAAAAATGTCATATCTTGACATATATATATATATTGCATGCATGAAACAAACAAGAATTAAATATTTTTTTAGAGTAATTATTAGTCTCACAAAAAGATTTTCTTCGATTGACAAGGTTTGATTATATGTTTATTATTATGTCATATATACCTATAATCAGTACATGATTATCGCTTGATATTATTGACAACATGACTAAAATATAAGTGTTTTATGATTTTTGGACTAAAGAGTTAGTTGACTAATTTAGGGACTATTAAGAGAGAAAAAAAATCTTTTCATCAAGAGGGATAATTAATAAGTCCAAGTGATCATATAAATTAATTCTCCATCTTGATAAATTAAAGCAACCAATATAAGAGCCAAAACAAGTGGTAGATGATATTAATTATCAAGTGTATATCATTCTTGGAACCATCTAAACATCTAATAGCTCAATTATTTGCAAGGAAGAGTTCAAATGAACAATGAAACAAAGCAATCACTAGAGAGCTTAAGGAGGTTTATAGATAACACCAAAACCAAGGAATCTATTTTATGATGAACCATTAATTAATCCTCATTATTAAATCATGTTGGATATTTTAAAAAATTTCGGTGGTTCTCATTATCATGAGAGAGTTTACGTTTAGAAATCATATAGTTAGTAGAAACATCATTTAATCGTGATCTTAATTTTGGTTTATTCTAATATTTTATCTTCTCCTCACTTTTATATCAGTACATTTTTCCTCTCACTTGTAGCTTCAATGATCTAAAATCAAAAACTATGTCAAGAGAATAATATGTATGATATGCCCTCTTAATATGTGTTTAGTCTTTTAACTAGTCATATGACACATTAGCTATCTAATCAATTTTTATTAGTCCTGTTATGGAGGAGAAAATCGTAAAGCACATGTGAAATATTCAAAAGGGCCCAAATGAAGATCTGATCATCCTTCCACCACCTAATCATCCAACGATGGAGATCAACTCTCCAAAAAAACTCTAGAAACCCCAAAAGGCCCTAGAAAGCTCTAACAAATACGCTATTGACTCTGCTGAGGCTAATCACTCAACAAGCACTTCTCTCTCATAGAGCTTTCTCCCAATCTTTCTCTCTCCATTCTCTACGCTCATTCTAACTCTCCCCTCTTTTTGGTACCCTCTCTGACTTGAACGTCAGAGACTACCCTAGAGCATGAGCACTCCTCTCCTTGCAAATGACCTCCCCATCGCGATGAGATCCTTAAAGATCTAAGCTCTAGAGCATCAGAAGATCCTGTGAGCAAGGAATTAGTAGTCTAAAGAGTCATCCGCACAGTTGATCTTTCCCTTAATTTTTTAAATTTCTCCATCATGATCAATTTCTCATCCGTTGATCTAGATCTACTCTAATATAAAAAGAAAGAGCAGATCTCGACATCAACAAGTCCTAGTGTATTGATTTGGATACTATATTGAATAGATTATGTTTATCTAAAACTTAAACTAATGAAAATAGGGAAGCATATAAATATAAAATTTTCCAATCCTAGATGAGATTATTATCTCTAACAGAAACAAGAGGCCAACTCTTTTAGTAAATTAGTTCACCCAATCATTAGAGGCTAAATGTAATGCCAAAAAACCCCCACACAAAATGGAAAAGAAGAGACTACTCTACTACATGAGGTTTGAGGGATATATTCCTTTTTCTCATTGTTCCTAAACTTTGCGTTATAAACACTATATCCAAATTCTTTCAAACATTGAAGGAAGTACCATGTTATACATTTTTATGGCAATCCTTTTCCTCAATGGAGCAGAACACCCATGCCTCAATGTCCCTACAAAAAGTAGCTAACTTTATATATAACTTTTCTTGGTGATGTGCCTCCACTTGCATGGTGAGCAATTGAAATAATCTTGGTGTGACAATGTACTATATATATTTGAAAATTCTTTTGATCTCTCTCCCAACATTATTCCTATTGAAAATTCTTTTGGTCTTATAGGTATTTTACAAAGATCAAATGTAGCATCTCTCTTGACAACTTTAAATGATTTTAAGGTAGTTAACCAAGTCTCCCTCTAATCTAAGTTTTTTTTTTTTATATAGGTCATCGTATTGCAAGTATTATATTATTGAGAAAAGTGAATAAATCATATTCATCTAATTATTAATAGAAGTTTTTAGTAAAACTAATTACACAAATAACATACTAAGAAATGAGAAGGGATAGGCAGGGGGATTGACCCTTGTTGGCTTGGTGTCCTTGTTTTTCATTCTTGTATACATGGCTGCAAGAGAAAGGGGAAAAAAAGCTGAAAAAGAATAGAGCATTAAGTGATTTGATTTTTCCACTGTTAGATGAGAAAGACTGAAGAGTTAAAGTAGGCATGTATATATAAATAACAAGATGATCAGAGATGAAAGAATAAGGTGCAAAACACTCATCAGTGCAGTGGTGATGAGAAAAAAGTGGATAGCTAGGCTGTCATAGTGAAAGCCATCTGAGTGTCTTTTCCTACACGAGCTTAGCTTTCCTCCTGAGGCCTCTCAGGCAACACTTGGTGCAAACAAGACATGATAGACTTCTGCCCTCTGTTCCCATGCATGCCTGCTTCAAGATATGAAAGATTGATGGCTTCTCAGGCCAAAGGACCCATGCCTAAAATGTGGCCATGCATAGAGGGCCAGGTGTTATTCTATCTGTTTATAATTATTATTATTTTTATTTTTTTGGGAAAATGGATAATGTTTATTGATGGAGAGCAAAATTTACACAGTATAAAATAGAAAGTGTAAGAACACATAAACATAGTCCATGGGGTATCCTAGCTAAACCTCGGGGTCATCTATAGCCTGCTCCCCTTTCCTAACCAGTATTTGTTTGATCCGATATAGTATCCTCAAAGTCATCTCCTGGCGGTGAATTCATATCCTCACGGATGGAAGCTAAGCTCCGTTTTGCAATTTCCTCTAGTGTCACCAACTTTTATTGGACGGGTATGCTACGTCAAACCAAGAAAGTATTAGGAAATCAATTTCCCGAATAGGTTTCATAAAAAGAGATGTTTATAACTTTATTATGAAAGCATCATTGGTTTCTCTCTCTCCAAATGCCCAGATGATTGCTAGGATCGTTAGGCTCCAACTGAGCCTTTTCTACTTCACCACCAGGGTGTTATTGCCCCATAGATTTTATATAGGTCAAAACCCCTATTTAGTTCATGTGGTTTGCTTCATTTGCCCTTTTGGTCTCTCTATTATTTTTTGTCCATAGGAGGTCCCTCTACTATATATTTAGTGAAAAAGTGGTCCCTCATCCTAACGTTTTTGAGGAGATTCCTACCGGGAGGATTTCACTTTTCTACTAAAACATATAAGTAGAGGAACCTCCGCTTGACAAAAATAATAAAGGCAAAAAGCATAAACGTAAGTAAAACCACATAGACTAATTAGGGGTTTGAACCTTTTATATACCATTGGGCATACTTCCTAACCCAAACAACTATTCATAATGTGCCCATATCCGTTCTGAGTATGAGCATTGAGCATTGTGTGAGAAGGTGGGATACGTTTCTATCTGTTTAAAATTATAATAATGGTAAAATTAAAAAGTATAATTATAATTCAAAAATATAAACAACAATGGCATACATATCTTACTCATTATGTGTCAATGCAAGAATTGTTAATATACAACACAAACATGTATCAGTTATGTGTTTTATAAATAGATAAATTGCAGATGAAGGGGCTAATCCGGATCTGTTTGGGCTTGCCAAGAAGGATCAAACAATTAATTTCACACCATACAAATTGGATTTATTTATTTAAAGCACTTTTGAGAGTTGTTTAATGAGGTGGAAAAGACATTTGTGAGGGGTAAAAATGGTTTCTTTTTCTAATTTATATTTGATTTCTATATGTATTGATAAATTATAATTATTTTGAGGTATGATGCTGTGTATGAGAAAGTTGATTTGATAGACCTATTTTACAAAAATGGTTAGTCATTTTTGGTCCTTAGGATGAGGTCCAATGTTTATTTTCATCATAAAATTTAAAAGTTGTTCAATACAGTCCCTATATTTTGGGTATTCTATCACATTTGGTCCCTGACGCTGATGTGATGCTAACATGGCATATGAATTAAATACATGATATTTATTTGTTTTTTTATTTTACAAGTGGCCGTATTTTGATGATATGGCCGGCCAAGTGGATTGCTGATGTGGCATGCCATGTGGCAATTTGTTTAATTTTTTAATTTTCAATTTTATTTTTTATTTCTTCATAAAATAAAAAATAAAAAAATAAAAGATAAAAATTTAAAATTTAAAATAAAAAATAATTAAAAAATTTGCCACATGGCATGACACGTCAGCAGTCCAATTGACCGGCCACATCATCAAAATACGGCCACTTGTAAAATAAATAAATACAATATATTTTATTCGTATGCCACTTTAGCCCCACTTCAGCTCAGCATCAATGTCAGGGACCAAATGTGACAAAATACACAAAATACAGGGACTGTATTGAACAATTTTTGAAATTTAGGATAGAAATGAATGTTGGATCTCTCTCCAGTATATAAAAAATTGAAAAAAAAAACAAAAAGTCTAAAACCAGCCGCTACTCAAGTAATCCATCTGATCATTAGTATATATATATATATATATATATATATATATATATATATATATATAGGCATGTTAGCATCCGGCAGGCCGGCAGCCCACTTTCACACAAAACAACCTTATCTATATCTCAACCAACCAACAACCCAATAAGGGTGTTGTGTGTGAAAGTAGGCTGGCCCCAGTTGCAGCCGGCCGGATGGTAACATTCTTTTATATATATATATATATATATATATATATATTTTGTAGAGTGATGATTCCAATTGCGTATAGGAGTAATTACAGAACTGAGACATGGGTAAAAGATAGCCACATAATGGTGCAAGGAAAATGTATATTGAGATGTGTTTATGAGTCAACACCACAGTTGCTTTGAAACTAGAGTCAAATAACGTATCTCGAGGTAAGAATGTGGTTACCATTTATCCACGTCTCGGTTCCGTGGTTACTCCCATGGAACCGAGTCCATAGGATCACTACACGTTTTTGTAGTGCCCATCCTTTCCATGGTTTAAAAGATCTCATGTGTCTCGGGCGTCTTGTGTGGCTTAAGAGGTCTCACAGTGAAAAAGTCCCAAGTCTTGGCCCAATCCACAGGGCCTCTCTTGGGGAGAAGTGGGTTGTTGCTTGTGGGTTAATGTATCTAATTGTGAAAATTTCCAAGAATTCCAGAAATTTTAAAAAAATTCTCAAAAAATCAAAATAAAAAATCTCATAATTTTTTTTTTTGGAATTACTGAGATTGAAAATTTAGATAAACGTTTTTTTATAGATTTTTTAAGAGTTTAAAAAGGTTAAAATAAAAAATTAAAAAAATAAAAAAAATTGTAGGTTGCTCCCTAACCTATCTCATCTATTTGGAGGTTTTTGTAAGATAAGGCGGAATAAGATTCAAAATCATGTTTGGGGAGAGGGTTATTTTAGGGTTAAGATTTTAGGAAGTAAAATGGAAGTTTCAAAACCCCATTTTACCTCCATTTCTCAACCCCCCAAATCTGGGGTTGAAGAGATTTTCTTTTTGTGTGGACTAAAATGTCTCTTTATATTTTATCAAATTACCATTATTACTCACCACCACCTATCGCCATCACCCATCGCCACCATCCACCCGATGATCAGCAGGCCACCAATGACCACCTGGACGGTCATCGATCACCGGCAAACCATCAGATCCATCGTCGCCAATGACCGGCCGATAGGGCTGTCAAACGATCAAGCTGCTCGCGAGCAGCTCGAGCTCAGCTCGGTAAAAGCTCGAGTTCGGCTTGGAATTTTGAGCTTTTGAGCTGAGCTCGAGCTGTAATTTCGAGCCGAGCTCGATCAAGCTCAGCTCGAAAGCTCGAAATTATATTTTAGTATATATTATAAAATATATTATAATATTATAATATTTTATATTATATTTAAGTTTATAATAGTTAATAAAAACCAACCGTTGGATCTTTGATCCAATGGCTCCCATCATCTTATATTAAACCTAAACCCTAGAATGAGAGTTTGAGAATTGAGACCAAACAAAGGGGTGTTTGGATAGGCTCTTTTTTTTTTTTTTGGCCCCAAAAATGCTTTTGGAATAAGTTAAGCACTTATAGAGAAAAAAAAAAAATATTTGGATGGGTTTTTGAAAAAAGCAGAAGCACTAAAAAAATGCTCTAGAAATGTTTTTTTCAGAAGCTAGTGGTTTGGTGCTTTTGAAAAAAGCTGTTTGTAGAAATTGTTTGAAAAAATGTTAATTATCAAAACACCATTCTTAAACTTTTTTAAACCTATTTTAAAAATAATCAATTATCAAAATACCATTAATATTATTTTTATTATTTATTATTATTATTATTCTTAATATGTCCAAACATAACTTAGTATTAGAAATCATTTTTTCAAAAATTCTTTTAGTAAACTCAAAAAAAAAGTAATTTTTTTGAAAAAGCTAATCCAAACACACCGAAGGAGTTACCCCACAGCGCAACAAACTTCTTCTCGCCCTTCAGCACCTCCACAGCCGTCCACGGCCGCACCTCCACCCCAATAGCACAAACCTCTTCTTGCCCTTCAGCACCGTCCACGGCCGCACCTCCGCGCACGACACCTCCTCCCCAAACACCGTCCACGGCCGCACCTCCACGCGCGACACCTCCACGCACAAACCTCTTCTGGATCTGGATGTGTGTATATTATTCAATTTAAGACTTTCATATGCTGTATAGATTATCGATGTATGTCGGGATCTTTAGAATAACTTTCATATACTGTTAGGAAAATTTTTCACTATACATTTGTGTTATTGATTTTAGCCCACTATCTCTAAATAATAGTGTCCCCCTTCAAGAATTTCGAGGGAGAGGTCCCCTGATCCCCACATTCAGAAGCCCACATGGAACCCAAGAGCCATGTGAACTCATCTTCTCTTTCGAGTGATCTATTTATTATGTCTTATAAATTTATGCAATCTAGTTTACTATGTTCTTTCAGGCATTTTTATTGATCAAAGATGTCTTTAGGCTTGATTACAAGTTTATCCATTTTAATTGGCGCAATCCACAGCACTGATCTGTTGAAATTATATTAACTGATGTTCTACTTTAGTATGTTCTTTCAATTTGACAACTTCTTCAACTTGTTCAGATGAGGAAAATTTGTTTTTTCTTTTCTTAAAAATTTGATTTAGATGTTTGTTATCTCATCTAAAGTCGAGTGCCAATTTGGTTTTAGGTTCCTGTCCTTTTAGTTTGCAGTGACCAGTGTTACTTCTCCCGCAGATCCTGCACAGATGCAAGCTGTGAAGGAAGCACTCCATGTGGCCTCAGCCCCGGATAATGTTGTATGTCGTGAAGATGAACAGAAAAGAAGTTCTGATTTTGTAAAACATGCATCAAACAAAAGAAAGCAGGAAGCTTATATGTGTGTGGATGTCCCGAAACTGGAAAGACATTGTCTATTAACAAAGTGATAGATCTTCTTGTTTTGTGGTCGAGAGAGGTATGTTTTTTTCTCTTTGTTGTACAATATACAATTCTAATTATTGTTGCAAATATTTAACAATTTACAGATCACCAGGTAGGATTTCAGACACGAGAAACCTTATCAATTAACTGTATCTTGCATACAAAGGCATTAGGAATTTTTAGCAAGGTACCTAATCAAAATCAAAGTGTTTGAACAATTCTGTAACTTGGTTCGGATTACCATCACTTCTTTCTTATTGAATTGTGTTTGATGTAAGTGATTGAAAAATTCCATCCTCACTTGAAGGATAATGCTTGTTTACCTCTTCAAAACCTGCAAAAACTTTGTTCTCAGAAGGGACAACTGGGCATATGATGTACAACAATAACAAATAAGCCTTAATCCCATACTAGATCGGCTATATGAATTCTCTGTCTCCATGTAGCTGAGACAATGAATTTATATAGCCAACCCTATCTAGTGTGGGATTAAGGCTTAGTTGTTGTTGTACATCATATGCCTGGTTGTCCCTTTTGAGAATAAAGTTTTTTTTTGCTGGTTTTGAAGAGGTAAACAAGCATTATCCTTCAAGTGAGGATGGAATTTTTCAATCACCTACATCAAACACAATTCAATAAGAAAGGAGTGATGGTAATCCGAACCAAGTTACAGAATTGTTCAAACACTTTGATCAGGTATTTTACTAAAAATTTCAGATGGCTATGTAAGCAAGGTATAGTTAATTGATAAGGTTTCTGGTGTCTGAAATCCCACCTGGTGGATTGTAAATAGTTAAATATTTGCAACAATAATTAGAATTGTAAATTGTACAACAAAGAGAAGAAAACATATCTCTTTTGACCACAACACAAGAAGCTCTTTCACTTTGTTAATAGAGTCATAGACAATGTCTTTCCAATTTCAGGACAACCACACACATATAACTTCCTGCTTTCTTTTGTTTGATGCATGCCTTACAAAAATCAGAAATTCTTTTCTGTTCATCTTCACGACATACAACATTATTTGAGGCTGATGCCACATGGGCATATGATGTAAGGAACAGAAATAGTTTTTCCACATTGCATTTGCCTACTTTTTGTGAATTTTCCGTTGCATATCAAGTTTATTTTTTGCATCCTTATTCAATAGTGGCCCTTTGTTACTTTGGCAGGATTTCATTGTCGATGAGATGGACTATTTGATAACAAAAGATCAAGCTGTGCTTCATGATCTTTTCATGCTCTCAACTCTTCCTTACTCTCGATGTATACTAATAGGTATGGTTGATTTTTTATAAACTTACATATTTTATTGTTACAAAGAAAACAAAAACCTATGGACATAGGAATACATTAATTATGAATGTGCACAACTCTAAAATTTCCTTTACCTCAAAAAATATGACCTATTTCAATAACATTTGCTTTATACCATAACCTCAACTTCTTCTGATGCTTTTCCTGCAGAAAAGAAAAAATCTTCTAAAGATCATTCATTAATTCTGTCATCAAGAAAAGAAACATCATGGTATTTCTGTTGCCATTTACATAGCAGATTTCCTCATGCTTATTATTCCCAAGCTACCTTGGTTTTTTCGATATTAGATCCATCCCTATTTCATGAATTTCCCCTTTTTGAATTTCAGTTATCCCTCCAGAAAACTGAATAGCCTCAAAAATAGTTGTGCCGTTAACCAAATCCTTTTGCCACCTACTAGCAGATATCATTCTTTCCCAGATACAGCCTTTTTGTTTCTTTTTCTTTTTTCCGGGGTGCAAATTGTTATGGTATCATCTGGAGTATCTCAATGTAAATGAATATTCAATACACTCAGCATATCTAGTTCTTAAAACTTATTTTTGGTGCTGGAATTTGAGAACTGACTATTTCTTTTAATATCATGAATTCAGGAATAGCAAATGCAATAGACCTAGCAGATCGTTTTCTTCCAAGACTTGAACCTCTGAATTGTGAGTCTGATGATTGGTTTCATTTTTAGAACTTAATTTCAGTTACTACATCAGCACATTAAACAGTTCAATCGAATTTATTTCATGGTGTATAACCCTTTGCAGCATATATATAGCTTGAAAAACAATAATGATGCTGGAATGTGTTTAATTTGAACAATGCCTGAAACCTCAGTGTTTTACCATCTGAAAATGAGATTGGCATCCATTAATGAGTTCCTGTATTTTTGGTGTCAGGTAAGCCTACCGTTGTGACATTCTGTGCATATTCGAAGGCTCAGATTCTCAAGATTATTCAGCAGAGCTTAGTGTAAGTCTTGTTCTCTTTTGTGGCTTTGAGCCATCATTGCTGCCCCTTGTGTTGTGCATATCCTTACCTTCCTTTTAAGTCCATTGTGGCTGCTGCTTTCAATGCTTTTCATCAAGAACAAATAAACTAACATCGAATTATTTTTCTATTATAATTACAGGTTCTTGGGTACTGCATCTTTGAACCAATAGCACTTGAATTTTGTGCAAGAGTACGTCGAGAATGTTATTTAATTTTTCATTCATGTGTTTTCTTATGGTGCAAATGTTGTATATTTGGTTAGTACTTGAATTGGTATTACAAATTTGATAGATGACCACACACTGGAATATGTATGGAATAATGTAACACTGTAATCATTTTAACCTCCGTTAATGAATGTGGTTTATCCACTTTTCCCAAAAAAAAAAGAGCTTAATTATGGTTAAAATGCATCAGAAAGTAGCAGCTGCTTCTGGAGACATGAGAAGAGCTCTTAGTGTTTGTAGGTAAGTTGACCTGACACCTGACGTGTTTCTTGGATTACATAGCTTGTATTGTCAAGTATGCATATACTTGTTCTGCTACTATTTTTAGTTTCTGCGTTTGTAGAGCTGAAACTTGTTGACTTCCATTTTATTGCAGGAGTGCTATTGAGGTGTTTGAGGAAGAACTAGGGCATGCTACTAACAAGGAAGACCTTAACATTGTAAGTTTTATGTATTTGTGAGCTTGTGAGCACCTTAGCAAAGTTCTGTCTAATGTTTGTAGATTCTTTCTCTGACATTCCCTCTTGTCTCTTCAAATTTGGCACATATAAATTGCTGATGACCTCTATAGCATAATTTTTACTTTGGTATGGACCAAATAAAATACTGCTGATTAAGAATTTCTGCTACATGCAATTCTGTTGGTAAAAATTTACTTGCTTGCAGCTAAGATTTGATCATATGGAGATTGCATTATTGAGGGCTTTCAAGACAGTGATGGTGCATACTATAAAATCTCTTCCTCAACACCCGCAAGTAAGAATGGATAAATTTGACATTCAGTATTGATTTATTTTCCCTGTCTATTCTCAAGTTGAATCTAAAGGAAGACGGTTCATTCATCTTTTTGCTAAGTGTGGTATCCATATCTTTCAAGTCTTGTTGGGACTTGCAGATTATTTTGTGTTCTCTAGTGAAATTCTTTCGCCAGTACAAGAAAAATGCTACAACACTTGGAGAGGCAAGTTTACTTGGAATTCCAATTATAATACATAAAAATATGACTCTCATTACTTCTAATAAATAACCTTTGAGTGTGTTGTGCCAACAGCTCAATCGATCTTATTCACAAATTTGTAAAGACAACCATATTCCTCCTGTAGGATTGCTTGAATTCTCTAATATGTGTAGCGTGTTGAGTGATCAGGTTAGCAGACATCCTATTATATTCAAGATAAACAGCATTCAGTACATAACAATGTTTGCTTGAATGTTCAGGGGCTGTTGCCGGTCTAAAGAAGTGAAACATAAGAGAGTGACACTGTAAATAGATGGTTCAGACATCAGATTTGCTTTTAGGTGTTAATCCGTCCCACTTTTATGAATCAATTCATTTTTCAGGTCAATTAAATTTTCATTTTTTCATCATTCTTCAATTGCTACAGGAAATTCAGCTCTTCAAGTTAGGAGGGAGATGGGAAAGACTCGAAAGTAGTCATGTATATATAAATACATCAAAAATAACAAGATGATCAGAATTATAGAATGAGGTGCAAAACACAATAGCCATGTTTGTTTGTTCCTACATGAGGTTAGTTTTTCTCTTCTCTTTAAGGCCTCTCAGGTAACACTTGGTGCAAACATCACATGATAGTTTTCAGCTGTTTGTGCCCAAAACTGATATGATGGATTTATGGCTTCTCAGGCTAAAGGTCCAATGCATAGAGGGCAAAGTGTCAAAAAGAGTTGGCTAATCAGTTCGAATTAAGTCTGGTTTTGATCCAATCTCTATTTTTTAGGTGAACCTGATTCTGTTTAATAGTATGTTAAAAAATCTGGTTTGAATATGACCTGCATAAAAAAATGGAATGATTTAATATATTTATAGACCTTGCAATAGTGATTAATATGTTCTATCTTTAACTAATTTAATCTGTTCATAAAATTTGTTGGAAGCTCATAAAATTTTCATCTTAAAATCTTATTATTAGGAATATAAAAAATATTTTATGAATTATTTCATTAACAAGATAAGCTAGTGAGTAAGTTAGGCATGTGAGATTATTACATTATATTAGATTGTTATTTTTATTATTCTCTTCTATGAAAGATGAGCATTTTCTTTTTATATAATCAATATCTTCCTCTGTATAACCTTAACATTATGGGTCTGTTTGGATTGGCTCTTTTTTAGGCCAGAAGCGCTTTTTTATAAGTTAAGCGCTTTTGGGCTCAGAACAGTTTGTTTGGATTAGCTTTTTAAAAAAGCAGAAGCAGTAAAAAAAAGCTCAAACACAGCTTTTTTTAGAAGCACCACATGAGGTGCTTCTGAAAAAAGCAGTTTGGTAGAAGCAATTTTGAAAAAAGTGTTTTTTTATAAGTTAAGCGCTTTTTTTGGAAGCCAATCCAAACAGGCTCTATATATTCACATTTATAGTTTTATTTATCAATAATTAAGTAATAAAAAAAATCTTCTCATTTTTTTATTATAAATTTCTCATTTGTTTAGATAATATGTTTTAAAATTATTTACATATTTAGATAACAATACAATATCAATATCACACATCTATGTTTACAAGCTAACTTCCACTTTTTTTTATTCATTCAAATGATATGATAGTAACTCATGATCAATTTCAAAAACCACCGTTCAAGTTTAACATTTCTCTATAAATCTTTTCATGGACTATATTTCTCATGATATGCATTCTCCAAACATGAGTACACACAATAATTAAATGAAGAAGAGATCAAGATGCCCACACTATATATATATATATATATATATATATATATATATATATATATATATATATTTGAGGATTGTCTATTTTGAAAAAAAAAAACTCCATTGTACTGAAATTTTGATTTGTAGGAAACCAGATATTTTACCAAAAAAAAAATAATTAATTTTTGATATATTAGAGGGAACCAATAAAATAAATTAGAAATATATCTCTAGATTTTGTATATTTTATTAATTTCATAAAAATATTTTTTCAATATATTAGAAAAATCATATAAAGGATTCAATGAATCCAAACTGTTGTGATGGGAGCACTCTTGCGGTCTAGAGTCAATATCCTAAGCTTGAGGTGAATTCTAAGATACCTTGGGTATGTTGCTCAGATGTGTTCTAAGATACTTTGCCACAGTGCCAAAATAGTATACCTTTGTATACAATTTACATGCATTTGCACATAATTTTTATAGGACTGCACACAATTCATAAACGGGCCCGTTCACACAATCCGGGCCTATTTACACACAATTTATATAACCTTGCACACAATTGGTATGCTACCTTGGGCAAGATGGTGAATTCAAAGATACCTTATCATCTACGTCTCCAGACTCATCACTTCTGCAAGAGGGATTACTTTAGTGATGGAAAAAGATCTAACACCCTTTAGCAATCATTCTTTTTTTTCCCCTTCTTTGGGATAGGCAGTGATGGGATAGGCAGTGATAAACACTCAGCAATCTGTAAAAATGAATGAAAAGTCAAATCTTAATTTGTAGTTGGAATAAAATAGTTTCTTTTAAAAAAAATTATTTATTAATCTTAAACAATAATATTACAAGAGAAACTAAAATATTGTTCTATTTTTTATTAATTAAAAAAGATTGTTTTTGAAAATTCAAACCAATAAAATTTTAAAATTATTTCTTTCTAAAGATATCATTTAATTTCAACATTGTCAAATAAAATTATTTACTTTCTTTTATCATTTTTCCAATGCTAAAGGAAATTAAATTTTATTTTTCAGGACAATTAAGGACTCAACTATTTAATACCTCAATATCATATTTGGTACTGTATAATGAGGGTTTTTTTTTCTTAGAAAAAATTAAAATAAATGAGTAATGCAAAATTTTAAAGTTTAACCAAATATTTCTAGTTTATTGCTGTCACTGTTCTGTAACTTTTTTTCATAACAAAATAACACAGCACAACAAAATATTAAAGATACACATCAAAAAGACAACAAAACTATGCCCCAATTAATATTCAGATACAAGATCGAGCAAAATTATAAACAAGATATAAACCATAGCATTTTAACAAAATATTAAAGATACACATTAAAAAGACATCAAAACTATGCCCCAATTAGTATTCAGATACAAGATGGAGCAAAACTATAAACAAGATATAAACCACAGCATTTTAACAACAAAATTCCATCAAATTTTATAATAAAAAAAAACTAAACAAAAATATAGGAGAGAAAGCAAGCAAACAGACTGTCCTTCCAGAAATAAATTTTATTGAAATAAAGGAATCTACCGAAATAGTTCTAATGTTTCCACCCTTATGAATGGCCTTCTTCTACATATGGCTCCAAAAGCACAATGAACTGAAGAGCATAGTAAAAACATGGACTCAAAATGATTCATCTCAAACAGAAGCACAAGTAATAACTCTTTTTGCGACATAAATATATACATTTTTTTTCTATATCCAGACAAATTATGATCAGGAAATGAACCACAATGGCTTGGCATGTCCCAAAACACAAGTCCTATAAATATATCAGAATAAAAAGGCGGGAAATTGTAGAGAATGAAGTAATGTACCACAAAGTTGTAGGAAGCTCCTACAAATTTATTAATGTAAAATCATTGATAGGATGCAAATGGTGATTAGGGAAGAGACTGTCCCAGTTCACCAGACAGAAAACACTTGAAGGATTTCCCAACAAAATAAACTTAAGTAGTATCTTGCTTTCATATATGTGGCATCCAAGGGCTCGATGAGATAACATTGGCACTAAGCTTCCTAAACTTAGATATAAAATAAATATAAAAAAAAAACCTAAGGAGGGTATGTTTAACTAGTAATACCTTTAAACCATCCTGAGACAATCGAGCACCATAACCTTCAGGGACCCGAATCTCAAACACACATTCATAGGGTTTGATTAAGTGAACATTCATCCAGGAGCAATTACTTAGCAAGCGGTTGATGACACCTGATGCCAGCCTGTTCTTATCTGAATCTGAAGCGCAACAATTCAATCAATAATATAGTTATTGCAGCATGTTACAAAAGGAATATCAAGTGATACAACCAACCAAAACAACTATTTAGGGATCAGGTAGGTAGTAGCTTGCTGGAAATTTTTTTTTACCACTTCCCGAAAAGATGCCCCACCATCCATCACTATTCCTGCCAAAATGTTTAGCCAATGCCCTTGCCGCATGAGTCAAGGAAGAAACTTTAACCTCCAGCTAAATTATACGAAAAAAAATTATGAAAAAAGCACCTACAGAATTTTTTATTCAAAGGCATAGCATTCATAAAAGTATAACTGCGAAGTGGCCACATACTGACATACATCATAAGACTATTTTTCAGTAACATTTCTACTCACCAGCACCCGTAGCCCCAAGGTGTGCCTATGCCTCCAGCCTATAAGCATTTAAAAGCCTTTCGTTTTCAAACAAATTCACAGAATCACAATCACATGAAGGCAAACAGCTCAACTTAACAACACATTGTACTGATATCTAGAGGATTCATTTCTTGATAAATACATCCACATGAATGGATCTAAGACCATTGAGACGTATAGTAATTCAAAACTGAATAAATTCCAACCGGCATATGACTTTTGGATCTTTTTTTTTCAATGCAGCCAACATGCTTCATAATCAATGAAAAGCATCTTGTAGCATTTTTTCAACAATTTTTTTAGAAGAAAGGTCGAGCATCTAGAGGTTCTTGAGGCCCCTTATCCAATCTGGCATAACACCCTGAAGGTTGGTTTCTTCTAATGATAAAAACCTCAAACTTTGTACGATGCATCCAGGGAAAATATGTTCGATTTTAGTGCCTCCTTGCTTAGATTGAGACCTGAGAGAGACAATTCTTGTAGCTTACAAAGATTGCCAAGAGATGTGGGTAACGAAAGTCCTGGGTCGTTGTCTAATAGATCAAGGATTTTTAGAGAACTCATGAAGTCACCAATGTTGGCTGGAATATCTCGGCCTTCGAGAGCATTTGAACCGAGGTTAAGATTTTCCAGCCTACTAAGTTTGTATAATAAGGGAGGGAGCGTAGAGTTGATAATATTAAACAAAGTCTACAATAAGTCTTACTCCACCAAACTATGCTTTAGACATCCTGAGAAAATCTTCCCTAATCTAGCTTACTGTAGGCTTAGATTGAGATAAGACAAACTTAAGGTGCGTAGGTTACAAAGATTGCCAAGAGTTGTAGGTATCTGAACATCACCATGAAAGCTATCAGACAAGTCGAGGGCTTTGAGGGAAGTCAAGTTCCCGATATTTGCTGGAATTTGGCTTTGAAATTCAGTGAATCCGAACTAAAGATACTCAAGGCTACTGAGGTTGAACAACCAATTAGGTATAGTAGAGTTAATCTCTGTCCTATAAAGATCAAGAGTAGATAGAGATGTAAAATTCACATATGGAAGACTGAGTGAAGGATGATAAAGGTAGCAATAAGATACACAAATCTCGAGCAAGGAAGGAATCATGTTAAGTGAATGGAGCCAATTAGATGCTTGGTACATCTAATTGGCTTCATTCAGCATCTAATTGGCTTCATTCACTTAACATGCTTCCTTCCTTGCTCGAGATTCGTCTATCTTATTGCTTGCTACCTTTATCATCCTTCCCTCAGTCTTCCATATGTGAATTTTACATCTCTATCTACTCTTCTTTATAAGACAGAGATTAACTCCACCATACCTAATTGGTTGTTCAACCTCAGTAGCCTTGAGTATCTTTACTTGGAATTCACTGAATTTCAAAGTCAAATTCCAGCAAATATCGGGAACTTGACCTCCCTCAAAGCCCTCGACTTGTCAGATAGCTTTCATGGTGATGTTTAGATACCTACAACTCTTGGCAATCTTTGCAACCTTCGCACCTTAAGTTTGTCTTATCTCAATCTAAAGCTTACAGTAAGCTAAATTAGGGAAGATTTTCTCCGGATGTTTAAAGCATAGTTTGGTGGAGTTAGACTTATCATACACTTTGTTTAATATTATCAACTCTACGTTCCCTCCCTGGTTTTACAAACTTAGTAGGCTAAAAAATCTTAACCTCGGTTCAAATGCTCTCCAAGGTCGAGATATTACGGCCAACATTGGTGACTTCATGAGTTCTCTAAAAATCCTTGACCTGTCAGACAACGACCTAGGACTTTCGTTACCCACATCTCTTGGCAATCTTTGTAAGCTACAAGAATTGTCTCTCTTGGTCTCAATCCAAGCAAGGAGGCAACTAAAATCGAACATATTTTCTCTGGATGCATCATACAAAGTTTGAAGATTTTATCATTAGAAGAAACCAACCTTCAGGGTGATATGCCAGATTGGATAAGGGGCCTCAAGAACCTCAAGATGCTCGAACCTTCTTCTAATAAAATAAACTCTACAAATTGGCCCAAAACCCAATTCTAGAGTCGGCCTCATATGGGCGACCAGTGAAAATAAGAGAAAGCAAACATAACAATAGCACAAATTTATTATAAACAAAATCTAAAATGGAGTTACCTATTGAAATCACCAATTACACATCTCCCTTCAACATTTTTTAGGCCAGCTGTGCAAAGTCAAAGTGGGGTTAGAACAATTCTTTGTGAATTCTAATGGCACAACGGTAAAATTGTTGTACGTGTAGGGGTCGGGTTGAGTCGTGAAAATGTTCTCTGCCAAAAAGCGTGTAAGCGTCTGCACAATATACCCAAGTGGTCCGACTCTTCCCCGGACCCCGCGCGCATGCGGGAGCTTTGTTGCATCGGGATGCCCTTTTTTTTCTAAATACAATGACATTTTAATACATGAATTTATAGGCCTGTCTAGTGCCCAGTATATTAGTTATTCATACTAATAAAAGTATATTGACAAATAATACATCATGCTAGGGCGTAACTTGTGCAGTTTACAGCAAGAGGCAGGAAATGATTTATTATTGAAGTTAATCATGACATTACAACTGATATTGATATTGAACTTGACCCAAATTAATATAAATCAGATATTCCAAGAGTATCATGCATATCAGCAGTTGAAGCATCCCTAAATACTAGAAATACAGAAACGCAGCCTTCATTGCAGTATGCATTACTAGGCAAGGATCTGGAATCAACAAGAAATTATCTTTATCACTTTGTTTGTATACATTTTCAATACGCAGTTGAACTTGATTGGAGTGCAGTGAGTCACATGGACCAGCCATGAAACAAGACACGAACAAGAAGGCTAATCAACAATCTTCAAGGGTGTTACCTTTATAAAGAAAGAAAACTTAGTGACAGTGCCTTCCACTTCATGTAATGGATGGATGGGCAGTTGAATACTGATAAAGTTATATGTTCCAAAACAAAAAACTTTATCATGCATGCCAGCTCCTCAACCCTCTTAAACTGCATGTTCTTTCGTGATCAGACTTGCCATCACAACTCAATGTGCGTACTTTGATATTTGTCACAAAATAGCGCAGGCAAAGACAAATTAAACACGTATGATCTTCTCTCACAAAAGAAAATCTAGAAATTCAAACATAGGAACCAGGAAGAAAATCAACAGCACACCAACACAAGCACTTAGAGACACAAATATCAAAAAGCATAAAAATGACTAGTCCTTAAGAGAAAATGTTGACAATATTGGTTTCACAAAACTTTTTTAAGCCATGGCGAGAAAGTAACTCCAATAAGAAAAAAGGCGACTTACCTCTCAGTTGTGAGAAGAAAGGTTCTTGAA
Source organism: Dioscorea zingiberensis (assembly GCA_026586065.1). Lineage (NCBI taxonomy): Eukaryota > Viridiplantae > Streptophyta > Magnoliopsida > Dioscoreales > Dioscoreaceae > Dioscorea > Dioscorea zingiberensis. The sequence goes on along the minus strand of CM048820.1, from coordinate 4,998,896 downwards.
CATGGAGTTCAAAGTCAACAGCTTCGAAAATCTTTTAACACCAATTCACGCAATCAGACATCATAATACTAGCAAAGAGACAAGTACTCAAACTGCATCAGATGGCCTCCTACCTTCATCAACTCAGATCCATTTTCCAGAAACAATTTACTCCATTCACCTTCCTTCGACTTAAATGATTCATCATCAGAGTCTGGCACTTTCAAAAAAGTGCCAGAACTTAAGTATCGTTCCAGAGCACAAGCCAAAGACTTGTACAGAGGATACATTGGAAGTCCGTGGAAATCATCTAAACAGAATCATGAACAACAAAAAACTGTGAATCAGGTAAAACCCTAATAATATCAGTAAACCCCCCCTTTTTTTGCAACAAACTTCCAAAATAGATAAAATTAGGCAAAAAAACAAGTTTTTCCTTTAATTTACGCATAAATTACCAACTTTGGTTTCCAGTAATCTCTTTCTTGCTTTTTAGTTTTCGTTCCTCCAAATTCTCAAGAGTGATATCAACCATTAAGTCTTCTGCTCGCCTATTCAGTGGCGAAGCCAGGATTTGAGTTCAAGGGGGGCACCATTGTTTTTTTTTTTTTTCACAGGGCACCGTCCCTTTGTTTCTAATAGGTCTAATATCCAATTTAGCCCCTTTATTATATCGAATCGGCCCTTTTAGTCCCTTTATTATAAATTGAGTCTTTTTGGTCCCCATATTTTCACGATTAAAAAATATCAATCCCTCCCATCCCTATATATATATATATATATGCTTTTCATACCTTTTTGATCTATGTACAAATTTTTTAGAGACTGTATTTTTACAGTCGTGAAAGTAGAGCGACTAAAAAGGTCAATTTATAATAGAGGGACTAAAAGGGTCGGTTCGATATAAAAGGGGGATTAAATTAGGTATATATAGACTCATATTAGAGTCAGGCCGGCCGGATCACTGTGCTGATCCGGCCACCTCCCATTTCGGCATTTGGAGCATATTTGAAGGTTTTTAAACCTTACAGATGGGAAGATCATTGAAAAATAAGTTAGCATGCTTTCGTTTTAAATACTGATTTGGTTAAGTTAGGAATTACGACCACTTAACGGTTCTTATTTTGTAGAAATTTTAACGGTTCAGAATTACAACCGTTAAGTGGGAGGACCAAACGGTAACCAAATTGTATGAAAATAGGCATGCTAGCTTATTTTTTGATGATCTTCCCATCTGTATAGTTGGAAATCCTTCAAATATGCTCCAGGGACTGAAATAGAAGACGGCCGGATCACGAGCAATAAAAAACAAATTGTATATTATATATTGCTCTGTGTCTGTGTAGAGAGCCCAGAATTTTAGGTTTTTTATTGCTCCAATTGGTGGATTTTTAGTTGGAGCACAAGCCAAAATGCTTTGAATAGGAAAAACAAAATGTATATTATACATGTCTCCGGTGTGTGACACTTATACATAATATTATATAAATATATTTTTTAATTTTTTTTCAAAAATCCAGGGGGGGCACGTGCCCCCCCTGGCCCCAACGTGGCTTCGCTATGATTTCTAAACCTAAGACACTGAAACGCACGAGAAACAAACCCTAGTGAACTACATCACTGGCCATCAAAACTCTTCCAAAATATCTCTAGTTCCATATCATTCAACAGTCTATGAAACAGTATGAACAGAGAAACAAATCGACCATAGAAATACCTCCGATGTTGGAATGGACGTGAAGGGGATCGGATAGGAGGAGACGAGAGCAGTAGTCATTGGGAAGCCCAATATCCACGCCGAGAGATCCATCGAGCTGGGATGAGAGGGTGAAGTGGAGAAATTCCTCGACGCAGTCTAGTAGCCGGACAGGCGCGGTGGCCGGAGACGGAGGCGACCCGATTCGAGAGTCAAAGGTTCGTCCGCCATTGCCGAACTCCCCGAGCTCTCAGTCTCAGAACCCACCCGCCATTATATAATGTCATCACTGGTTGAATCTCGACCATTGATTAAATTAAGAAAATATCGACGGCTATGATGATGATTACCTGAGTGTTTTTGCACATATATCCTCATAAATACCTTAATTGTGTATAAACCCCTTTGCAATTTATAATGACATATTGACCCCAAGAAAACTCTTGGTTTTAATATAATCTATTTTTCCCTAATTCCAAGCAATGAATTCATTCTACATTATACATCAAAGTTAACAATTCATTCAATCCATAACTAGGAATTCGTTTCTCGGAAACCATATTTTATGAACAACATTTATATTACTCCCCGGGCTTTAATCATTAATGAATGTGGTTTATCCAATTTTTTTTTTCAAAAAAAAACATATTCATGTTACTCATCACTTCATATCTATGTCTATATACAAATATACATATAAAAATAAAATTTTTAAAAAATAGTCTGATTTTGAACCAATCTCTCTATTTTTCAGGTGAACCTGGTTTGTTTAATAGTTGTGTTAAAAATCTAGGTCTAAATCTGACATGTATAAAAAAAATGGAATGATTTAATCTATTTATATACCTTACAATACTGATTAATATGTTCTATCTTTGACCAATTTAATTTGTTTATAAAATTTGTTGGAAGCTCATGAAATTTTCATCTTAAAATCTTATTATTAGGAATATAAAAATATTTTATGAATTATTTCATTAACAAGATCATTTCTTGGCGTTTAAATATCCATGTGAGATTATTACATTGTACTAGATTGTTATTTTTATAATTCTCTTTATGAAAGATGAGCATTTTCCTTTTATATAATAAATGTCATCCTCCATATAACCTTAACATTATATATTCACATTTACAGTTTTGTTTAGTAATAATTAAGTAATAAAGAAAATCTTGCTCACTTTTTTATTATAAATTTCCTTGGGTGTTCATTTGTTTAGATAATATATTTTAAAATTATTTATATATTTAGATAAGATACAATATCAACATCACATATTTATGTTTACAAGCTAACTTCCACCTTTTTTTTTTTTTTTTTAATTTCATTCAAATGATATGAAACACTCATAATCAATTTCACAAACCACCGTTCAAGCTTAACATTTCTCTACAAATCTTTTTATGGACTATTTTTCTCATGATATGCATTCTTTAGGCATGAGTACACACAATAACTAAGTGAAGAAGAGATCAAGTTGCCCAAACTATATATATTAGAGGATTGAACAAAATAATACTCCATTGTATTGAAATTTTCATTTTTAAGAAACCATATATTTTACCCAAAAAAAAACTGATTTTTTAATATATTAGAGGAAACCAATAAAATAAATTAAAAATACATTTTCAGTTTTTTAATATTTTAGTAATTAAATAAAAAAATACAAAAAATTTTCGAACCGATACAGAAATTGGTGTTTTTTGTTCTTTGTTTACCTTAGTGACTGGGGGGTTTCAGGGAAGGCCTTCAATATATTAGAAAAATCATATCACTTTCCAGTGAATCCGAACTGTTGTGATGGGAGCAATTTTGCAGTCCAGAGTCAACATCCTAACTCTCATCCAAGCAAGGGCTAGGGATCATATTCAAACTCACCAGTCTTGTCATCTTCCGCACTGGGAGAGGACTTCGATTAGGGGTAGTAACACCCCTTGTAACACGAAGATCGGATACCGCCTTGCCTCTTAACAATGTATAATTTTCGGCTCAACTATGAACCTTTTACCAATCTAATGAATAAATGTGTTTATTCATCTTTAATTTTTTTTAAAAAAAACACTTCTGGAAAAGATCACTGATCTGAATCATCTTTTTTGTGCCTTTGGGACAAAATAGACCGTGGAACCTCTAAACTTTTGTTTAAATTTATCTTTTAGCAGAACTCTGTAAAAATGAATGAAAAGTCAAATCTCAATTTGTAGTAGGATTAAAATAATTTGTTTTTTTAATTATTTATTAATCATAAACAACAATATTACAAGAGAAACTAAACTAGTGATCTACTTTTTTTTTTAACTAAATAGATTGTTTGTGAAGATTCAAACTAATAAAATTTTAAAAGTATTTCTTTTTAAAGATATTATTTAATTTCAACATTGTCAAATAAAACTATTTATTATTTTTTATTAATCCAATTTTATTTAAAATAAAATCATTCGGTAAATAACAATATTTGCTTGAATGTTCAGGAGTTGTTGAATGTTGGCCGATCTAAAGAAGTGAAACCTAAGAGAGTGACACTGCAAATAGATGTTTCAAACATCAGATTTACTCTTGTGTTGATCAATCTCACTTTTACGAATCAATTCATTTTTCAGGTCAATTAAATTTTCATTTTTTTCATCATTCATCAATTGTTACAGGAAATCAGGCTTTTCAATAATTGTTTGGAGGAAGATGGGAAAAGACTCAAAAGTAGTCATGTATATATGAATAAGGGCAGCCCGGTGCAACAAAGCTCCCGCATGCGCGCGGGGTCCGGGGAAGGGTCGGACCACTTGGGTCTAATGTACGCAACCTTACCCTGTTTTTTTTGCAAGAGGCTGTTTCCACGACTCGAACCTGTGACCTCCTGGTCACATGACAACAACTTTATCGTTGTGCCAAGGCTCCCCTTCAGTCATGTATATATGAATACATCAAAAATAACAAGATGATCAAAGATTATAGAATGAGGTGCAAAACACAATAGCCATGTTTGTTTGTTCCTACATGAGGTTAAGCTTTTCTCTTCTCTTTAAGGCCTCTCAGGCAACGCTTGGTGCAAACACCACATGATAGTTTTCAGCTGTTTTTTTATTTTTTATTTTTTGACTAACAGGAGCTTGCAAGCAAACTAATTAACAAAGACACAAGAAATAAAAGTTTGCAAAAGGAACAAAGAACTATCTAAGTATCAAAAGTGCAGTCCAGCTTCCATTACTGCATTCTCTAGCCACCTTGGCCTATCATTCCCTCGATGGTACAGGGATAACTGTGGGTTCTGTCTCCCATATTTTGCAAGAAGATCTGCTATGATGTTTAAGTCTCTAGGGCAATATAGTACTTCCATTTTAGCATGAGATCTGAGTAGACTTTGGATTCTTTGGACATCTCCTTGCATTCTCCATGTACCAAGTGGTTCAGCATTGTCTCCATCATAAGTTTCCAGTATCTTCAGAGCTTCAATACAATCACAGAGCAATTTATTAGGTCTTGGGTCCCAGTCTTCACACATCTCCATAGCAGCTTCCATCGCCAACAGTTCAGCTTGAAGGCTAGACTCAGCGTTGTTCCCTTTGGCTCCAGCCATAATGATCTCATTTTCTCCTTTCACCACCAGATAACCTATACCGCACTAATTTCCATTAGTAATCCATGATGCATCACAAAATACAACAATGGAATTATAGAACACTGAGTTTATACGATACTCCCTGAGTCCTCCCTTGATCTTTCTCATATGCTCCTAGGAGATTGTACATGCAAGACTGAATATCTGTTGTGCCTGCATTTTGATGTTATTGAAAACCAAGTCACACCTTGCTTTCCAAATGCACCACAGATAGTTTGCTGTGAGTGCCTGGAAAGCAAGATGTCCAATTTTTCCTCTATTACAAGAGTTCATTAACCATTTTCCTTCCATTAAATAAGTTGTATCGTTGCAATCGAACCCAGAATAAACTGTTACCATCTCGCAGACTTGATTAGCAATTCTGCAGCTATGTAATACATGTTCTGTAGTTTCCCTGCCCAGGCCACACATTGGGCATGGTAACTGTGGCCCAATATTCAAGTTATATATATAGGTATTCAAAGGTGGACATCCTGCCATGGAATAGTTTCCATAGAAGGATTTTCACTCTTGGTGCCACTGGTAGTTTCCAAAGTTTGTGCCATCCTTCCCATAAATTGTTAGGAGATTCTCTGTCCTGGTTCAGATGACTGTATACAACATTGGTAATTTTACTACAGACTGACATAGGCAACCAAACCCAATGATTTGGAGTATTATTCTTCATGGTTAATTTTTCCACTCTACTCCAATCACAGGCCTCACCAAAACCGTTTGAGATAAGGCTATGGTTTAAATGCTCCCCATTAACAAGTTCATCAATCCTTAGTTCTTCAATTGATAAATCCATATTGATGTAAGTTGGTTTCAAGGAGATGGGCATTTCAAATAACCATGGATCTTTAAGAAAATCATTTGTGCTAGGATTACAAATATTTAAGCATAGATTAGGTCTAATGATTATGGCAGTTTTATAAATCAAGTTATAGAAACAAGAAACAACTCTCCTGTTAGGCTCTGCCCATGCATTAAAGTTTCCATATTTGAATAGAAATAACTGAACCCAAGTTTATCTTCAAGGTTTAAGATAGCAAAGATATTTTTTGCCATAAGAACAATTTTTGCTTTTCTTAGGTTTTTAATTCCTAACCCTCCCTCAGATTTATCAAGTGTAATATTGCTCCAACTAATGGAATGGAAAGGTCTGCCACCAGCAATGCCTTTGCCCCATAAGAAACTTCTGGACAGTATGTATCTGGAACAGTAGTACAAGACAGGCTGTAGACAGGGATAGACATCAATGATGTATTAACCAGGATGTCTCTTCTAGCAAGGGAAATGGATGACAAATTCCAGGAGTTCAGGCTTTTTTTAGTTCTGTCAATTATTGTATGCCACTGAGTAATTGAGATTCTTTTAGGGGATATTAAGGTCCCTAGGTATTTGAAGGGAAAGGTTCCCAATTTCATCCCAAGGATGGATACCAAGGAAGTTCTAATCCTTCTATTCATCCAGGTAGGTAAATGTATTGTGGATTTGGTTGTATTTATTTTCTGCCCTGTGAGATCTTTGTACATATTGAGGCACATATTGCAATTTCTAGTAGAAAATCTGGATGCTTTGGTAATGATAATAAGATCATCTGCAAACATAAGGTGATTGAAATTTTTTCTTAGTCTACTGTCAAAACCAGGGATTAGGTTCAGATTCTTGGCATGGTTTAAAAATGCAGTTAGATTTTGGGAGACTAGTAGAAACAAGTAAGGGGATAAGGGATCTCCCTGTCGTACCCCTCTATAACTAGGGATCCAATTTTTTGGTTGTCTATTAATCAGGAAGGAGAAACTGGCGGAGGAGATACAAGATTTGATCCAAGAGATCCAAATATCCGGAAATTTCATGTTCTTTAGGGTGGCAAGGATAGCATTCCATTCCAAGGCATCATATGCCTTCTCAACATCTATTTTTAGCATCATCCTAGGTAGGGTTTTAGAATCACATTATAAAGAATGAACTATCTCTTCCACAACAATTATGTTATCAAAAGTTGATCTTCCCGCAAGAAAACCAGCTTGTTCAGGGCCAATAAGTTTATGCATGACATTCTTCAGTCTATTGCTCAACATTTTTTATATAATTTTGTAACAGACATTGCACAAGGATATTGGTCTGAATTCTGATACCTTGGTTAGTGTGTCTTTCTTTGGAATTAATATTACATAAGTCCTACCCCAAGATGAAGGCATACAAGTTGTTTGAAAAAATTGAGTTATGGTTGTAAACAAGGGTTCCCTTACAATTTCCCAATAAAAGAGATAGAACTCAGCATTTATTCCATTTGGTCCAGGACTCCCTTAGTTAAGGTTTTTAGGGTATAATATACTTCCCCAATTGTGGGGGGTCTGATCAATGTGCTTTTATCTTCCTCTGGTATTGTAGGTATACCAGTGGGAAGTTTTAGAGATAGTTCATCAGTTGAAACATTTATTGATGAAGACCACAATTTACTATAAAAATCAGAGAATGCATTGCTAATACTTTGGTGGTCAGATTTAAAGTGTCCCTGGTCATCATTAATACCGGAGATTTTATTTCTGTGCCATCTTATCTTGGCTTGCCTATGAAAAAACTAGTATTATAATCCCCATTCTTTAGATATAATAGTCTAGCCCTTTGTGCCCATTTAATTGTATTTTGTCTAATCAAGGATATGTGTTTATTACATAAACCCCTTAGAGCAAGCCTATCTAGATCAGAGTATATGTTGGAGGTTTCCAAATTCTCTAGATAGGAAATGTTGGTTTCTGTCTTGGCAATGTCCTTATCTATGGGAGATAGACCATTTTTCTTCCACTTAGTTAAGTAAAATCTGGTTCGAGCAATAGAGTGACTGAATGCATGCATAGGTGAGGTATTTGGTCTAAAGTTCCAGGCCTTATATACTGAATTATGGCATTGGGCATGTTCAAACCAAAAATTCTCAAAACGAAAGATTTTCTTTTTTTTTTTGTATGAGAAATGACTAGCAGATAATAACATAGGAGAATGATCTGAATATGTGCGAGGAAGATGCTTGTTATGGTAAGAGTCAAAGTTGGTGAGCCAATCATTGTTAGCCAGAAATCGATCCAGTCTGGCCTATCTCCTGGCTAACCCCCTTTGATTGTTACACCAAGTAAAAGAAGACCCAAAAAAACCCAAATCAAACAGATTATTTGAAGTAATAAAAGCATTAAAGTGTTTGGACTTAGTTGAGTACTGGGAGAAAGATCCTCCTCTATGCTCCTCAGAATTGAGGATTGAATTAAAATCTCCAGCTAGGATCCATGGCCAGTTAAGGGTGGAAATAGCTGATAACTCATTCCATAATAGTTTTTGGAGATATATATTTTGAGAATTATAGACCACTGAGAACACCCACTCTTTGGGTTTGATAGTAGCCGATATAATTAAATGTAATGAGAAACGAGAAAAGGCAATAGGTGTTACCCGTCCCACTCCTAATTTCCAAAGAGTGATGATGCCCCTAGACGTTCCAATTGTTGGAATAGCAGCCCACTCCCAATACTTTGTAAATTTTCCACAGAATTTTAGAGCTCGATCCTCATCAGCTCTAGTCTCCACAAGACACATTACATCTGGTTTCACTGTCCTCATGAGGTTTCTAATTCTTCCAATGGTTTTGGAATTAGCCGATCCCCTGCAGTTCCAACACAAAAGTTTTAGGTCTTCCATAAAATGAGGTGATAAGTATAAAAAATCAGAGAAATAAACTGATTTAGTTCAGGTTTGATATGGCTCAAGGATCCTCTGCGTCCATTACCACACGACACTTCTTCGAGCCTGCTTTATTATTGATTAGAGCTCTTCGTGCAATTGCTTCTTGTTTAGCATCCTTTTGCACAAACGCTAGCAGCATTTCATCATCAAAGATTTCAGGTTCAAAAAATAGTTGGCTCATCACTTCAAATTAAGTTTGGTTTTGATCAAATCTCTTTATGTTTTACATGAACTTGGTTATGTTAACAGGCGTGTTAAAAATGTAGGTCTGAATCTGACATTATAAAAAATGGAATGATTTAATCTATTTATATACCTTACAATAAAGATTAATATTTTCTTTCTTTGAACAATTTAATATGTTTATAAAATTTGTTGGAAGCTCATGAAATTTTCATCTTAAAAATCTTATTATTATATACAAAATATTTTATGAATTATGTCAGTTGACCCGTGATGGGTTGACAAATTTCTTGGCGTTTAAATCAGTTAGGCATGTGAAATTATTACATTGTATTAGATTGTTATATTTTTAAGATTCTCTTTTATGGAAGACGAACATTTTATTTTTATATAATCGATGTCTTCCTCCATATAACTTTAACATTATATATTCACATTTACGGTTTTACTAAGTAATAATTAAATAATAAAGAAAATCTTGCTCATTTTTTATTATAAATTTCCTTAGGTCTTCATTTGTTTACATAATATATTGTAAAATTATTTATATATTTAGATAACATACGATATCAATATCACACATCTATATTTACAAGCTAACTTCCAGCCTTTTTTTTTCATTCATTCAAATGATATGATAACAACTCATGATCAATTTCACAAATCACCATTCAACCTTAACATTTCTTTATAAATCTTTTCATACACTATTTTTTTGTTTTTCGTGATATGCATTTTCTAAGCATGAGTACATAGTAAAAAAAAATGAAGAGGCGATCATGGTGCCCTAACTATATATGTTAGAGGATTGTCCATTTTGGGAAAAAAAACCCTCCATTGTACTGAAATTTTTATTTGTAAGAAACAAGATATTTTACCCAAGAAAAACTTATTTTTTGATATATTAGAGGAAACCAATAAAATAAATTAAAAATGTATCTCAAGAATTGGTATATTTTAATAATTTAATAAACAAATACAAACAAAATTCAATATATTAGAAAAATTATATCTGAGATTCATTGAATACAAAATGTTGTGATGGGAGCAATCTTTTTTTTTTGGGACATTCGAGCCAGGCGGTCAGCCCCGCCTTAGCTAAGTTACCCACGGGCGTCACCTCGGCGCGGGAGAGCCTCAGCGCACGGGAATAAATGGCTTATTTGTCTCCACGTGCCCAAGGAACTCGCCACACACCGGGTGCCTCAGCGCATCCTCGAACCTGGGTGGGGGTCGAGAAGCGCGACCGGTTTACCATCGGACCAAGTGGACCGCGTTATGGGAGCAATCTTTAAGTCCAGGGTTCAACATCCTATCTCCACCTCCCTTGATAACCCAGTCTACGTATTTAAACTCATCAATATATCTATGTTTTTGCGAGACTAACTGATGATCATTGATTACTGATCACTTATGGGTCTGAATTTTAACCAGATATTTAAACCCTCAGAAATTGTTATCTAAATTTATCTTTTAACATAAAAATGAATGAAAAGTCAAATTTCAATTTGTATTTTTTTTTAATAAGTGGATAAATCATATTTTATTTATTAATGAGAATAGTGTTCATTATATTATTAGTCAGTACTCAGTACGGAAACAAAATATAGAATATGTGGTAGTTCAGTCCTCGTGACAGCAATTAATTTCCTGGTCATCACCTTTTTCGGCCCTTCCTGGTATGGTGGATATAAATTCTAGGCTATGCTTTACCAGATTCGTTGCCGCCTCTAATTTTGTTTGTTTCGTCATTGGAGCTGCATCAAATCAAGAGATTATTAAAAATGAAATATCACGTAGAATTCTTAAATTCTTATCCGAAAACACCATTCATTCCCCCCCCCCCCCGACAAAAATACTACAAGTGATTGCCATAACAATGATATCTCAACCTTCTCGCAGGGAATTGTCCACCCTTGTGGAGGTACCCTTGGTCCCCTATGGTCCAAAGATCCTTCTCTCTTGTTTGGGAACCAACTCGTTGTCAAATTTCAATTTGTAGGAATAAAATAGTAACTTTTTAAAAAAATATTTATTAATCATAAACAACAATATTATAAGAGAAACTAAACTATTGTTCTACTTTTTATTAATTAAATAGATTGTTTTTTAAAATTAAAACCAATAAGATTTTAAAATTATTTCTTTCTAAGGGTATCATTTTTAATCTCAACTTTGTCAAATAAAACTATTTATTTGAAATTAAATTTTCATTTTTCCAGCACAATTAAAGTCTCAACTATTTAATACCTCAATATTATATTTGGTACTAAATAATGAAGGTTTTTATTTTCTTCATAAAAATATTGAATGAAATGAATAATACAAAAGATTTATTATTATTATTTGAAATTGTTTAAATTTGAAATATATATTTCTAGTTTATTGATGACATTCTTACGCAATTTATTATTGGGATTTTGAATCTTTGATTCATTGGAATCGGTATGAGAATTGAAAGAATGGAGCTGAAACTTGGGTCTGATGGAACATAGCTCGAAGGAGAACCTCTTCCATTCATCCTTTGGCGGGAGGATGATCAAGAACTCTTCTTTGAGGAGTTAAAATGAGTTTTCGTATTTACATCTGATGGTTTTCTTAAGACCTCTGTTATGTGCGGCACGTTGAGTGATCGGGTTAGCAGACATCCTACTATATTCAAGATAAACATCATTCAGTACATAACAATGTTTGCTTGAATATTCAAGATAAACATAAGAGAGTAACAGTACAAATTGACGGTTCAGTCATCAGATTTGCTCTTAAGGTTAGGGTGTTTATCGGTCTCATTTTTACGAATCTATTCATTTTTTAGGTCAATTATATTTTCATTTTTTCCATCATTCTTCAATTGCTACAGAAAATCCTGCTCTTCAATAATTGTTTGAAGGAAGATGGGATAGACTCAAAGTAATCATGTATATATAAATACATCAAATAACAAAGATGATCAGAAATCATAGAATGAGGTGCAAACATACTGGCCAAGTTTGTATGTTCCTACTTCTTAAATGAGGTTAGCTTTTCTCTTGAAGGCCTCTCAGGCAATACTTGGTGCAAACACAACAGGATAGTTTTCTGGTGTCTGTTCCTGAAGCTGATTTAAGATATGATGGATTAAAGACCATGCCTAAAAGGTGGCCATGCACAGAAGGCAAGGTGTCAAAAAGAGTCGGCTCATCAGTTCGAATTACGTTTGGTTTTGATCAAATCTCTTTATAGGTCTGAATCCGACATGTATAAAAATAGAATGATTTAATCTATTTATATACCTTACAATAATGATTAATATGTTCTTTCTTTGTCCAATTTAATATGTTTATAAAATTTGTTGGAAGCTCATGAAATTTTCCTCTTAAAATCTTATTATTATGAATATAAAAATATTTTATGAATTATTTCATTAACAAGATCAGCTAGTTGATTTAGATTGTAATTTTTATTATTCTCTTTTATGTAAGATGAACATTTTCTTTTTATATAGTCAATGTCTTCGTCAATTTAACCGTAACATTATATATTCATAATTAGTTATATACCCCTTAAAAGTTTCATAATTGTATATTTATCCCCGAAAAAATCATAATTTGCTTGTATACCCCTGAAAAACAGGTTGAATTGCGGATATACCCCTATCCGTTGACAGAAGTTAACAAGTAATCTTAACCATAGTTACAACTTAGGTTAAGGGTTGAAAAATGTCCAAAATACCCCTCTTTATATATATATTTTTAACTATTTTAAATTTTAGATTTTTAAAGAGGTATTTTTAAATTTATAGTTAAACAAATTTTTTAGGGGTATATATGTAAAGGGTATGATGGTTATTTTGCATGTCTACCGTTTATTAACTTGATGGTTTTCCATTTGATTTTAACCTCAGGGATATATACACAATTATACCTATTATTCAGAGGTATGCATGCAATTATGTTTTATTCAGGAATAAATACACAATTTCAAAATTATTCAGGGGTACATCTGCAAAAAGCCCTTTAAAATTATTTATATATTTAGATAATACACAATATGAACATCACACATGTATCTTTACACTAACTTCCACCTTTTTTTTTTTAATTTCATTCAAATGATATGATAACAACTCATCAATTTCACAAATTACCATTCAAGCTTAACTTTTCTATATAAATCTTTTCATGGACCATTTTTATCATGATATGCACATGAGGACACACAATAACTAAATGAAGAAGAGATCAAGGTGCCCAGACTATAATATATATATATATATATATATATTAAGGATTGTCTATTTTGACAAAAAAAAATATCCTCCATTGTACTGAATTTTTTTTTTAAGAAACAAGATATTTTACCCCAAAAAAACTGAAGTTTTGATATATTAGAAGAAACCAATAAAATAAGTTAAAAATATATGGGGAAATTGATTGTATACCCCTAAAAAGTTTCATAATTATATATTTACCTCCAAAAAAACATAATTACTTATATATCCCTAAATGATATAGATAATTACGGATATACCCTTATTATTAGTATCGGTTGAAAAAAAAAAGATTTATATTAACTTCGGTTACATTTTGGGTTTAGAGTTAGAAAAAAATTAAAATACCCCCTAAAGTTTTCTCAACCCTAGTTTTCTAATTCATCTTTCCCGATTCCCTTCATCCTGCTCCGCCTATTCTCTCCCAATCGAAACCCTAGTGACCCTTCTTCCAAGTTCTCAACCCTAGTTTATGTCCTTCATCACCCTCCCGATCGAAACCCAGCGACCCTTCTTCCAAAAAAACCTAGCCGCGATCACCAGATCCTTTTCTTTCGATTCGATCCGTAGACTTTCATTCTTTTCGAAGATTGTAAGCGCAAAATCGAGTGGCAAGGTTCGAGCTTAAGATTGCTTCTAGTTATTGGGATTTTGAATCTTTGATTCATTGGAATCGGTATGAGAGTAGAAACTGAAACTTATGTCTGATGGAACATAGCTCGAAGGAGAACCTCTTCCATTCATCCTTTGGCGGGGATGATCAAGAACTCTTCTTTGAGGAGTTAAAATGTGTAGTGCGTTGAGTGATCAGGTTAGCAGATGTTTGTTTGAATGTTCAGGGGCTGTTGAATGTTGGTCTGTCTAAAGTAGTGAAACATAAGAGAGTGACACTATAGAATGAATGAGGTGCAAACATACTGGCCATGTTTGTCTGTTCCTGCTTCTTACATGAGGTTAGCTTTTCTCTTGGAGGCCTCTCAGGCAACACTTGTGCAAACACAACATGATGTTTTCTAGTGCCTGTTCTCAAAGCTGATTCAAGATATGATGGATTGATGGCTCATTAGTTCGAATTAAGTTTGATTTTGATCAAATCTCTTTATTTTTTAGGTGAACCTGGTTATGTTTAACAGGGGTGTTAAAATTCTAGGTCTGAATCGGACATGTATAAAAATGGAATGATTTAATCTATTTATATACCTTATAATAGTGATTAATATGTTACTTCTTTAACCAATTTAATCTATTTATAAAATTTGTTGGAAGCTCATGAAAATTTCATCTTAAAAATTTTATTATTAGGAATATACAAAATATTCTATGAATTATGTCATCAACAAGATAGCTAGTGAGTTGACCCATGATGGGTTGACAAATTTCTTGGCGTTTAAATCAGTTACGCATGTGAGTTTATTACATTGTATTTTATTAGATTGTTATATTTTTAAGATTCTCTTTTATGGAAGATGAACGTTTTCTTTTTATATAATCGATGTCTTCCTCCATATAACCTTAACATTATATTATATATTCACATTTACAGTTTTACTCACTCAGCAATAATTAAGTAATAAAAAAATCTTTTTCATTTTTTTATTATAAATTTCTTGGGGTGTTCATTTGTTTAGATAATATATTATAAAATTATTTATATATTTAGATAACATACAATATCAATATCACACATCTATGTTTACAACCTAACTTCCACCATCTATGTTTACAACCTAACTTCCACCTTTTCTTTTCATTCAAATGATATGATAACAACTCTAATAACACAAATCACCATTCAACCTTAACATTTCTTTATAAATCTTTTCATACACTATTTTTTTGTTTTTCATGATATTTATTCTCTATGCATGAGTACACACAGTAAAAATATGAAGAAGAGATCAAGGTGCCCTAACTACATATATTAGAGGATTGTCCATTTTGGGAAAAAAAAACTCCATTTTACTGAAATTTTTATTTTTAAGAAACCAGATATTTTATCCAAGAAAAACTTATTTTTTTGATATATTAGAGGAAACCAATAAAATAAATTAAAAATGTATTTCTAGATTTGGAATATTTTAATAATTTAATAAAGAAATACAAACAAAATTCAATATATTAGAAAAATTATATCTGAGATTCAACCAATACAAAATGTTGTGATGGGAGCAATCTTTAAGTACAGGGTTCAACATCCTATCTCCACCTCCCTCAACAAAGCAAAGGCTGATAACCCCGTCAAATTGTTGTCTAAATTTATCTTTTAACATAAAAATGAATGAAAAGTCAAATTTTAATTTGTATTTTTTTAATAAGCAGATAAATTATATTTTATTTATTAATGATTATAGTGTTCGTTACATTATCAGTCAATAGGGAAACAAAATATAGAATATGTGGTAGTTCAATCCTCCTGATAGCAATTAATTCCCCAGTCTTCTCCTTCAGGCTTGTCCTGAATCCTCCCCAGAGGGGTCATCACCTTTTACGTACTTCACGGTATGGGTGGATGTAAATTCTGAAATTTGCACGCTTTTACAGGATTAGATTAGATTCGTTGTCGCCTCTAATTTTGTTTGTTTCGCCATTGGAGCTGCATCAAACCAAGAGATTATTAAAAATAAAATATCACAGAAAATTCTTATCCGAAAACACCATTCATTTCTCTTCCTCCAAATACTACAAATGATTGTCATGACAACAATATCCCAAACTTCTCTTAGGGAATTGTCCACCCCTGAATAGGTACCCCTTATGGTCCGAAAATCCAACTCTCTTGTTTGGAAACCAAACCCGTGGTGAAATTTCAATTTGTAGTAGGAATAAAATAGTTTCTTTTAAAAAAAATATTTATTAATCATAAACAACAATATTACAAGAGAAACTAAACTATTGTTCTACTTTTTATTTATTAAATAGATTGTTTTTGAAAATTAAAACCAATAAGATTTTAAAATTATTTCTTTCTAAGGGTATCATTTAATCTCCACATCGTCAAATAAAACTATTTACTTTTTTTCATCATTTTTCTCTTGCTAAAGGAAATTAAATTTTCATTTTTCCAACACAATTAAAGTATCTACTATTTAATACCTTAATATTATATTTGGTACTGAATAATGAAGGTTTTTATTTTCTTCATAAAAATATTGAATGAAATGAATAATACAAAAAAAATTATTATTATTTGAAAATATTTAAATTTGAAATATATAGTTCTAGTTTATTGATGACATTCTTAAGCAATTTGTTATTGGGATTTTGAATCTTTGATTCATTGGAATCAGTATGAGAATTGAAAGAGTGGAGCTGAAACTTGGGTCTGATGGAACATAGCTCGAAGGAGAACCTCTTCCATTCATCCTAGGGGTGAAATCGGTTCGGTTTGGGTCGGTTTGGACGAATTTCCAAACCAAACCGGTATTTTTCAGTTTGAAAAAAATCAAACCAAACTGGTTCGGTTCGGTTTGAACCGCGGTTTGAAAGATAAAATAATTGCATGTATATTCTCTCATCATATCTCTCGCACATCTCTCACATCGGCGCTCTGTTTGGGCTAAAAAAAATTTGGGGGGCGTTATTTGGTATTCCAAACAATGTGGTTAGCCACTTTACCCGAATTCCACCTTTTCAAGGTGATGTAATAGAGACATATGGCTTAGATGCGCTCCAAGCCATCCGGTGCATTCTCCGTTGTGGTTGAAATTATGTGTGGGAGACTTATTTGGTATGCCAAACAATTTTGGTTACTTTTTCTAAATTCCAGAGTGTCCTAGCCTCACTCAAATCTTTATTAAAGATAGAGATCAATCATAAACTTTTTATAATTATATCTATGAGATGAATCTTGATCCAATTCAAATTCAAATATAAAATCTTAATAAAATTATGATTATCTCCTTTTATCTCATACTAATCCCTACAAGGTTAACCCAAGTTGGATAATATAAGACCATGTTGGTTCAATCACAGTAAAAGGAGGAATATACGGTTCGTTTCGGTTCAAACCGCGATTCAAAAATTATAAACCGAACCGAACCGAATATTAATCGATTTCAAACCAAACCAAACCAATTTTTTTCGGTTTCAACGGTTTGAAAAACCAACGGTTTCAACGGATTGGTTTGGAGCGGTTTAGGCGGTTTGGCAGTTTGAAGTTTCAGCCCTAATTCATCCTTTGGCGGGGATGATCAAGAACTCTTCTTTGAGGAGTTAAAATGAGTTTTTGTATTTACATTTGATGGCTTTCTCAAGACCTTGATATGTGCGGCACGTTGATTGATCAAGTTAGCAGACATCCTACTATATTCAAGATAAACATCATTTAGTACATAACAATGTTTGCTTGAATATTCAAGATAAACATAAGAGAGTAACAGTACAAATAGATGGTTCAGTCATCAGATTTGATCTTAAGGTTAAGGTGTTTATCCGTCTCACCTTTACGAATCTATTCATTTTTTAGGTCAATTATATTTTCATTTTTCCATCATTCTTCAATTGCTACAGAAAATCCGGCTCTTCAATAACTGTTTGAAGGAGGATGGGACAGACTCAAAGTAGTCATGTATATATAAATACATCAAATAACAAAGATGATCAGAATGAGGTGCAAACATACTGGCCAAATTTGTATGTTCCTACTTCTTACATGAAGTTAGCTTTTCTCTTGAAGGCCTCTCAGGCAATACTTGGTGCAAACACAACATGTTAATTTTCTAGTGTCTGTTCCCAAAGCTGACTCAAGATATGATGGATTGATGGCTTCTCAGGCTAAAGGTCCCATGCCTACAAGGTGGCCATGCATAGAGGGCAGGATGTAAAAAAGAGTTGGCTCATTAGTTCGAATTGAGTCTGGTTTTGATCCAATCTCTTTATTTTTTAGGTGAACCTGGTTCTGTTTGATACACGTGTTAAAAATCTAGGTCTGAATCCGACATGTATAAAAATGGAATAATTTAATCTATTTATATACCTTACAATAGTGATTAATATGTTCTTTCTTCTTTGTCCAATTTAATATGTTTATAAAATTTGTTGGAAGCCCATGAAATTTTCATCTTAAAATCTTATTATTATGAAATGTAAGATGTAGCATTTTCTTTTTATATAGTCAATGTCTTCCTCCATTTAACTGTAACATTATATATTCACATTTACTGTTTTACTTAGCAATATTTAAGTAATAAAAAAAATCTTGCTTAATTTTTTTATTATAAATTTGTTTAGATATTTTAAAATTATTTATATATTTAGATAACATACAATATCAACATCACACATCTATGTTTACAAATTAACTTCCACCTTTTTTGTTTTATTTTATTCAAATGATATGATAACAACTCAGGATCAATTTCACAAACTACCATTCAAGCTTAACATATCTTTATAAATCTTTTTACACACCAATTTTCTCATGATATGCATTCTCTAGGCATGAGTACACACAATAACTAAATGAAGAAGAGATCATCAAGGTGCCCAAACTATATATATATATTAGAGGATTGTCTATTTTGAAAAAAAAAAATACTCCATTGTATTGAGTTTTATTTTTAAGAAACCAGATATTTTACCCCAAAAAAACTGATTTTTTGATATATTAGAGGAAACCAATAAAATAAATTAGAAATATATCTCTACATTTTTTATATTTTATTAATATAATAAACAAATACAAAAAGAATTCAATATATTAGAAAAATTATATCCAAGGTTCAACGAATCCGAAATATCGTGATGGTAGCAATCTTGAAGTCCATGGTTCAACATCCTACCATGCCTCAAAAAGCAAGGGCTGATAACCCCACTCTACATATTTATTAATCATAAACAACAATATTACAAGAGAAACTAAACTATTGTTGTACTTTTTATTAATTAAATAGTTTGCTTTTCAAAATTCAAACCAATAAAGTTTAAAATTATTTCTTGCTAAGGGTATCATTTAATTTTAACATTGTCAAATAAAACTATTTAATTTCTCCAATCATGAAATTAAATTTTCATTTTCCAGGACAATTAAACCAACTATTTAATACCTCAATATTATATTTGGTACTATATAATGAAGGTTTTTATTTTCTTCATAAAAATATTGAATGAAATGAATAATACAAAAAAATTATTATTATTATTTTAACGTATTTAAATTTGAAATATATATTTCTAGTTTATTGATGTCATTCGTATAGAATTTGTTTCATAACAAAATAACATTCACAACAAAATATTAAAGATATACATTAAAAAGACATCAAAACTATGCCCCAATTAGTATTCAGATACAAGATAGAGCAAAATTATAAACAAGATATAAACCAAATCATTTTAACAACAAAATTCCTTTAAATTTTATTAAATAAATAAATAAATAAACAAAAATGTAAGAGGGAAAGCAAGCAAACAGACTGTCCTTTCAGAAATAAATTGTGGTTGTTGCTTTCAATGCTTTTCATCAAGAACAGATAAACAAACACAATATTATTTTTCTATTATAATTACAGGTTCTTGGGTATGAAATCTTTGAACCAATAGCACTTGAATTTTGTGCAAGAGTATGTTGAGAATTTTATTTTATTTTTCATTCATGTGTTTTCTTATGGTGCAAATGTTGTATGTTTGGTTAGTACTTGGAGTGCAACTATTATATTTTCAGAAATCAATCTTCATTTGAATTAGGTGTAACACTGTAATACCTAATTTACTCCCTCTATTATAACGAATCGGCTCTTTTGCTCTCTCTATTATAATTTTAATCTTTTTGGTCCTTATATTTTCACGATTGAGAAATTTTAGTCCCTTTAGGGACCAAAAAGGCCCAAATTATAACAGAAGGGAGGGACTGAAATTTTTCAATCGTAAAAATATAGGGACAAAAAAGGATCAAATTATAATAGAGAGACCAAAAGGGCCAGTTCAGTATAATAGATGGACTAAATTGAGTATTAGACCTTTGAATTAAGGGTCCTGTAATATCATTTGTTTGGTATTACAAATTTGATAGATGACCCCACACAGACATTGTTCTTGGTATATATATATATATATATATATATATATATATATATATATATATATATATATATATATATATTTGAAGAAGTGGATAAACCATATTTATTTATTAATAATAGTAGTTAATTTCAGAATATATAACTCAGCTAGAGTATATAAAAAAAATTACAAAAATTCAGTTGAGAGCCCTCCTCTCGACTGAGTTTGGTAGTGTTGCCTCATACTCCCTCCTGGTCTGCTTAGGTCCCTGTTATGTCGTCTTCGAAGATTTCGTCGCCTCCTATGATCCGTGTCGGTGTGTCACCGGTGAACTCTAGACTTCTCTTCACTAGATTATATGCCATCTCCAATTTCGGCTTTTTGGAGAGTGGAGCTGCATTCATCCATGAAAGTATAAGGAAAGAGATATCGCGAATGGTTCTCAAAAAACACGCATTGTTTGTCTCTGAAACATCGCATGTTTCGCTCGCCTAAATATTCCAGGTGATTGCCGTTCTTGGTATTTTCTAAACATGCTTAATAATGGCTAAAATGCATCAGAAAGTAGCAGCTGCTTCTGGAGACATGAGGAGCTCATAGTGTTTGTAGGTAAGTTGGCCTGACACCTGACATGTTTCTTGCATTTTGTAGCTTGTATTGTCAAAGGGCTTTTGGTCAAGTATGCATATATTTGTTCTGCTACTATTTTTAGTTTCTGCATTTGTAGAGCTAAAACTTGTTGACTTCCATTTTATTGCAGAAGTGCCATTGAGGTGTTTGAAGAAGGACTAGGGCATGCTACTAACAAGGAAGACCTTAACATTTGTAAGTTAAGTTTTATGTATTTGTAAGCTTGCCAGCACCTTAGGAAAGTTGTCTGTTCTAATGATTGTAGATTCTTTCTCCGACATTCCCTCTTGTCTCTTCAAATTTGGCACACATAAATTGTTGATGACCTGTATAGTGTAATTTTAACTTTGGTATGGACCAAATAAAATACTGCTGACTAAGAATTTCTGCTACATGCAATTCCATTGGTAAAAATTTACTTGGTTGCAGGTAAGATTTGATCATATGGAGATTGCATTATGGAGGGCTTTCAAGACAGTGATACTATATAATCTCTTCCTCAACACCAGCAAGTAATAATGGATAAATTTGACATACAGGATTGATTTCTTTTCCCTGTCTATTCTCAAGTTGGTTCTAAAGGAAGACGGTTCATTCACATATCTTTCCATTCTTGTTGGGACTTTCAGATTATTTTGTGTTCTCTGGTGAAATTCTTTCGCCAGTACAAGAAAAGTGCTACAACACTTGGAGGGGCAAGTTTGCTTGGAGTTCCAATTATAATACATAAAAAATATGACTCTCGTTGCTTCTAATAAATAACCTTGGATGTGTTCTGCCAAAAGCTCAATAGATCAGAAATTTGCGAAGACAAACCATATTCCTCCAATAGGCTTGCTTGAATTCACTAATATATGTCGTGTGTTGAGTGGTCAGGTTAGCAGAGATCCTACTATATTCAAGATAAACATCATAAACATCATTCAGTACATAACAATGTTTGCTTGAATGTTCAGGGGTTGTTGAATGTTTGCCGGTCCAAAGAAGTGAAACATAAGAGAGTAACACTACAAATAGATGGTTCAGATATCAGATTTAGGGATGGCAATGAAATTTGGTAGGCGAAGCCTCTACTACCACCTTCTGCTTGAACCGTCCACATCCCCGCCCTTCCAAATAGTGGCAGGTTGGGGCGCGGTTCAAGCGGGGCAGAGCGGGGCAAAAGATGGTTCAACATCAATAAGCTAGGATATCATGAAAATCTCGGAAGCCACTCCTTGCAACGAGTCTTTCCCGTTGATCATCTCCTTCCGGTCGTTGATCCAGTTGCCCCACCTACAGATCCTCGAAGAGAGTGAGGAACTAGGGTTTACGCCAGGAGCTTCTAGAGACTTGGAGTGGGAGGGCAGCGATTCAACGGGAAGTAGATAGAGATTCAGAGAAGGTGAAGGTCATGGGCTCATGGAGTAGCGATTCAACAGTCATCGGCCGGATCACTGTGCAGATCCGACCGCCTCCCATTTCGGCCTTTGAAGCATATTTGAAGGATTTTCAACCGTACGGATGGAAAGATCATTAAAAAAACTAGCATGTCAATTTTCATACAATTTGGTGACCGTTTGGTCCTCCCACTTAATGGCTCTTATTTTATAGATATTTTAACGGTTCAGAATTTCAACCATTAAGTGGGAGGACCAAACGGTCACCAAATTGTATGAAAATTGACAGACTAACTTATTTTTCGATGATCTTCCCATCTGTACGGTTGGAAATTCTTCAAACATGCTTCAAGAGCCGAAATGGGTGACGGCCGGATTTGGATAGTGATCCGGCCGGCCACACAGTATCGGGACTATATATATATATATATATATATATATATATATATATATATATATATATATATAGGGTTGTGATAATTTTCTTAAAGGGGCAGAGCAGATTTAAAATAGACGTTTATCAAACCCATCCCTCCCCACCCCGTGCCCCGCTCTCCAACAAAAAAAAAACGCTCCATTCGGAACGAATTAGGTTGGAAACCATGGATCGGCTCGTGTTTTACCATCCCTAATTAGATTTGCTCTTAAGGTGTTGATCCGCCTCACTTTGACAAATCTATTCATTTTTCAGTCAATTAACTTTTCATTTTACCATCATTCTTCATTGCTACAGGAAATCCGGCTCTTCAATAATTTCTTGGAGGAAGATGAGAAAGACTCAATGTAGTCATGTATATATAAATACATCAAATAACAAGATGATCAGAAATTAAAGAATGAGATGCAAAACACACTGGCCATGTTAGTGTCTGTTTCTACATGAGGTTAGCTTTTCTCTTCAGACATAATAGTTTTCTACTGTCTGTTTTCAAAGCTGATTCAAGATATGATGGATTGATTGATGGCTTCTCAGGCTAAAGGTCCCCTGCAATAGATGGCAAGGTGTCAAATTGAGTTGGCTTATCAATTTGAATAATCTGGTTTTGATCGAATCTCTTTATTTTTAAGGAGAACCTGGTTCTGTTTAAAAATTTTGTTAAAAATCTAAATGTGAATCTGTATATATAAAAAAAAAGGAATGATTTAATCTATTTATATACCTTACAATAGTGTTTTGTTGCAAGTTCATGAAATTTTCATCTTAAAATCTTATTATTAGGAATATAAAAAAATATTTTCTGAATTATTACAATAATGAAATCGCTAGTTTGTTGACTCGTGGGATTGACAAATTTCTTGGCATTTAAATCACTTTGATATGTGAGATTATTACTTTGTATTAGATTGTTATTTTTATAATTCTTTCTCCATATAACCTTAACATTATATATTCACATTTATTATAGTTTTACTCAACAATAATTAAGTAATAAAAAAATCTTGCTCAATTTTTTTATTATAAATTTCCGAGTGTTCATTTGTTTAGATAATATATTTTAAAATTATTTACATATTTAGATAACATACAATACGGGAGTGATATTATAAAGGCCGTAGGATTACATCATGGCAGTAAGGTCGCTTCCTATTTGGCCACTCGCGATATTTTAAAGATTTATTTGTATGGATGAAAAAATATTGAAAAATAAAGCTAGCGTGTTAATTTTAAATACGATTTGAGGAACTTCAGGGTCCTTTCATCTTAATATGAAAATTTATGTAAATCTTACCTGGTTCAAAATTTCATCACGTAAAATGAATACCCTACAAGTTTCCAAATTGTAAATTTAAAATCGATACGCTTAACTTATTTCGACGTTCTTTCCATCCAAACTACCTGAATTTCCTCAAAACACCGAAAGCAGTAAAAATAAGCATTTAATTACTTGCATGATAGTGAGCAAGTGCCTACCGCATAATAATAAAATTTCCAACATACAATATCACTACCACACATGTTTACAAACCAACTTCCACCTTTTTTTTATAATTTCATTCAAATGATATGATAACAACTCATAATCAATTTCACAAACTATACCATTCAAGCTTAACATTTCTTTAAAAAAAATTTCATGGACCATTTTTTCTCATGATATGCATTCGCTATGCATGAGTACACATAAAGAGATCAAGGTGCCCAAACTATATATATTAGAGGATTGCCTATTTTGAAAAAAAACAAAAACAAAAACAAAATACTCCATTGCACTGAAATTTGTATATTTAAGAAACAAGATATTTACCAAAAAAACTGATTTTTTGATATATTAGAGGAAACCAATAACTTTAAAATATATCAGTAGATTTTTTATATTTTAATAATTTAATAAAAAATACAAAAAGTCTAATCATCTATGATGGAAACTAACTCCCAACTGAAAAGGACCCTATATATTGTAAAGAAAGTTGTACAACCTGGCACCCATTGGCTCACTAACATCAATGGGCAGGTTTTGATCCTCATTCTTCGCTAATAATCCGAACCATCCTTTTTGTTCTTTCAAGACTGGATAGACAACCAAGACTCTAAACATCTAAATCCTCACAAATGGTTGTCTAAATTAATCTTATAACATAATTATGTAAAAATGAATCAAGAGTTAAATCAAGATTTGTAGTAGGAATAAAATAGTTTCTTTTTAAAAAAATCAATTATTAATCATAAACAAAGAGAAACTAAACTATTGTTATACTTTTTATTAATTAAATAGATTGTTTTTGAAAATTCAAATCAATAAAATTTAAAAATTATTTCTTTCTAAGGGTATCATTTAATTTCAACACTGTCAAATAAAACTACATCGAGGATAATTAAAGCCTCAACTATTTAATACCTCAATATTATATTTGATACTGTATAATGAGGTTTTTTATTTTTCTTCTTAAAAAAAATGAAATAAAATGATTAATACAAAATTTTAAATATATATTTCTAGTTTATTGATCTTTCTTCTGTAAATAATAAATAATAAATATTTATTTGAAAATATTTAAATTTTTTAAATATATATTTCTAGTTTATTGATATCACTCTTCTGTACCTTGTTTCATAACAAAATAACATGCACAACAAAATGAAAATATTAAAGATATACAATTAAAAAGACATCAAAACTATTCCCCGATTAGTATTCAGATACGAAATAGAGAAATTATAAACAAGATATAAATCAAATCATTTTAACAACAAAATTCCTTTAAATTTTATAATAAAAAAAAAACTAAACAAAAATGTAGGAGGCAAACCAAGCAAACAGACTGTCCTTCCAGAAATAAATTTTATTAAAATAAAGTAAGGAATCTACCAAAATAGTTCTAATGTTTCCACCCTTTTGAATGGCCTTCTTCCACATATGGCTCCAAAAACCCAATGAACTGAAGAACATAGTAAAAACATGGACTCAAAATGATTCATCTCAAACAGAAAGCATGAGTAATAACTCTTTTGCAACATAAATATATTTTTTTTTCAGTATCCAAGACAAATTATCATCAGGGAATGGACCACAATGGCTGAGCATGTCACAAAACACAAGTCCTATAAATATATCACAATAAAAAGATGTAGAGAATGAAGTAATGTACCACAGTTGTAGGAAGCTCCGACAACTTCATTAATGGCAAATCATTGATAGGATGCAAATGATGATTAGGGAAGATACTGTACTAAGGTATTGGTAAATAAAAAAAATACTAAGGGGGGTATGCTTAACTAGTTATACCTTTAAACCATCCTGAGACCATCGAGCACCATAACCTTCAGGGACCCGAATCTCAAACACACATTCATAGGGTTTGATTAAATGGACATTCATCCAGGAGCAATTACTTAGCAAGCGGTTGATGACATCTGATGCCAGCCTGTTCTTATCTGAATCTGAAGCGCAACAATTCAATCAATAATATAGTTATTGCAGCATGTTACAAAAGAAATAGCAAGTGATACAACCAACCAAAACAACTATTTAGGGATCAGGTGCGTAGTAGCTTGCTGGAAAAAACTTTTACCACTTCCTGAAAAGCTGCCCCACCATCCATCACTACTCCTGCCAAAATGTTTAGCCAATGCCCTTGCTGCATGAGTCAAGGAAGAACCTTTAACCTCCAGATAAATCATATGAAAAAAAAAATTATGAAAAAAGCACCTACAGAATTTTTTACTCAAGGGCATAGCATTCATAAAAGTATAACTGAGAAGTGGGCACATACATCATAAGACTATTTTTCAGTAACATACTTTTCTACTCCCCAGCACCCATAGCCCCAAGGGATGCCTATGCCTCCAGCCTATAAGCATTTAAAAGCCTTTCGTTCTCAAACAAATTCACAATCACATGCAGGAGGCAAACGGCTCAACTTAACAACACATTTTATTGATATCTAGAAGACTCATTTCTTGATAAATACATCCACGTGAATGGATGTAACACCATTGAGAAGTATACTAATTCATAACTGAATAAATTCTAACTGGCATATGACTGTTTTGGATCTTTGTTTTTCAATGCAGCCATGATGCTTCATAATCAATGCAAAACATCTTGTATCATTTTTTCAACAATTTGCATAAAGGATTAATGAAATGTTGTTAATAATATTTGTGATATTACAGATAGTCCGACAATGTTAAGAAAGATATAGATCTTTTAACAAAAAAAATGAATCTTACATTTGGCCGATAAGGTTTCATAGCAGATGATACAAGGGCTGATCTAGGAGGTGGTAGTGCATCTGGAACTGTTCCAGAAGTATGTTTCATACCAAGAAGGAAATTCAATCCATCATATCCTAGTCCCTGAGATATGATGAAACAACTACATTTTGATCAAACCTTCAAAAAGCCTGAAGAAAGAGAATAAAAAAAAATGAAAATTAACAAATACACACAGTGAGAAGGTTGGCCATGTGAACATAAGGTTGAGAAGCTGGTTTTGATACACAAATTGCTAGGACACCATTAGTCCTTTCTTTCTCCTCTGTATAAAACTTCCTGTAAATATATACACCAAGCAAAAAAAATAAATAAATAAAAAGTATTAAAAATGTTAATCAAAGTTCAAATATCAAGTGTTACTCAAACTGTATAAATCAGAAATTATCAGTGGAAGTTAAATTTTCAGTGCATCTACCTATAGATATGCACAATATCTGGTATCTTAAACATCCGAGGCATGGATCACTTGCATAAAATGAGCTGAGGCAACATTTACTAGGCTTTGTATGAGTAAAAGAGGAAATGGCAGACTGGTACCAAATAAACATTATAGTACAGTAACCTAATTTCCTCATTCACAAGTATAATGAAATTGAAAATCCATGGCAGCATTAAGAACATCAAATCCCCTATGTGATATACAACCTACTTTCACAAGCAAAGGACCTAGCTTTTGATTTCAAGCAGCACTTCAAATAATTAAACAAATTATCAAGCATTAAAAAATGTTTAGAAGTTTTGGTGGTGTGGAATTTGGGGATCAGATCCCAGAATTTAAGAAACACACAGGGATTGCATAAGGTGGTTTTCCTTTTAAAAAGTGCCAATTAGAGAAACTTCTCATTGCATCATACAGTGAAAAAAAAAATGTTACCTTCCTCAATCGTCTTAACCCCAGAGAGAACCTTAGTAAGAGTCTCCACTTGAAGCATTTCAGAGAATGAACTGTACTGATTAACATACTGGAAAGAAAATAA
The DNA here is from genome assembly GCA_026586065.1 of Dioscorea zingiberensis. Classification (NCBI taxonomy): domain Eukaryota; kingdom Viridiplantae; phylum Streptophyta; class Magnoliopsida; order Dioscoreales; family Dioscoreaceae; genus Dioscorea; species Dioscorea zingiberensis. Next base: position 4,970,750 of record CM048820.1, on the reverse strand, counting down.
AAGACATTGGGATGAAAATGAAAATGGATGTGGTCAATTCTAAAAATCTGTTTAATATGATATAAAGAAGCATCATTAATAGGAATCATTAAATGAAAGACATTTGTCATTGGTATGCGAGATATTTAAACCACCTGAACTTCAACAACAAGGGTTTTGTTGAAGAGAAGTGAAGCACCTGGAGCAATTCTGGAAAGGACATACAACAAAGTGAATATGGGTATGTTAACCGGCAATCAATGAGAATATGATGACCGAGGATATGGACGTGCAGATGAAAGTCAAAAACTAAATATGAATAATACAAAAAATTGTTCTGTTGATATAATCTAATGTTCTAAATTGGTCTCTTCACTTGTTATAACTCTAATATATGTCCCACCAGTTAAATAAACTACATACTATAACTAGTAAGCAAAATCTATATTATCAACCTTGGTATCAGATCTTAAAAAAGCTATATGCAAAATCTCAGCTTAGAGAAGCATAAAATATCCTTCAATATTCAAACTTTGTCAAATGCACAAAATAACTTTATAAATAATTATTAATAAAAGGACATAATATAAACCTTCTATGGTATTTTGCTATGATTTTGTTAGATTCATTAATTTAGGAATGGAACCAGAACTCACTGGTATAGGGTGTTGAGGGCAAAACGTTAAAAAAAAATTTCATCTAACATAACAATTATTTCCAATATAAAATAGTACAACAATATAATTTTTTATTAAAACAACCACAATTTGAATACACATATCGAAAAAAAGCATAAAACATTTATCTATGTAGACTCGAACTAGAAGAAGTTTTCATCCAGCTGATAAAAAAATAAATTCAAAAAATGATCTGAATCAAGAATTACACTACGAATGGCAAGTAATCATAAGAATAATAGATAAAATTAACACAAGATCATCATCTAAATAAGAAAAAATAGCAAATAAAATGTGGCAGAGCGGACTTTACCTGGAACCTTGATTTGCGCGACTGGGAGTAGAGAAATAGGAGTGATGAGTATATATAGGAGGGGCGAGGAGCTAGCCACCGTGAAGTAGCCTGCGGTCTCAAAGCTGTTACAAAATCCTAACGGAGTGGGCTACGTTACACCGTCACACCATACAGCCTACCGATTACGGGCGTTCCATATCCAGGCGTGGCATAACAGAATGATATCGATTTTACAATATTACCCTCCAGTACCAAACTAATATAATAATATTCAATTTATTTCCACCTGGAGCAATCTGGTAAACCTTGCTTAAATAGAAAACGAGTCACATCCAAAACTGCCGTCAAATGCAACCTCTATGCCATACGAATGTGCGGCCAATTGGCGTGACACGCTCTGTCTTTGATTTTGGAAGCTCTGAAATTGTACTCTAGCATCATTATGTGTACTATTCATGACGCCAACATGTTATGCGAATTTTTCTAACGCTTTTTTCCAATTATTGAACCCCATTTTGGTGAATGCATCTTCTCCTATTCGGCTTCCTCTACTTGGCTTGAAAAGATAACACAGAATACAAAACGTCACATCTTTATTTTCAAGCCAAGCAGAGAAAATCAAATAGGAGAAAATGCATTCACCAAAATAGGGTTCAATAATTGAAAAAAAAAAACCGTGGAAAAATTCGCATAACGTGTTGGTGCCGTAAATAGTGCATATAATGATACAATAATACACTTTCAGAGTTTTTAAAATCAGAAGCAAAGCGTGTCACACCAATTGGCCACACATTCGCATTAGATGAAGGTTGCATAACGTGTTTGTTTGATGACAGTTTTGGATGTGACTCGTTATGCAACCTTCATCTAATGCGAATGTGTGGCCAATTGGTGTGACACGCTCTGCTTCTGATTTTAAAAACTCTGAAAATATATTATAGCATCATTATATGCACTATTTACGGCACCAACACGTTCTGCGAATTTTTCCACGGTTTTTTTTTAATTATTGAACCCTATTTTGGTGAATGCATTTTCTCCTATTTGGTTTTCTCTGCTTGGCTTGAAAATAAAGATGTGATGTTTTGTATTTGGTGTTATCTTTTCAAGCCAAGTAGAGGAAGCCGAATAGGAGAAGATGCATTCACCAAAATGGGGTTCAATAATTGGAAAAAAGCGTTGGAAAAATTCGCATAATATGTTGGCGTCGTAAATATTACACATAATGATGCTAGAGTACAATTTCAGAGCTTCCAAATCAAAGACAGAGCGTGTCACACCAATTGGCCGCACATTCATATGGCATAGAGGTTGCATTTGACGGCAGTTTTGGATGTGACTCGTTTTCTATTTAAGCAAGGTTTACCAGATTGCCCCAGGTGGAAATAAATTGAATAGTATTATATTAGTTTGGTACTGGAGGGTAATATTGTAAAATCGATATCATTCTGTTATGTCACATCGGATATGGGGAACGCTTTTGCGACCGACGCCAGGGCGAGGTGTGACGATGTAACGTAGCCCACTCCGTTAGGATTTTGTAACAGCTTTGAGACCGCAGGCTACTTCACGGTGGCTAGCTCCTCGCCCCTCCTATATATACTCATCACTTCTATTTCTCTACTCCCAGTCGCGCAAATCAAGGTTCCGGGTAAAGTCCGCTCTGCCACATTTTATTTGCTATTTTTTCTTATTTAGATGATGATCTTGTGTTAATTTTATCTATTATTCTTATGATTACTTGTCATTCGTAGTGTAATTCTTGATTTAAATCATTTTTTGAATTTATTTTTTTATCAGCTGGATGAAAACTTCTTCTCCAAGCTAGGCTTCTTTAGATCATGTTCTTTAGTTAATTTTATCGATTATTCTTATGATTACTTGCCATTCGTAGTGTAATTCTAGATGTAGATCATCTTTTTTAATTTATTTTTCTATCAGCTAGATGAAAACTATTTCTCCAAGAAAGGCTTCTTTTGATGTTGAGCGCGCTCCCATTCATCAATGATTTGTCTCTATCCTTTGTGAGCATGCTCTTCATCCTAGCGTTTTTATTGTTTTTAGTTTAGTGTAGATCTATACATTGTGAGCATGCTCATCATATGATTTGTCATAAAATTTCATATATATTCTTGAAAAGATATAGATCTCTCCATGATTTGTCTCTATATCCCTTTTGAGCATGCTCATCATATGATGTTTTCTAGATTACCAACAACCTTTAATTCATGTTCTCCAATTTTTAAAATTCCACAAGATTGCATCAAGAACTCTTCTTTGAGGAGTTGAAATGAGTTTTTGTATTTACATTTGATTGTTTTCTTAGGACCTCGATATGTGTAGCGCATTTCTTGAGTAATCAAATCAATAACCTATCATTGCAATAATAATAAAATCAATAATAAATATTAATAAAAGAATAAATTAATGAGGTTTATAAAAGCATAATACATACAGAAAATAATTACCTCCGCGTAAAATTTTACACCATAATGGTGAAAGCGAGTAATGAATTGCCACTCCGCCTTGAACAACCACGCAATTCTCATATTATCCTCTATATTAGGCACTAAGATCGGGAGTTTCCTATAAAAAAGAGCTATCCTCCACCAACAATTCCTTCCATCCTGTCTCCCTAAAGTGTTGAAGCCGAGCTTTCACATCTTCAATCAAATGCATAACTTGAACAATATTCTGATTCTTTTATTGTAAGGCAAGTGACAACAAATTTGTCATCCCCAATAAACGCCTCATCAAGTACATCGCAAATACAAACCGATAATTCTCCATTTTGTCAATCAAACATGTCATTATACCTCTGTTATCATTAGAAACACCATAATAATGCACATTTTAGAGTACCTCTAAAATTGAAGTCCACATAGAGATTAGCTGGAGAATAGTAGTGTAATCACGATCCCAATGAAGTATCCACGGTGGTGCTAAGCTAGATTCTTGATTTTCCTCTACCACTTACTATCTCTACTTCCTCCAATTGCTCGACCAATCCATCGTGGTGATATTCTTTGAAGTTGGTCTCTCTCCTTTACCATGATGCTCGGTAGCATTATGATCATATCAACATATTGAAAAAAAATCACTCACAATCTGATTGTCTTTAGCAACAGTAACAATCACTAATTAGAGTCGATAAGCAAAACAATGGACATATCTTGCATATGGATTTTCTCTTAAGATAAGTGCCTTCAAACCATTGAATTCACCTCGCATATTTGAGGGCCCATCATATCCTTGCCCTCTTAGCCTCGAAAGAGAGAGCCCGTGTTTGGCAAAAAGGCAATCAGTTGCATTTTTTAAAGAAATAACAGAGGCACATGAACCATAACAAGGAACCGCTCTATCACATGTCTATTCTTATTCACATATCGCAAAACAACTTTCATTCGTTGCTTCACTGAGGCATCCTTGGCTTCATCAATCATAAGGGAAAAATAATTATCCCCAATAATCATCAATAATAACACGTGTAATCTCCGTTGTACAAGTATTTGCCATCTCTTTTTGAACCTTTAAAGAAGTCATTTGATTGTTTCTATGGGCATTTTGATTGACTGTCCTCTAAACCTCTTCATTTCGTAGGTTATACCACTCGAGCAACTAAAGAAAATTTCCTTTGTTCAATGAGTTTGAGGACTCATCATTCCATGGAAAGGTAAACCTTGCTTTAATAGAAAACGAGTCACATCCAAAACTGTCATCAAACAAACACGTTATGCAACCTTCATCTAATGCGAATGTGTGGCCAATTGGTGTGACACGCTCTGCTTCTGATTTTAAAAACTTTGAAAGTGTATTATAGCATCATTATATGCACTATTTACAGCACCAACACGTTCTGCGAATTTTTCCACATTTTTTTTCCAATTATTGAACCCTATTTTGGTGAATGCATTTTCTCCTATTTGGTTTTCTCTGCTTGGCTTGAAAATAAAGATGTGACGTTTTGTATTTGGTGTTATCTTTTCAAGCCAAGTAGAGGAAGCCGAATAGGAGAAGATGCATTCACCAAAATGGGGTTCAATAATTGAAAAAAAGCGTTGGAAAAATTCGCATAACATGTTGGCGTCGTGAATAGGACACATAATGATGCTAGAGTACAATTTCAGAGCTTCCAAAATCAAAGGCAGAGAATTGGCCGCACATTCGTATGGCATAGAGGTTGCATAACGTGTTCATTTGACGGCAGTTTGGGATGTGACTCGTTTTCTATTGAAGCAAGGTTTACCTTTCCGTGGGAATGATGAGTCCTCAAACTCATTGAACAAAAGGGCAATTTTCTTGAGTTGCTCGAATGGTATAGCCTACGAAATCAAGAGGTTTGGAGGGCAGTCAATCAAAATGCTTCTAGAAAGAATCAAATGACTTCCTCAAAGGTTCAAAAGGAGTTGGCAAATGCTTGTGCGGCGAAAATTACACGTGTTATTGTTATTTGTTAATAATATCGGGGATACTTATTTTTTCCTTATGATTGATGAAACCCGAGATACCTCAATAAAGCAACAAATAAAAGTTGTTTTGCGATATGTGAATAAGAATAGACATGTGATAGAGTGATTCCTTGTTATGGTTCATGTGCCTGATACATCTGTCATTTCTTTAAAGAATGTCATTAATTGTTTATTTGCCAAGCACGAGTTGTCTCTTTCGAGGCTAATAGGGCAAGGATGATTTGAAGGCACTTATCTTAAAAAAAAATCCATATGCAAGATATTCCAGTGTTTTGCTCATCAACTCTAATTAGTGATAGTTGTTGTTAAAAACAATCAAATTGTGATGATTTTTTTAAATATGTTAATATGATTATTAATGCCACCGGAGCATCGTGTAAAAGGAAAGACCAAGTTCGGTAACATCACCATGATAGATTGGTTGAATAATTGGAGAAAATAAAGATAGTCAATGTCAAATGGAAATTTTAAGAATCTAGCTTAGCACGACCAAGGATACTCGTTGGGGATCACATTACACTACCATTCTTCACCTAATCTCTATATAGACTTCAGTTCAGTTTTAGAGATACTCCAAAATGTGCATCATAATGGTGCTTGTAATAATAATAGATGTAAAATGACATGTTTGATTGATACAATGGAGAATTATCAATTTGTATTTGTGATGTACTTGATAAGATGTTTATTGGGGATGGCAAATGAGTTGTCACTTGCCTTACAACAAAAGGATCAGAATATTATTCAAGCTATGTGTTTAATTGAAGCTGTGAAAACTCGACTTCAACACTTTAGGGAGATATGATGGGAAGAATTTTTGACAGAGGTCAGCTCTTTTTGCGAGAGAAACTCAATCCCAGTGCTTAATATGGAGGATAATACGAGAATTCGTGGTTGTTCTAGTTAGAAGGGCAATTCATTACTCATTATTTTCATCATTATCGTGTAGAAATTTTCTGTAAGGTAATTATTTTCTGTATGTATTATATTTTTATAAATCTCATTAATTTATTCTTTATTAATATTTATTGTTGATTTTATCATTATTGCAATGTTAGGTTATTGATTTGATTACTGAAAAATGCAAACGCGCTTTCCAGAAGCTAGCATGAGGTTGCTTCTTCTCGTATCATGCCTTGATCCAAAGGACTCATTCTCCAAATTCAACATCCACAAGCAACTTCGTCTTGCAAAGATGTATCCTGAAGACTTCTCGGTAAGTGAACGTATGATGCTTGAGGATCAACTTACCAATTTTATTTATGATGTGCGGCATGATGATGATTTTGCAAATGTTAGGGACTGGAGATTTTGCTAGGAAGATAGTTGAGACAGGAAAACATGTTATTGTTTTACTTTCGCTTTATCGCCTTTATTGAAATTTGGCATTGGTTTTGCGAGTTGTGATGATTAATGTTGAGAGGGTATTTTGGTAATAAATATTGTGAAAACCGACTTACGCAAACAAAACGGGAGACAAGCGGATGAGCAATGACATGGTTGTCTATATCGAGAAAAGGTTTTTGCAACTATTGACAATAAGGCGATTCTGCAGCGTTTTCAAAAAATGCAAACTCGTCGTATGCAATTACCACCTCTTAGTCACATGCATCACACGTCCAACACCAGCACTAGCGATAGTTCTAGTTCAAGTACGCATAGATAAATATTTTATGCTTTTTTTTTTGCGATATGTGTATTTAAATTATGGTTGTTTTAATAAAAAATTATATTTTCTCACTATTTTATATTAGAAACAAATGTTATATTGGATGAAAAAAAATTTACGCTTAGCCCTTAACCCCCTCTACCAGTGAGTCCTAGTTTCGTCCTACCAACCCACCTAACATTTAAAAATATTAAAAATTATTAAAAATAAAAAGAGTTGGTCGTTGGGCTTCAACCATCCAGGCAACCCAACAAACCCCAACGCCTGTTGGCGTTACACTGTATCCTTACAAGTCATGCTGTCCCACAGGTCCTCCTCCCCCAACCCAACATCGAAGCATGTGCCAAGCATGACCTATCACTGGCTGGGTTGTGTTAGGCCTAGGCCCCACATGGCCCAAAACCCAGTTCCTAGAGTCGGCCTCATAGGGGCCGCAGTGAAAATAAGAGAAAGCAAACATAACTTATTATAAAAAAAAATTAATGGAGTTACCTATTGTAATCACCAATTGCACATCTCCCTTCAATACTTTTCAGGCCAGCTGTACAAAGTCAAAGTCAGGTTAGAACAATTCTTTGTGAGTTCTAAATACAATGATATTTTAATAGATGAATTTATAGGTCTGACTTAGTGCCCAGTATATTAGTTATTCATATACTAATAAAAGTATATTGACAAATAATATAGCATGCTAGGGCGTAACTTGTGCAGTTTACAACAAGAGGCAGGATATGATTTATTATTGAAGTTAATCATGACATTCCAACTGATTGATATTGAACTTGATACAAATTAACATAAATCAGATATCCCAAGAGTATAATGCATATCAGCAGTTGAAGCATCCCTAAATACTAGAAATACAGAAACGCAGCCTCCATTGCAGTATGCATTACTAGGCAAGGATCTGGAATCAACAAGAAATTATCTGTATCACATTGTTTGTATACATTTTCAATACACAGTTGAGCTTGATTGGAGTGCAGTGACATGGACTAGCCATGACCCAAGACAAGAACAAGAAGGCTAATCAACAATCTTCAAGGGTGTTACCTTTATAAAGAAAGAAAACTTAGTGACAGTGCCTTCCACTTCATGTAATGGATGGATGGGCAGTTGAATACTGATAAAGTTATATGTTCCAAAACAAAAAACTTTATCATGCATGCCAGCTCCTCAACCCTCTTAAACTGCATGTTCTTTCGTGATGAGACTTGCCATCACAACTCAATGTGCGTACTTTGATATTTGTCACAAAATAGCGCAGGCAAAGACAAATTAAACATGTATGATCTTCTCTCACAAAAGAAAATCTAGAAATTCAAACATAGGAACCAGGAAGAAAATCAACAGCACACCAACACAAGCACTAGAGACACAAATATCAAAATGCATAAAAATGACTAGTCCTTAAGAGAAAATGTTGACAATATTGGTTTCACAAAACTTTATTAAGCCATGGCGAGAAGGTAACTCCAATAAGAAAAAAGGCGACTTACCTCTCAGTTGTGAGAAGAAAGGTTCTTGAACATGGAGTTCAAAGTCAACAGCTTCGAAAATCTTTTAACACCAATTCATGCAATCAGACATCATAATACTAGCAAAGAAACAAGTACTCAAACTGCATCAGATGGCCTCCTACCTTCATTAACTCAGATCCATTTTCCAGTAACAATTTACTCCATTCACCTTCCTTCAACTTAAATGATTCATCATCAGAGTCTGGCACTTTAAAAAAAGTGCCAGAACTTAAGTATCGTTCCAGAGCATGAGCCAAAGACTTGTACAGAGGATACATTGGAACTCCATGGAAATCATCTAAACAGAATCATGAACAACAAAAAAACTGTGAATCAGGTAAACCCCTAATAATATCAGTAAAAACCCCCTTTTTTGCAAGAAACTTCCAAAATAGATAAAATTAGGCAACAAAACAAGTTTTTTCTTTAATTTACGCATAAATTCCCGACTTTGGTTTCCAGTAATCTATTTCTTGCTTTAGCTTTCGTTCCTCAAAATTCTCAAGAGTGATATCAACCATTCCAGATTTCCAGTCTTCTGCTCGCCTATGATTTCTAAACCTAAGACACTGAAACACATGAGAAAAAAACCCTAGCGAACTACATCACTGGCCATCAAAACTCTGCCAAAATATCTCTAGTTCCATATCTTTCAACATTCTATGAAACAGTATGAACAGAGAAGCAAATCGACCATAGAAATACCTCCGATGTTGGAATGCACGTGAAAGGGATCAGATAGGAGGAGACGAGAGCAGTAGTCATTGGAAAGCCCAATATCCAAGCCGAGAGATCCATCGACCTGGGATGAGAGGGTGAAGAGGAGAAGTTCCTCGACGCAGTCTAGCAGCCGGACAGGAGCGGTAGCCGGAGAAGGAGGCGCCCCCGATTCCAGAGGCAATAGCACGTCCGCCATTGCCAAACTCCCCGAGCTCTCAGACCCCACCAGTGCTTATATAACATCATAACTGGTTGAATCTCGACCGTTGATGAATCAAGAAAACATCGACGGCTATTATTATGATGCGTAAGTACAGCGTAAGCTACCTGTGTGTTTTTGCACATATATCCTCATAAATACCTAAATTGAGTATTTTCGACATTTGGACCCAAGAAAACTCCCAGTTGTTAACCGATAGTAACAAAAGTATTTTAATAAATGAAACAAAAGAAAAAAGGAAATAAAATTTTATATCTATATATTTTCATACAAAAGCTTAAGGGTTTTAACTTGTGTACCGTATAAAAGTTTTGAATTGCTTATATATTCTTGCAAAAGTGATAATTGTTTGTATAACCCAACAAATCAATCTTTTTTTCTTATATACTCCTATGATTAAGTTTTTTTTTTGTTAGATGAGCTAAACTTAACTAATAGTTACATTTCAATACAAGTTTTTGGCATGTGTCCTACACCATAGTGGTACTCTATCTAAGCCATTGATTTTTACTTTCAAGTACCCCTCAGTTCTTGCCCTTCTTGCAAGGTTGTTTGCGAACTCGTTCTATTCCCCTAGAATCTTTGTGATATTCCATTGCTTGAATTTCGCCAACAGTCAGTAGCATATATAGGTTTATTTCCTCCTTTCTCTAAACGTATGCAGAGGTTGTATGTGTACACTTGTATTGTGCCCCCCTCTTACTTATGCCTTTTTCCTAAGACCTATTAGTGAACAACAATGTTTGATAGTTGTGGTTATTCCAACATCTTCTGTTCTCCTCCCCCACTTCCTCCTATGGGTCTTTGTTCTTTGTGTACTCCTTTGCTAAGTTGCAGCTTGTAGCTGCCATTATGAGTAGATTGAACATTGTTTTTCTGAATATACCATTGCATCTAGTTTTCTATATTTGCCACAATGTGTTTGGAATTAGCTCTTGTTTTCTACTATTCCTGATTTCAATAAGCTAGTTTCTTTCTTGCGACCTTTGTCATTCTGGTTCTGGCCCTGCAATACTACTTTGGTTCATAAAATTCTCCCCGTTGTTCAACCCTCCACACTCAAGGAAAACATGATTAATGGTTTCACTATGAAAGTTGCATGTTTGGACAAAAATCATGTGACTCCATTTTAAAACTGTATAGCAGCTCCATTGTTAGGAGCTTGTCATTGGAAGAATTTCCATATGAATATTTTGATTTTGGGTGCCACATTAAGTTTCCATAGTATTAAAATTACTAAAATAATGGATGGAATGAGAGAAAATTATTGAAATGGGTTTGCTAATATACCATTTTAAATGGATTTTTGTTAATTTATGAAATTGTTTAAATGCTCTAAAAAAATTAAAGATAGTTTAGATATTTTTTAATGATGGTTAAAACTCAAAATTCTAACAGAAGTTAATTATAACTAACGACATAGATATATAAGCAATGAAACATGTTTTACAATGATTATACACAAGTAAATATCATTTTTGTAGGGTCATTTAAGTAAATACATACTTTTGTAGTCACATGCAAGCAAATTTTCCAAAAGTTTAGAAAGGAAAAAAAACTGTAAAAAATAAAGGAAATTATGAAATATTAATAGAGGAAAGTTATTAATCCTTTTTTTTTATTTTTTCATTCTCTAGTTCTTGTTTTCTCTTAGCTTAATCTATTTTTCCCTCATTCCAAACAATGAATTCATTCCACATTAAACATCAAAGTTAACAATTCATATTACTCATTTAAACCTCCACATTAACTAGGAATCCTATATTTCATTTAAACCTCCATGAATTCTTGTTTCTCTGAAACCATAATCTATGAACAACATTCATATTACTCATCACTTCATATCTTTGATCTGTATACATATATATGTAAAAAAAAAATCAAAAAATAGTTGAAGGCGGACGCATTTCCTTTGAATCATACGTCACCATCCTCTGCCGCATTAAAATGCAGGAAAAATTTCTCAGTTTTGATCTGCATTTCTCTTTACTATGGTACCAATTTAGTTTCTATCTGTCTTGAATCCAATTCAGTTGTATCATCTTCTGAAATTTCAGTTGATGTTGAATGATGTTCCACAGAGTTATTAGAACAATGCTTTTGTCCTCTATCACCATAACAAGCTTCAAACAACCATGCCACAATGAGTATCACCATTACTGTTGATAGAGTAGCCAATGCAGCCCATGTCATATGCACATACTTCTTCAATGGTTTGCAATGATTGACAAGTACTTCGGAGAATGCATCTTTGACTAATCGGCAATCCACGAGCCTCTCAATGCCCGGAAAAGTGTTTAGTATGTTCTGTATTGAGCTTGTGTAGACAAGAGCCCGGTTATAATCGGTTTGTGAAATGAACTCTCCTACACAGTATCCACTGCCATTGTTTGAGCAGGTGTATCTCTTAAGAACTTGAGGAATGTCTCCTATTTGAATTGTGTTCGATGAACAATTCGCCGGTTGGTAGTTGTAATCCGGTGGTCCTGAGAAAGGATTGCACACATATTGTACACCGGGAAGTGAGAGTGACTGTAATGTTGAAATATTTGCATTGACCTGTCAATGTGGATGATGAGATAAGAAACCGATAAAACATTTTGGTACTGATTTGATATTGGAGACTCTGATACCTGATCGATTATATCGTGTATTCCTGCTCCGGTGTCACGCAAAACTGATTTAGCTGAAAGCTGACAAGGGAGGATTGAGCCTAGAGTGCTGTTTTGGGGGTCTTGCTGGTATTCTTCGAGAGCCGTGCATGTGTCACCTGCAAACCTGGTAATGCCGTGATTTTCATCAGTAAATCGAAATTATAGTACAAGTTCTTCTTGTATTTATAGATGCTGAAATTGGCTTACTTGTTTAGGAAGTAATACAATCCAAAGGACAACCAGAAGAGGAATGTCAATAGCCAGCAGACGATAATCAGCCTAAACAAGAAAGTTATGAAATATCGAATATTAATGACATGTTTGAGTATTTCATTTGTTATCGATAAATTCATTTTGGATACTCATTAAGCTACTTACATATTAAAAGCACAGTGTAGCAGTCGAGGCCATGTTCTCGGAATTAATAACCCTGTAACGTTGTATTTGGTTAGACATTTTAATGTAAAAGTAATTGAATTCAGGTAACACTTGATTAACATTGATGTACTCACCTAGCAAAGCAAGAACGACAACCATGTTTAGTGTGACAGTGACTATTGTTACGACTTTCCTGAAATGAAAGGAAGCATTAGTGTAAAAGAGTAATGACGATAACGCAGATGTTCCAATTCTTGGTTTTAAGTTCTTACAGTATTTTGAGACCTTTGTTGACTAAGCGCATGTTCTTTATCGCCTTTCTCTGTATATTATCAGCTTCATCATTGAGTCTTCGCGAAGTGACATTTAGGCGGGTGGATCCGTCAAGGTTACCGTAGAGCTCTGTGTCATCTTGCATGGCTTTCACTGCATTTGTGACATTGTAAATTGTACCTGATGCTTCTTCTGCCGTTCGTACAACAATATTCTTCACCGTCTTTGCTGTCGAATGGAATTTAGAACTTCCACCGATAACTACTCCTGCCGCAACTCTGCAGATATATATGTATATCTCTAAAATTGTTACTTGAATCCTTCTTAATGCTCTTGATGTTTTTAATAGAAATAGTGTTTACATTGCAAGAACTGTGAAGACAAACACCGAGAGAATGCGCCAGAAACTATATCTGTTTGCGCGAGGAAGTCTAATTCTGTTTCTTCGTTTGTCGGTGAAACAAATGGCTTTGATGAGTAGAATTACAGCATAAACAATGCCAAAAATAAGCCATAGTGCTCCAATGATGTATCCGTATTTACCGGTGAAAATAGCAGACTGAAAAAAGAGGAGACAAAGGAACAGATCAGACTTGTATCGAATACTTGTTTGAGAACCGATGATCTTGAACTAAATAACTAATACATTATTAATGCAACAATAGACGAATAATTTGCGAGAGATTTTGGATCTTACACTCCAGTAATGTTTGTTTGTGATGTTATATCCTCCTTTGTATTTCTTGAATCCATCCAAAGGATCAATTCTTTCGGTTTGAGCAAATAGTCTACTCCCTGATTCAGAATCATTGTTTCTTTCCACCAACACTCTTTCTGTTGAAGAAAAAAGTATGAAATAAGCAAATAAGAACCGATGTCACATTAATAAGTTGTATTTTTTCAACTCTGAATCCTGCTAAACTATCAAAATCAGCCAAAATGTCAGAAAAAAAAAGTATCAAACAGAGTGTTTGAAATGTTCTTCAGAAAGAACATCAATTATTACTCTGCATTCAGAAAATTCACAGAAATCCACTTCAATTGAACAAACTCATTGTTTCTGCAACATTACACTGAAAAACAAAATAAGAAAACTTAGCCTGAATCTCAGAAAACCAAAGTGTTTCAAGTGTTTCACATAAACCACTACAATCAACACCCCTGCATTCTGAAAATTCACAGAAATCCATTTCAATTGAACTCACTAATTAAATCAATGATCCAATTCAAGAAGAAACTCATTGTTTCCGACTGAACTTCTAAATGTCAGGAAAATAAAAATAACCAAATGACTACATTCAGAAAAAACTTAACAGAAATCCATTTCAATTCAACAAGACAGAACTAATGATATTTCATGAAAAAAAAAAGAACTCAAATTTACCAGTTTGAGACCCAAGTGCTCCCTCAAAGAATGCAACCAAAACAAAAACCATCACCACCCATCTCCACATATCTCTCTCCCCCATGACACCAACCTGTTAATCCATAAACCAAAAAACAAAACATCCTTCAAGTTCAGTCTCATCCATTAATCTCAAAAAACACAAAACAGTAAAAATAAAGAAAGAAAGAACAACAAACAAGACTAACCAAGCTTCCTCTCTCCTCTCCTCTTCTCAAACTCTCAATATAAGAGCTAATCCATAAACCATCCAGAAGCCCAAAAATTTTACAATTCTAAGCTTCCAGATGAACTAATCCAAGAGCCGTGTCAAACTATGCATTAAACATTAGTTCCCTCTCTCTAGACACAACATATATATGTATGTATATATACACAAACACAGAAAGATACATTGAATTAAATATATTCATAAACAAATAAATAAAGAAAGAAAGAAGAGAGAGAGTGAGAGAGAGAGAGAAACTTTCTTGTGGCATGGGAAATGCATCTGCTGAGAAGCAAACCCTTCAATCCAAGTAAAGCTCTCTTCTTTTGAAAAAGGGTGATCAAATGAGGACTTTCTCTATACTCCATCCCTTTGAGTCAAAGAGGCTTCTTATCTTTCCATATATTTTCCTTTTTGTTACCTTACAATGTGTGAAACTGAAACCAGTCATTAAACTATTGCAACAACAAAGAAGGAGAAAAAGTGTAAATGATCCTTTCTTTTCTTTCGGCCTTCAAAGTTTTCATTTTGATAATTCAAATGTCGAAAAAAAAATGAAAAATTAACTATATCTCTTCTTCATGCATGACATCTGTCAACTGAGAAACAAAACAGAAACTACA
The DNA here is from genome assembly GCA_026586065.1 of Dioscorea zingiberensis. Classification (NCBI taxonomy): domain Eukaryota; kingdom Viridiplantae; phylum Streptophyta; class Magnoliopsida; order Dioscoreales; family Dioscoreaceae; genus Dioscorea; species Dioscorea zingiberensis. The sequence goes on along the minus strand of CM048820.1, from coordinate 4,955,660 downwards.
TTTAATTGATTTTTATTGTCTATTTACATGTAATTAGATGAATTATTTATTTATTTTTCTAGATTGTTGGGCGCGTGTAAAGGGATGATGTAAAGAGATGGAGGAAGTCCGCAGTGTTGTTTGGAAAATCCCAGGCACAAAAATACAAGAATTATCAGGATGGAAGAAGGGGCCCACCAAAGTCAAAGTGTTTGACTTTTTTTGGGTGGATACTTTTGACCGAGAGGTAGCCGTAGAGGGGTTGGTTTTAGTGGGATTGGGTTTGCACCTCAAAGAAATGTGCTCTTTTACAATAAAATATTTTAAATAGCTAGTAAAAATTTATATCAATTAATTTATAATTGTATTAATCACTAGTTCCACACTTTAAATAAAATAGTTTTAAGGTGTACTTGTCCCAACTTGAACATTGCTTTTTTATGTGTGGTTTGTATGAATGTATGTGTAATCTAGTTCAAAGGAGTTATTTAATGTTTAGTACCCATCTTTGTCCCTGTCCTTGTGGGTTGTTACAAGTACGAAAATTCACACAAATAAGTGTTATTTACTTACCAATGGCCTCTTGGTCTATTGATATCAGATCCCTTATGTAAAACATAGATGGTTAAAAAAACCCTAGAATCGAACCTCCACAACCATAAGATAAGGGGTGTGTGTGCAGGGAGCCATGTTGCCCGTCCCTAATTTCCATACGCGGGGGCGTTTGTCGCTTTTATAAAAAAAGGGAAATTATTTATAGATCCCTAGCACTGTTTTCAAGGACCTTAAAGTCAAACACACACATAACATTAAATAATAAACAAAATCCCTCAAGGACCCCAAGGTAATTAGGGCACTATTCTAGAAATCAATAGTAAATTATCTAAAAAAATGATGTTATCTGGTTTGGATTAAATATATTTGTAAAAAATAAAAAATATATATATTTTTTAATATTTATTATGAGCATCAATTAATAATTAACTTTTCTAAATTTTGTTGTAACTTTATTCTTGATAATATAAAAAATAGTTTTAAAAGGTGTAGTAATTAAATACTGAAGAGATCAAAACAAAACAAAAAGTCAATCTAAATAGGCTCTAAATATATTTATTAAAATAAAAAATAATAATTTAATAAATTTTGTTTGAAACTTTATTCTTGAGAACAATAAGACAAGTCCTATTAAAGATATGGTAATAAAATAATGAGCAGAGAAACTTGAACAAAACCATGTTTTGCAATATTCTATATTTGTTTCCAATTGAATGAAAACACAACAAAAATGTGCAAGAGTATTATTGACCAAACATATGAGATCACAACGCTTATCTTCTGTTGATGTGATTGTTTGAATGAACAGAGCCGCCTGGGTTGGTATGAAAAAATAATGACTGATCAAACACAAATCACTAGCTTTCACATTAAACTATTTCCACAAGGAAACAAAAAGTTCTCCACTATCACCAGCCAATCTCTAACAACCCATGTCTTTATTTGCTCTTTCAAATCCATCTGTGTTTGCTGATATACCTCTGTAGATAATTTATGATTACTTTTGACATTAAATTCTAAGAATTTATATATAAATATATATAGGAAAAGATCAGCCAGAAGTTACAAAGTCTCATGCCTGATCACAAGGTATGAAGAACAAATGCACTAGGCATGCACAGATTATATTGACAACAAACTGGGAACATTCATGAGTCCAACTAAGAGACTGTCTTTTACACTACAACAGAAAGAAAGAAGAGAACAAAAAAAAGAAGAAAACTATCTATCACTGACTACAGGTGCTGTTGCTGCACATTCACAGGGAAGCATCTAGGGGTTTGACAATTGATTGACTGAAGGATTATGACCGATTTGTTCTTGCAGTCAATCCTGTATACCCAACAGAAAGAATGGCACTATTGTCCTGGTTGTCTCGGCAAGGAAGGCGGTGGAAGGATGGAGTTGGCAAGATCTTCGTTCACCTTCACAGGAAGAGGTGGCATCTGCTTCATAATCTCAGGCATCTCATTCATTCTGTAACATAAGTTCAATCAGGTTCAGAGTGTTACAACCGAAAACCCTGATCGGTGATTAAGGTACTAAACAAATAATAACAGCAAACCCAGGAATTGCAGTTAAATTAGCTGAGTCTAGAGTAATGACATCTATGTTAGGAGAGATGAAAAGATGAAACAAAATCTTCTTTACTGTCATATTGAGTTTTCAAAGTAACATTGAGAAGAGATGACTAGGTAATTGCATTTGATAGATAACTAGATAAGATTGATCATTTGAGGCAGATAGGTACCCTCTTTGATGTATAGATACCTCACAGAAAGATATTTCCATCACATGTAATCATCAATGCTAAGACAGGCATATGTTTCCCGGGTTTTAGACCAGCTAGAGGTGTCACATTTGAATCTTAAATGTGCTAAAACTAAAAGATTCATCTATGCTGATAATCTAACAAGCAAAACACATCACAACAAACACCAATTTAATGTTATATTAGTATCTTCCATGCATGTATCATATGTGGCTGCTAAAATAACAAATTCAAGAAGTATGGCTCTAATCTGTGGTGCTCTTTCTTTTTTGGGGCTCCACAATCCACCAAATTCTCTCACTATCACATTCATCTACATGTATTTTGCTTTTGAAAAGTTCAATGGAATTTCTTATACCAATGACAATATCAGCACACATGAAAAAAGATCAAGTTCAGATGGTCAGCCAACATGACACTTGTCCTTAAAGTTCATTTACATCTTTATCGTGTTCCTTATCTATAGCACTATAAGATAAAGCAACACGACATTGAAGTTATCCACTGCAGCAATTATAACAAGTGAACAGCAGCTGGTTTCAGCCAACAGTGCATTTGGCTCGCATCATAGGCACAAAATGTTCCCAAGGCCATTAATGCATCCTAGAACTTGTCTTGATGTCAACCTTTTGATTAGAAGCAACCAAAGAAACAAACTTCTTGATTGACTACACAACCAGGAAAGATGAACCATATAGAAGGATTGCCAGTTTTAACTACAACCAATTTCTATACAGGGAATACTTTACGGAAAATAGCACCAAATTTGAAAAAAAGGAATTATTCTTTTAACCATAGACTTTACAAACGTCCTGTTCCATGTAATGATACATAGAGCAAGTCAATGACCAATTTTTCCTTTATAAGAATTTGGAATAAGCTTAAAGAATTAAAGACTAACCATTTAGATCCTGACATTGTTAAAATCAGTGAGTTTTCACTGATCTCATGCTAACCTTAGCTACTTCCTATGCATGCCGGCAGAAATTAGCTTTTGATGACTCATCCAGTAAATGTCGAAAGGAAAACAAAATCAGATACCAGGAGCTATACTCATCATTGTGTGCATATTGTACCTTCACGAAATGGAACTTAACTTTCATTAACAATGATAATTCATATACAGAAGACATGATCCCTCACTCCAGAAAAAGGTAATTAAATAAAGTAATCAACAATGAATAAGCACAGAAATATAGACACAGCTTATAAGAAACAAATTCTAATTACTTAAGTTATTAACAATTAATTTTAACTAGAGACACAAACTTACTGATGCATAAGTATATCTTCATGTTCAGAGTTACAAAGGCAGGTATTGGGAAAATAGTCTATATAAAAATCGGCCAAATAAGAGGAGAATTGAATGAGTCTAACCAAGGTGGCAAAGACTATGGCAGTTTGCAACAAAGTTAACAATATTTTTAATTAGCAAACAAGTGTGGCAACACAACATCAACATGATAAATGCAGCCAAAACAAATAAGTGATTGATCATTAGTGAATATTCTTTAAACTTGATTGCAATGAAATTTTCAGCAATGAAGAAACATACTCATTCATGATAGTGAGGGATATTGTTATATGTTTGCTGGAAGAGATTGATGTTGTCCTCTAGCTGCACAGAAATAAATTCATCAGTAAACCAAGGCCAAGTATAATTCTATGTGCAATTTCTGGCCAGAAAAATCTAGCCAGTGAGGCCACTGTAACCAAATTAAAAGAATTCTTAAATGAAGATCTCTGAATTTCTGAATTACTTGCTAAGTTACCACAAGTTATCAGCTACTTAACATACTTTATAGCATAATTGCTGCATTTTAGACGGTTGATAGAGCGTATTGAGATAGGTTCATTATACATTTAGTGGCTGTCTACCTTATAGTTAGCAAGATTTGTGCCAATTTGATTGAATGCCTGCATATTTTGTTCTAGGAGCTGTCCTGTAGCACCACCAATAGCTGCAAAAAAACAAGTGAAACAGATGGTTGATAATGGAATGGAAATAAATAAATAAAAGACAATGTCAACAGTGGAAATGAAAGGAAAGGTACAAAATTTGTGGTGCAATTTAAAATGTAGATTTCACTAATCAAGTACATCCATTTCTCTAGATACTCAATGGCCAATAAAGAGGACAAAAACTGTTTAGCAAGCAAATACTTAAAATTTTTGCTGGATTTTGTGTATTTATTTTTTGTTAACATATCGTAACATCAATTGAACTAATGGTTTCAACTTTCAAGATGGCTTTGGACAGATATAACATTTTTCTTTAATTAATGAGGGTATATTTCTTGGCTGAATTTTTCCCAACTCTTAATTTGTAATGAAGAATATGACAAATAGCTTTATGTAATAATATTGAATCAAGAACTTTTCAGAGCTTAAGTTCGCCAATATAACTGAAAACCGACCATTTACTATTCTGGTTGGATAAAAATAAATCACAAATTCTTTTTCCTTTAATCATAAGTCAAAACTCCTCAAATGTCGGATTTCTACATCACCCATTCCAGTGTCTTACACATGCAAAAAGCAGCCTTGTAATAGCTCCAGGTCTCCACCAATAACATGATCAAAATTAGGATGCAAATAATACGAGAATAACTATAACAACAAAAGCAATATTATTAAGATTGGGAGGGGTCTTTGAGATAAGGGGAAAAAATTCCTTCATGGGTGGATGAAATTAGAAAAAGAACAGAATTATTTAACACTACTTAGCGGCTATAAAACAGAACAAAAATAACAAGTCAAACCTCTATAAGTTATATCATCATCATTATCAACAGGTAGCATAGGTAAAGCATATTGAGGAGCACTAGGTCAGCTGCCAAGTGAGCTGTTGGCTTTGCTGAAGAATCTGTAGCTCTCTCCTGCAATGAGATGACCAAATCATTGTCCAACTTTCACAAAGTCAAAAAAATCAATATGGTTCATAAAAAATAGTTCAACATTGAACAACACCATAACCAGCAAAATACTAGAATTCATGGATATATTCAGCCTCCGGCCCTCCACTACAAACAGGAAAATAATTGCTTGGAAGTCAATTCTTCCAACTCTTATTGAAAATATCAAGCACTTCTCCTGTTGACTTGATTCAATTGCATATAATCCTCAAAAGAGTACTGTCCATCAATTCAAGAACCAAATAATTTCAAAGAGCTTTTTTCTACAAGAAGATTGTGACGTGAATTTTAGCAAAGTTGAATAGCTGAAAAAATACTATCGTCTTTCATTTCAAAGTTTAGAAGGTGAGAAATCAAACCATGACCAGTGGTTTCTATTTATGAACTTCAATACAAATAATGAGAACTAAAACTGTTCAAATATTCAATTTATCCAATTTTCTCTTCAGGCAAACAATATCAACTTTTCAGTGAGACACTAAAGTCACCAAGAAAATTAATACACAGGTGAGCAACCAAATTTTCAGCAATTGTTGAATGAGCAACAAGACATAATGAAGTAAAAAAAAAAAAAAAAAAAAGTCAGAAATTATGAGTAGTTGAATAGAAAAGGGGGAAAATGCACAGGGAATGGTTTGTCAAGTTTATTATGAAACTCCAACCAGTGAAAGTACGGATGCACAAGATATTTGAAACAGTAAAAGCTAAGAACAAGAACTTAATTCAGAGACTCTGATAGAAAGAACACAGAAATTTCCAAATATTTCATTACCTGCAGGCACTAGAACAAGTTCTATTTGGGTATCATACCACCTAATTGGAAATGACTGAGCAGAACATCAATAAAAGCTCACCTTTTTATCTTTGCTTTTCCTTGCAAGGTTATGATCCTCTTTCCTTCTCTTTCCACTCTCCTTTTTCTATAACGCAGAATAAAACTCAGTTGAGAACCATATTTTATTTTGCCAACCAACACCATTAGTCTTTCAGAAAAGGGCTTCTGCATATATACATTGTGTGTGTGTGTGTGTGTGTGTGTGTGTGTGTGTGTGTGTGTGTGTGAGAGAGAGAGAGAGAGAGAGAGAGAGAATTGATGGATTACAGCCAGTCACTTGTAGAATCTAAATCCTAGGTACATGTATAAAAACCTGTTTTGCCTGCAGCTGTATATAGCAATTTATAATATTTGGAAATACATATAAAAGTAACATATTTACATGACATACATTAAAAAATCTATTTTTGAGCTCAATGTAAACAGAGGCCTAAATTAATCACATATTAAACATAGCTTCACAGTCATTTGAGTAATTGTGGCCAATCATTTCCTTCACTTTTTTCTAATTAGACAAATGACAATTGAACCCAACTATCTCCACACGTACTTGATCTTATCAAAAGCCATTAACCCTCATTCTTATCTGTGCAGGTAATGAAATTATACATGAAGCTAGCAAATAGAGAACTGAACTAGCTGCTGTTTCTGGATTATCGATAAAGATCAATTTTAAACTTACCCCAGTGAGTACACTATACTTGCAGGCAGACATGTCAGATAAAGAGAAATACTACACCAATAAAAGATATTGATATCTTAAAACAAAGACATCATATTGTATGCGCCATGCATTTGAGCATTCCTATTTTCAAAGACATTGGAGAACTTTGAGTTAGCAAAGTTAGGAACTTACAGTCATCCATCTGCACCTCAGGGCCACATCTCGGACTGTCTTTTCTTGCAACTCCATTGCAATTTTTGCATAGCGAAGAAGATTGGGATCAGAAGCAAACCTGCAAGCAAATATACTTGTGAAATAAAATCTCTTGTTTCATTCATATTTATACCACATTAATAAAGGAAAATGCCACTTAAGCAGTAGCAAAGGGAACCTCTAAAATGGAGCTGGTCTGAGATGTATCTTTCCCATAAAAAAACAAAAGAACATAAAACAAGTAGAGACTATGATTGGATAATTGTTTCAGAAAACATTCTTTCCAGCTCTAATTCATGAACTCTAACTTTGGTTCCTATCCACAGTTTAAAACATCACCTGAAAGTAGTGCTTCCTACTTATTCCCATACAAGTTCACTTCTAATACTTCAGAAATACCCCAACACAATAAACACTTGCTCCACCACATCTCCATCCTATTAATTAGTTTATTGTAAAAACAATCCATAGAACCATATGCCAAGATTTATTCTGGCAACATAAGCTAAGCTTTAAACTGTTGAGAAAAATGGCCTTCACACAGAAAAATAGACAATAATTATTTTGCCACATGAGAAACAACTAAGCAACCCCCAAACTTATTAACTAATTTTTATGAAAATGGGACTATGAAAAACAGCAATATAAGAACTGAAAGAAAACTGATCATCTCTTTCTGACATCATGTAAATAGTTTTGATAAAAACTTATAACTTATCATACATTTTTCTCAACTTGAACCAATTTAGCGAGAAACCTTTATGCTTACTATGCATTATTATATAAACAGAATCTATGAGTTTCAATATGAAAATAATTATCTACTTATTTCTATGAACTCTTCAGAAGGGACTGGGACAAACAACAACATAAGATTTGAAAATAATACTTTTGTCATTATTTGAACCAACTTATACTTATCGTGCATTATCCAGAAAAGAGTGTAAATCTCAATATGACAATAATACTTCCAGGTGTCCATCTCAAAACAAAAATATAGAATCATAAAAAAGACATCTTTTTGCTCATTCCATACACTGAATCCAAAGAAACATCTCAAACAAGCTTGAAGATAAAGAATCCCAAAAGGTGTTTTTACCTTTGTACCAATAAAACATTGATCCTACACAAGCAAATTAGGAAGAGAAAACTGTGATAAAGATAATATTTGTCCACAAAGGAGAATACAACATTCCAAAAAGACATTTAAAAAACAAATTTTTTATAGATAAAATCACTATCAAGAGAAATAATCATCCTAACATGATAAGTTCAGTGCAAAGCTCGTCTATTGTAAATGCAATAGCTATCTCAAATCAAATAAAAAAATAAAAAAATAAAAATAAAAACTCGAGTAAATACACTAAAACTCACCAATCTAGCATATAAACAAGTATAATTCCCAACCGTATCACCCAAATAAAGCTCACAATTTCTTCCCCCAATTAAATCTAATTACAAAATGCGACGATTCCAGAATTCAAAGTTCTAAACAATAATGCAAAATCCAACAACACATAATCCTCAAACAAATCAACAAAAAAAACCGAAAGAATGAGGAAGAAAGAAGAACTAACTTAGCCAATCCATCCTCGAGGATCGTCTGCTCCTCCTGGGTCCACTCCATCGCCAGGCCCGGGTTGTGCTTCAACCCCTGCCCGGGTCCCGAACCATTCCCCGCCGCCGCCGTGCCATTGCTAGGGTTTCCCGCAGCTCCACCGCCCGCACCGGCACCACCATCCTGATTCCCCGACGGGTTCGCGCTCGCCGCCATCTCGCGTCCAGAGCAAACCCCTCTCGAATCCTCACCACCCGAGCCCCATTCCAGCTAAACCAGAAGCTCTGCTCTTCAAGAAAAGAGATAAAAATGGAAACTTTCTTCTTCTTCTCCGCTTCGAGTTCTTGGGCTTTGAATGAAAATTTTACACATTCGAGGGTTGTTGACACTTCTTGTTATTATTGGTTATTATTTATAATGATAATTATTATTATTTTCAAATTTGTAAATTATTCGTATTAATTATTATTACATAAGAAACCCTGATATTTTTCACGTTATTGCCAAATCTAAGGATTGTGACATTGAACCCAATCATCAGTTTGAGAAATGACCATTTTATCCCTTAGCACTAATTATTTCTTACAATTAAGAATTTTTTTTTATTAAGATAGAGACCTCCCATTTATCATAGTTCACCATTAATTTGGGGCCTTTGATTGATTTTTGTTTATTTTAAAAAAAAAAAAATTAAATACCAAAATTGTTACTCATTGCCTCATCTAACTGCCGAAGGCTAGTTTTGGTATTTCAAAACTCCATTTTTGAAAACAGAAAAATGGGTAAAATACCTTATTGTCCTTATGACAAGTTGAATTCTACTTTTAAATTTTGGTTTAAAACAAGTCAGAATTTGTTAAGAATCTTTAACGGACCAAATTAGACCACGTTAACTTAATTTGTACCATCTAAGTTAATGATCAACACCAAAAATAAATAATAATAATAATAATAATAATGATAATTAATCATTTGGTAAATCTATTTTTGGTAGCCTATTTTATATGGATAACATCACTAGCTTCTTTTTGGTGATTAAAAAAAAGGCAAATAGATTTTGTTATTCCTCCATTTTGGGCATAAATTGTTTTTTTTTTCATTTTTTCTGAGGTGATATATTTCCTTGATTTAAACTTGGTCCTAGACTTAGTTAGACAAGAATTTTTATTTAATCTTTTAAAAAACAACGTAGAATACTAACACATTTTATGGGACATGGTTTTCAGAATTGCCTAACTCAAGCTTGGATCGATTTAACTCAAAAATTATAATTTTGAAATTTCGTGATCAATTCGATTTAACTCAAAATTAAAAACTTATTTATACATTAATATTTATTAATATTAATATTATATATTTATATATTAATATTAAATTTCACATTTTTGAGTTTGGCTCAATCAAGCTCAACTTGGCTCAAAATTGAAGCTCAAGTTTAGCTCAAAAGCTCAAAATTTCTAAACCGAGCTCAAACTTTTAACAATGAACAACATTGAAGCAAAAGAACAAGAGGTTATATCCCAACCCACACAAGCATTCACTTTGCAGTAAGAGTCTTACTCTTCAAGACTGAGAGATGCTCTTATGAAGCACAAAGTATGCTGACAAACAACATTGTTTAATTATTGGGAAAAAGCTGCTGATAAAAGTTCAGGAAAAAAGTAAGTGAATTATTAGGAGTGCCCACATATGTGGGTTCATAACAACAAACAACAACTAAGCCTTAAACCCATACTAGATGGGGTTGGCTATATGAATGCTTTTACCATTACGTAGGCTGCAGCCAAAAGCATGAAAGATCTTCGTAGATAAGCATCATAAAACTACATACAACAGACCTAAGTGGTCCGATCCTTCTCAAAACCCAAATGTTGTGGTTCCTCTACTCTTGAGACCTCACTGCTGCTCCTCTGCACGACTCTTGATCACTCACGTTCCAGTGCTTCTCCCCCACTTGCAATGGCGAGTGGGGGTGGAGTTCCATGAACTCCAGCCATTGAGAATCCGGTGACTCCAAATTTGGCGGTGTGTCGCGAGGGGTGGTCCTGTGCAGGCTGACCCAAAGGCGAAGGTCTTTGGCTACGAGACAGTGAATCTGAAGGAAAATTTCGAAAAGTTGAAAGCTCGACATCACCCAAGGTTTAAACCAGATGTAGACATCCAGATGAGGATGTACGAGCGAATGCAAACCGCCGTCTACGCCAAATTTCTGGGGAAGGCGATGCCCTTGGAGCAGGTAAGCACAAACCTTATGAACATATGGGGCGAGCTTGGCAATTTCACAATAACAGGCCTCCCAAATGGTTTTTACTTCATTCGTTGTCAAACGGTGGAGATGAGGGACAAGGTGCTTTGGGATGGTCCGTGGACAATCGGGGGCATGGTGCTGCAACTCACCCCGTGGAAGGAGAGATTTCAGCCGGCCTTCGAAAAGCTGGAAACAGCTGCTGTTTGGATTGAACTCCATCACCTCCCGTGGAGTTTTGGGAGCCTGAAACCCTGGAAGGCCTTGGATCCCTGTTGGGCCAGGTGCTGAAGATTGATGAACACACTCTGAAACTGGAGAATCCGCCAGGAGAGATGGGCAGGGCAAGATATGCGTGACTCTGTGTAGACATCGATCTTTCAAAACCTCTTGAAACCGGGATTTGGGTTGGGGAGGAGGATGATCAGACATTGGTGGCAGTTCTCTATGAAAAGCTCCCATCGTTCTGCTTCCGGTGCGGCATAATCGGTCACGTGGTAAAGGATTGCAAAAAGATTCCCTGTGGACCGACGGAGGATGAGGCGGTGGAAGGTCCTCGGATGGTCGTCAACAATGGCAACAACCAGTCAATGCAACTTGATGAGTTGGTACAAGGAGAGGTAGCCCCGAAAATCCAGACATCCCCCTTAAACTCTGAAGAAGGGAAGAAGGGAGTGAATGAATATGGAGATTTCCTCAGGGCGGGCTTCTACCGTGGTGGTGGACGAGGTCGAGGCCGGGGCCCAAGCCTCACCTCTCGTGGGCCACCGGAAACGCCTCAGAAGGTCACGTGGATGAGTAGCCAGGCTGAGGAATGCCACGTAACCCAGCAACAAGTCACAAGTGGGGCACGTGGAGGTCAAACAGGGGGAAGAGGTGGTCAAACGGGAAGGAGAGGAGGTCTAACCGGTGGTCGTACGGGAGGAGGAGGTGGCATGTATCTGGACTACCAGAATCCATATCCCAAGGAAGGCCTCAGGATACAAGAGTTAGCCCCAAAAGGAAACCCTAATAGAGCACATACGCAACAAGCTTCGTCATCCCTAATTGATGGCCCTATTCCCTTGGCAAATCACAGATGGGATCTCTTGCCCGTTGAGGAAGAGGATCATGGCAGGTTACCGTTGCCTGCTCTGGAAGCGCTGGCAGGAAGAGTACAAGAGGACAAGACTGCAACGCCAACATCTCCTAGACATAACGATCCAGGCCTGATGACATCGCTAGACAGGGGCGGCAGCAGTCAGACTCGAAGGGAGGAAACCGAACAAGTAGGTAGTTATGAGGAGGAGGAACATGAGAATCTAGTGAACAGTGTATCATTGGCGCTCATGGCTCCGAATGAAGCTTGCAAGATCCAAAACCAACGGGATGGCAACCACTATCATGAGGAAGTGATGCAGGACCAGGAAGGGGAGATGGAACCCTTTGATGATGAAATGCCTCTTGTGCAACTTCAGAATGAAGCAAAAGTTGAAGCTTTGGCCAGAAGGAGCAAGATCAAGGCCAAAAACAGCTCAAAGAAGGGCCGACTCAATGCTCCTGGTGAGGAGGCAGACACATAATCTCACATCAAGTTGAATGATGAATGAAATTAATATACTATTGTGGAACTGTCGAGGAGCCTCGGGGAGAGACACAATTAACAGTATTAAGAACATGGTTAAGTCAGATAAGGTGTCAATATGTTGCCTTGTAGAAACTAGGGCAGATGAGGTAAGAATAATTAGATTCTCCAAGCATTTTGCTAAGAATTGGCATTGGGCTGCCATCCCAGCCAGAGGGTTCTCTGGGGGCATAATTGTTCTCTGGAGGAAGGGGCTTGGATTAGTCACTCCCATTGCTATATCAAGGTATGTGATGCATTTAATTATATCTTTTGAAATTACTAAGAATTGGGTAGTCTCTGTTGTATACAATAGTCAGAGAGTGGATGAGCAGAGGAAGGTGTGGCTTGAATTGGAAAGGATAGCTGCCTGTATGAAGCCCTGGATCATCATGGGGGACTTTAATGCAGTCAGGGAAGCTGAAGAAAGGAAAGGTGGCCCAAATGTAAGAACACCAGGTATGAAAAGGCTACTCTTTAACTCCTTTATAGCAAATAATGGTCTAACTGAACTCAAATATTCTGGCTCCCCATTCACTTGGTGTAACAACCAAAAGGGTCAGGCCAGAATTTGGGCCAGGTTGGACAGGATACTGGCAAATGCTGTTTGGAATGAAGTGATCGCATCATATCATATTAAGCACATGCCTAGGTGTCAGTCAGATCATAACCCAATATTGATGCATTGTAGCTTAGAGAAAACCAAAGGGGTTAGACCATTTAGGTTTGATAATAATTGGTTAAACTTAGAAGCCTGCCACAATAGTGTGAAAGGAATATGGAGGGAAAGGTCACCAGGGAATCCAATGCATGCATTAAGCCATAGATTTTGCAATCTGAGGAAGGACTTGTTAAAAAATTGTGCTAGAACAGGGCCAGATATAGAAAGGGAAATCAAAGTAACTGAAAATGAATTAAATAGAATGGAAGAAGAACAAATTGAGGATGTAGAAAATAAAGAGAGGGAATTGAATCTTAGAGCCTTATATAATAAACACCAAGATCTATTGAGACAAAACACTACCAAATGGGCCCAAAAATCCAAGCTTAAGTGGCTTCAAGATGGAGATAATAATACTAGATTTTTTCATAATATGACTAGAAAACATAGGGCCATTAATAGGATAACTCAGATTAGATCACTACAGCTCGATCAGATTATTACAGAGCAGGAGGGTATTGAACATGAATTTATCCAATTCTACTCAAATCTGTGGAGTAAGGAGGAATCAGAATCTATAGATGATTTGGGAGGAATGCCAGATGATTTCCATACAATTACAGAGGAACAGGCCAATTCCCTCATTAGACCAGTTACCAAGTTAGAAATTTTTAGAACTCTTGCATCTATGCCAAAAGGAAAATCACCTGGGCCAAACGGGTTGAGTGCTGAATTCTTTAGGGCATTCTGGCATGTAGTGGGGGACTCAGTAACAGAGGCCATCATGCATTTCTTCCAAACAGCCAGCATGCCTGCCAGTTGGAACAGGACCTATGTCTGTTTGATACCTAAAAAGGAAAATCCTCAAGGTGTCACGGACTACAGGCCCATTTCTTTGTGCAATGTTAATTATAAACTTATTACTAGTATACTGGCAAATAGACTGAAAGAGGTGCTTCCTAACTTGATTGGCCACGAGCAAGCTGCATTTGTGAGCGAGAGAAGCATTTTTGACAATATTTTGTTAGCTCAAGAGTTGGCACATTCACTTGAGAAAATTACACCCAATCACCCAATGATGATGATAAAGGTGGATATGGAGAAAGCATATGATTTAGTGAGGTGGGAGACAGTTGCTGCAGTATTCCACCAGATGAAATTCCCCAATCGATGGATTAGGTGGGTTAGGGCATGCATAGAGACCTCTACAATTGCCTTTACTATTAATGGGAGGGTGAGTCAATGGATTAAACCAAGGAAGGGGCTTAGACAGGGGGATCCCCTATCTCCCTATCTGTTTGTATTAATTTCCCAAATCCTTACCAACCTACTGAATAAGGCAGCTGATCTGAATCTATTAAAGGGTGTGAGAATCAGCCCCACAACTAAGATAAATCACTATTTATATGCAGATGATTTGTTAATTTGTTGTGGGGCTTCTAGGAAAAACTCTAGAACATTTAAATTATGTATGGAGATGTACAGGAGATTAACAGGACAAAGGATGAACCTTGGCAAATCAGAAATTTTCCTTCCCTCATGGTTCAATCTTAAAGTCAAAAGAGCAATTCTTAACATACTTGGCATTCAACAAGGGAACTTTCCATTTAGATATCTAGGGGGATGGGTTTCACCTCATAAGGTCCCTGTTAATAGATTCCAACCATTAGTTGAGAAAGTGGAAAGGAAGCTTGCTCATTGGAAAATACAAAACCTTTCCATGGGAGGAAGAGTAACACTAATTAATTCTACTGTGATGTCATTACCAGTGTTTGGACTGAATACTTATGCCATACCTGACCAAATCTTGAACAATATCTCAAAATTGGTTAGGGGTTTCATTTGGGGGGGAAACAAAAATGGCACAGGTCTCCACCTAATTAATTGGAACACTATCACCACCGGCAAAGCTGAGGGTGGATTGGGTGTAAGGGATCTCAAGAATATGAAAGTGGCACTTCTAGCTAAACATGTGTTGGCATTATTAAATGGGAGTGAGAAGAATTGGGCAAAATTGACGCGATATAAATATGGGGAGCTGGATCTATGGCAAACCAGAAAGGTAAGGGGTAGCTCTCCTTTGTACAGCTCCCTGTTAACTGTGGCCTCAAAGATAAAAGGACATGTTAGCAGGGAAAAGGTGAGTCAAAATGAGCAGGTATATGGGGACCCTTGGATGTTCCAAACCCCAATTCAATTCAAACCAACTCTTATTAATATGGATTATGATATCACTCAGTTGAAAATTCAGAACCTTTTGCACCAGGGGAGCTGGGATACTGATCTTGTCACTGACATGTTTGGAGTTATAAATGCTCAAAATGTCTTGGATATACAGGTTCTCCAAGAAGGTACGAAATGGAGATGGGAGTCAGCAAAAGTAGGAAGGTCCCTCACATCAACAATCTATGAGACCTTAAGAGGGACATCAGAAGAACATAAATGGAGGGGATGGGTATTAATGTGGAAATTAAACATTGCCCCCAAAATCAAATATTTCCTTTGGAAAATATTCCACAAAAAATTGCCAACCAAGGAGCTGTTATATAGAATGGGCATAGGACCCCAAGAACTATGCCCTGTATGCAGGTTGATGCCTGAAGACATTATAACCATATATTTGTTCACTGCAGGTCTGCTAGATTAATATGGGAGGAACTACAATGTAGAAGAGCAATGCCTCAGCTGGAGATATCTGAAGAATTTATACTCAATGGGTTGTGGCTGACTGGGGAGGGTAGACAATACCAAAAAATGTCAGAGGAGGACTGCAGTGTATTAGCTTATACTCTCTGGCAATTGTGGAAGGCAAGGTGTAATCAAATATTTAAAGGCCAAGCTGTCAAGCCCAACCGAGTGGTGGAGCAAAGCCTGACTATGGCACTGGAGTACTTTTACAAGCAACCATCAATTGAGGAAAGAGGGGAAAAAACTGAGCAGCTGTGGAGCAGAAAACACTATGAATTTCTCCTAATCACTGATGCATCTTGGAGTGATGAAACTCATAGAGCAGGTATTGCGTACATAATAATTACTAATTCAGGCCACCTTTGCATTGCAGGGCAATGTCCTGGAGAGGCAGAGTCATCCCTGGATGCTGAGGCAAAAGCATTGAAGGCAGGCCTGGAGAAGTTGGCTCAGATTGGGGGCAAGGAAGTGCTGATATATACAGATAGCTTGCAGATGACAAATGTGCTCAAAACTGGCTGGAGTAATTGGGATCAGAGGTGGCTGACTGAAGAGCTAGGAAGGTGTGGAGCACTACTCTCTCATATTGGCAATTGGGATATCAAGCACATACCCAGAGAAAGGAATGCAGCTGCAGATTTAATGGCAAGGGAGGCAAGAAATACTGGCGAATGGGAAGTATTCTCAGAGCTGGCAGCTATGCCAGAACAGCTTAGGATCTTAATGCAGAATTTGACTAGTTGGATAGTAGCTATGTAATTGGGAAGACCTTTTAGTTCTTTAGAACTCTTTCATTCCAAAAAAAAAAAAGGTGAGCATTTCTCTCTGATTTCAAACCCTAAACCCTAAAATGTTGCATCTATGTCTAACCTCAAAGGAACAACATGAAGACAAAAGGAATCAAGGAGAGAAAGGTTAGTGGAGCGCCAAATGATGTGTTTGACCAACAGAATAAACTATTTTGGCTGCTGCAAGTAGCAGACTTCAGATTACCTGGAGCTTTATAACCTATTTTGAATGATTTCGACATATGAATGCCGCATGTTTAAAACAAATCAATTTTCTGAAGTCATTCTAGATTTTTCAGCATGTACATCTACATTATAATCATTGCATTGACTCCCAACCTCAAAGAAACAACATTCCGAGAAAGAAAATTAGTATAAATGATACTGGGTTGCCAGTTTCTGCTCACCATATCTGAGAGTCAGCTGCTGCAGTGAGACTGTTTCAGACTGTTTCCAATCAGTTTAATGAACTACTTCCACCTTCAGTTTGTCACAAACCGCAGAGTGTAAGGTCGATTCTGATGGTTCTGTATAGAAGTAACTGAAAAGTGAGGAGGAAATTATCAGTACCTTTTCTTTCTAATAAGATTACTCGAAGAGATTACATGTTCAAATTGTTCTGAGCAACTGAAAAGGAAAAACCCAGATGAATGAATTAACTGACATCTAAGATGAAAAGACGACAGATTAATCAATAAATTGACATCTAAGATGAATAATTTGTAGGTATTGGCATTAAGCCCTAACAGTGTGTTTGAGAAGAGTTTAAACTGGTTTAAATTCATCTACCCAAATAAACATGGCATGGGGACTAACTGTGATCTATTTTTTAAAAACAAAATTAAAAATAGCACATTCTCATCTCATTTTTTAAATAAAAAAAAATCTCACCCTCATCACATTTGTTCTTCAAAAAAAAATGAGCTCACCTTAATATCATCATTAAAAATTTTCAGTAAACCCTATCATCATTATAAATAAATGAATAAATAATAATAAATAAATAAAAACCGGTGCTAACAGTAAAACAGTATTTTACCATCCTCTTCACCTTTTCCCACTGAAACCATTTTACCATTTTTGAAAACTTAAACCCACTGCAGTGTTTAGGTGGGTTTAACCCATTTTACAGAACACCATCTCCGATTCCAAATATAATCGTATCAAAATTATCCAAAATTTATTGCTCTAAGTAATCCAGTCTTTTGCATTTCAAGTCTTATTGGAACAAAGAGTTGACTATAAACAGCAAAGCAACTAAAATAAAACAGCCACAAATCACATCAAGCTTGTTAGTGCAAGAAGCCTTGCATAAATTATTCTGAGTACCAAAGATTTGTTTTATAATCTTCAAGATAATTGTTGAGTATTAATCAAAAGTAGATATCAACTTACCTTGAATATCCTGAAGAAAAAACAGGAACTAGATTTTCTAAACAACTGGAAACTGCTTCCTCCACAAATAATTAACATGGGCAAGATCAAGCCAACAAATGCTGTAGCATATTTTGATGAGACTTCCAATAATTTATAACATCTCAGGAAGCAATTCCGCTTCTTTCTATCATCTAAAATGAGCTATGAACACCAACTTCTTTTCTCATTGCTCAGAGCATCCCATGCTTGTTTGCCTGATCAACTGGTCCATGGACAATAAAAATGTCAAAGGCCATTTACACAGCTAGGAGCTGAAGAGAATGGAACATATTTAAAGGAAACAAGCAACTACCAGACAGTCAAACTGACAGGCAAAAACTGCCAAGTCAAAGCAGATAGGTCAGAATGATAAATCGTTTTTGCAAGAAACACTGAATACCTTGTAGAAGTACTTCTTCCTTAGTTTTATGGCCATGCGAATGCATCTCTTTACATTTATTTTCAACCTGTTGTCATTGAACATCTGTACAAGACAAAAAGACAACATTCACACCACTTTCCTATCACATCATGCCAAAAAGAAAAGAAGAAAGAAAAGAAAGCCAGGCTAGATCAGCAAGAGGCACAAGCAATATATGTACATGTTACGAATAAAGAACATAGGAAATTAATGGCTCCATGTGGCAATCAGAACATTGTATGTGACCATGTCAAATATAAACAAAGCATGTAAATTCTTGATTAAAAAAATATGTAATACTATCTAAATAAAACACAGGTAGGTAGAAATTAAATCTGATGATACAGAATAGTCAAGCCACTCAAGTCCACACACAACAAAGGGGAAGCCTTCCTTGGTCACTACTTAACCCAAAACAAACAAGTTAGCTACATACAGAAAAGGGTAACTCAGTGCACTAAATCCTGAACAAATAAGTAGTTTCAAGACCTTGATCCTATGATGTTTAGGTCAAGCTTGCTGGGTGTGTCAAGGCCAGCCATCAACTAGTATAATAACCTGTCCCAAGGAAGGAATTACTTCATTCCCTAAATTCACAAACTTCTGGGTTTGAGATATTGCAGAATGAAAGAAGTTAGTATTGAGAAAATAAACCTGCCTTTATAACATCATCAATTGAGTGAGTTTCCCTCATTATCTTATGGTGATTGATGATAAGGATTGCTGCTACACAGAAAACAGGCATATCATCATCACCATTCCTCATTGGAGCTGTTATGGCGGTAATATTCAGTTGACCATGTCTTGCCCAGAAATTAGCTCTTGTCAAGCCACATAATGGATGACTCGAAACAGATTTCACCCCATTGCTATAAGATGTACAAGTATCATGATCAACATCCTGAGATCCTGCACCCTTGAAATTTACTTTACTATTCCCTATACTTTCAGCTTTCATTTTTAAATGTGAATCCCCCGGGAGATGCAACACCAACGGTTCAAGACAGTTTTCTTCTAACTGCTGTGCAACAGCTTCATCAAAATCTGCAGCCCACATCATCTGAAAACAAAAGCAATAAGGATACTAGGTAATTAAAAATATATAAAATTTCCATGAGAGTATGAAATTTGAAGATATACATTCAAGAATAAACAAATATTTCTACAATTTTCCAGTCAAGGGCAAAAAAAATTTAATCTCATAAAACTTAGCATAAGCTAATAGTGGTTGGTTTATCAACCAACTTGAAAACCAATTGAATTCAGATTAACAAAAAAAAAAAAAAAAGACAGGAACTTACAATGCTCTGATGCTATCAAATTGGCTATCACTTAGATACACCTCATGAGTTGATTCCTAGATGTGGCACAATTATGAAACAACACAACTTTTATGATACTCTGAAATGAAAATGAGTATCATCTGTGGGGCATGGTACCACAAGCAAGGGATGAGCAGCTCTCAAGAGAGCAAAACTCTAAATACAAGCAATTTAATCAATGTACTTTCAACAAACAAAAATGTTAAAGCCGCCTCATATTTGGTGAGTCATAATTGAAATGCAGTCACTATTATTGGAAGAAATATTCAAAAAAGAATCATCAGTTTCGCATAGAAATACCCAAGGTCAAGACATGCTCCAGAATATCAGTGAAACCATTACTTCACTAATGGTGTGTTTGCTAGAATGCCCACAACATAAGTTACAGAAACAATGGCATGTCCCAACATCATTTGGAACTATCCTGCATGAATCCACCTATACTAGTCATCTGCTGGTTATCTAGTAAGCATAAAAAGGATACATCTGTAGAAAAAAACTTTTGACTTGTAATTGAAATACAATTTTTACACCCAAGCATGCAGATGTATGGCTATCATTTCCATGTGTGCATCTACATGTTACGAGGCACACAAATCGATACATGTGATTTAAGATACAATAATGCATTTTGGATATGCTGTCAATAAACTGTTTTAAGTACTCAAAGAACCAGATACATCTGCTCTATGGAGCACCGATACGGACACGGGACACGGACACATATCGGACACGTATCCAAGAGTTTCCGGCGTGTGTCGGTGTCGGATACGTGTCCGATACGGATACGTGAGCTGATTCAAGGTGTCGGTGCTTCCTAGCATCTGCTACTAAGAAATAGTACCTGGAAAGCAATTTCTTGAATTTTTGATGAATATCCATCAGAAGATAAAGAATCCATATTTGGTAAAGAATGGGCATATTTCACCCAAGCGACAAAAAAAAATGCAATTGCTATTCTATTTTGGTTTTTAATTTGGTTGTTCACAATATTTAAAAATAAAAAATAAATAAAAATTTTAAATGATTATTTATATATATGAGGATAATCCAATCACAAAGATAACTCAAGCCAAAATTTAAAACCAATTGCATGTGATGTGTAAAGTAGTTTCCATTGTAAAAGTCTACCATAAGACCAAAACCCAATAACAAGAGCAACATTTGTGATCATCTCAGGACCTTAAACATCACTAAGCTCTCACTAAACTTGAAAATAAGAAATCCAGGATTTTTGTTACTTTTTTAACTATTTGCAATGTCAGTATGTCACATAAACCCATCATCAATGATACAATAATCAGAGGCAAAAAAAGGATCGTGCTGCGAGTAAAAAGTAACAGAATTTGGAAACACAAACCTCCCACATACGAAGCGCCTCATTAAAGGTAAGCTCCCGGCGGAAAAGTACCAACAGCATTCGGAAAGCAAAATGAAGGCTTTCAGCACCTATGAGAGACAAATGTTCATACATTTCGGCGTCAGTCTGTTCCAATATCTTCCATAATGCCTGTAACTGCTTCATCACCCCAGTAGGTCCTTCCATTTGGAAATTTTCACGCTGGAAAGGAAACCAACATATGTTCCTATCAGTAAGTGAACGATCAAATATTGGATAGATTACCATATGCAAACCAACAAGTCTATGTTGTTCACCATTCTTCGTAAGAGCATCTCAAAGCACCAGAAGGCATCCGCATTATCTTCATAGAGTACAATGAAAGGAGAAAGTAAATCACTCATGCCTACAATGAAAGCCAGAAGGTTTACTGTAAAGATTCCAAATGCAATGAAGATGGAATTTGATATACATATTTTACTGAATCAGAAAATGAAGCTTATTCTATGACTAACCTTGACAATATCCAGTGGCAGGATCAACCCAAGCATAAACAGCTAGAATATCTGACATTCTGGCCATATTTTTTGAATCTCCATAAAATTCAAGATGACTATCTGTTCTCACAACATCAACAACTGAAAACAAACCATTTATTTTGGAATGCAGACTAATAAATAAATAAAAATAAATAAACACCACCAGAAGAAAAAAATTATAATTTAGAGTCAACAGGATAGAAAAACAAGGTTACCTATTCTATGTAGTGTCCAGAGCCATTCAGAGACTCTGTCCTCATTAGCGTTCAATCCAATAGATGTCCCACTAAATGGTACTGTTTCTGGACCATCTGATATCCTCACTTTATTTACTGCTTCAGATTTGAAGTGCATACTTTTTGTGCCCATTGAATTTTTCTCAACGTCTGTCATAAAATTTCTACTACCAGTATTGCTTGTATTGAATAAATCAGTGCGAGAACCATTTGATTCCCTTATTAGATCAACATTATTATTTATGTTAAAGCTATGCATTTGTTCATCCTCAAAAATTTCAACAGCAGATAATCTACCATCATAAACCTCAGAGTCACTCCCATCCATATAGCTCTTCTGGAATAAATTTGTGACAGGTAGAGGAGGAAAATCAATATAGCTCTCAGATGCATATGGAGGTTCATGATTTTGACTCCTATGTTACGTATCAAAGTAATCATATGAACCCCCAGAAGAGTGCCTGAAAGCAAAGCAAGAACTGTATTCTGCATTGTCTTTGCTCCTCCTTCTGCCATCTAACTTGGCAGAATCACTGGATCTCTCTCTTCTGTGTGCATATGATGCATCTTCACAATCCTTGTTCAAATCAGGATATTTGTCTATCTTGTTAGTTGAACTATGAGAAGCACAACCACTGTCACTTGTTGCCTGCGTAAAGTCATTATCTTTGGATGGAGTCCTCATGTCCATTACTTTGGATCCAACAACATATGCAAGACTGCCAGTACCAACGCTTGAGTGCATCATTTGGCATTGCCTAATTAGGTTCTCATACCGCTCCCTGCAAAAAAGTTAAAATTTGTTGGTTGTTTAAGTTGGAATATGCACAAGAGCCAAAAGGCCAAAGGCATACGATACAGTTTAAAGAAAGAAAGAAATAGATGGAATGTTAACTGTTTAATTTTCATAGTTCAGTTTTCTTCCTATCTTATCCTTCTATACCATTTGTCTTTCTTTTTTTTTCTCTTGAACATTGTCACATCAATAATCATTCTAGAATTGCTGTTTAAATGCTAAAATCAATAGCATACATGAAAGAATCCTATACAGGTACCCAATTACAATATTCATGGTTTCTAATTCGTACATGGAACATAAAGACAAAAAGCTCAAAAGGTTAAACAAAGCCTTAATTTGATGTAAGCAAGTTAATAAGAATTCAAACTAATACCACCTAAATGAAAATGAACTAATGCAGTTATCAACATGAATAATCCTTCAGCGTGCAACAAAGATGTAATACTATAAAAGCTTACATCCTCTGGCAATAAAAATCTGAAGTTACTAGAACAACAACAAAAAAAAAAAAAAAAAAAAAATCATCTAAGAAAGCACCACATGTTCTTGTGCACTCCTCACGTCCAGCACTACAATTACTTTATCCATAACATAATATAAAAAAATACCCATAAACTCAACTACAGGCACTAAAGTCAGATATCAAGAATGGATAAGAATGAGAAACCTCCGAGCCATCCTTAGCTGCTTCCTGTAGTCTGCAGTGGTGCTTAAAGAATAGCATCCTAGAAGAAACTCCCAGACCTCTGCCCGAATAGAAGGGTCCACACCCTGATCGTGAAGAAGAGAACTGGATGACAAATGTCCTTGAAACTTCTAAATGAGAAAATGCAATATTTAAGATATCATTGAATCAAATGCAAAGCTCCTAAGGTGCTTCCAGATGAAGATCAGAAGAACTGACAAATTTCAAGATATCATATGGATATATGGGTGTTACCAGCTCCAGAGGGTACGCCATGAGAAATTTATTACGACAGACATTTGTGACATATTTACAAATAATAAAAGGACAGCTTAAATAAAAAATAAAAAAATACATAATAAAATCACACAAAGCAAAACTAAAGGTTTTCTAGGAAGGAGCATGCAAATCGATACTTACCCCTAAAACAATTAACTTGAGCTTTTAGAAAACATATAGAACCTTCCCGTCATTACCAAAAATTGCTTGCCACTTCTCTGGCTTGAGCATTTTGCTTCCCTGTATGAACATAATATATAAGAAAAAAAATATATAAAAATTCATCATCTATGTAACATAACAAAAATTCATTCTACAGACATGACAAAATCGGCTTTTCAAGAACTTCCTCCATAATTCATTCACATGTTCTTTTGACAGAAATAAGATAAGCAGCATCAAGATTTCCAATTGATGATCACAAGGTAAATAATGTCCACATAAAATAGAATACAGAATACAAAAAAGCTCATTATGATGAGATACCATCACTACAATACAACAACAGCCATGTTTAGCAATATCTAGCTGTATGAGCGATCACATTCTTTAACAATCGATTAAAGTCGAGACTTATTCCTTACTACCTAACTTCAGATCCTGTAGAAAGAAAACCATTTCTCTTAATGTTCACCAGTAAGAATAGTGATTTGATGGAAGTTACAACCGAAATAGGAAGCACTGCATACAAATTCATATATGCTCAGCTTCAAAATCACAGAACTATGGTCATAAACATTCAGATATTCAAAAGCAAGTAAAATCATAACTAACATGCATGAAATAATAACCCACTAGAGATGCTATCATAGATAACTAGCCTTGGCAGGCGAGCGATGGAGGCAAGGATCCCGGATCTCCCGAACGATGGAGCTGACACGGTGAAGGTTCACACGGTGGAGGCTCGCCGCCATCCCAGCACTCCCGCACATCCACCGCGTGTCCTCCCCGTCGGGCGCCATCCCCGTTCCTCCCCTCCTCCCCCTCCTCTTCTCACTTCCAGAATCCACACCATCACCACCGTCCCCCATTTCCCATCACACCTAAACCCCTACAAATCCATCCCCGCCTCAGATCGCCACGCCAAACTTCAAATCGAACCAAAAACGATCAAAATCAGAGAAAAGCCCACCAAAATTAATGCCAAAAACACTGACACGAAGATCGCCGCCACGATCGCAGAGGATTTTAGGGGAGACGACTACCTTTGGATCGGAAGAGATTGATATCGATCGATCCCTAAAAGGGAGCGTTGCGGTTTCGCTTCTCTCTCTCTCTGGGGTTTCCAATTTGGAGATTTATTTATTTGGATTGAAGAACAAGAGAATGGGGGAATTTAGTTCTTAGAGAAGGGTGTAAAGCCCGCCCTCTCGCTCTCCCTTGTCCTTTTTTTTATTTATTTTTTCCTTTTTTTTCTGTTTTTGAGTTTTTTTTATCATATAATTCTACTCAATGTTTTAAATTTCGGAGGGAAATGACGGAGTCTCATGGAGTCACAGGTCCAGTTAGGTCGGATAGGATGGCCATTCGGTCCGGGCCAGGATGACGTCATAAATAAATAAATAAATATTATATATATATATATATATATATATATATATATATATATATATTTATTTATATTTATATAAATAAATATATATATTTGTTTAAGATCAAAGAGAGGAAGGGGAAGGGCAAGTTGATGACATCTTCCAGTCAAACCCGAGGTTGTATATTTCTTTCCCAGAGAGATGGAGGGGAAGCACACTATGGTTGCCTATTTGTTTAAGCGACAGGCATCTATTGTTAAAATTCAAGATGTGTACTAATTTTAAGTTCCCTGGTTCTCACGAATCTGACCTTTAGGTATTGCAGTTTGTAACATTGGATTGTCTGGTCATTAGTTTCTTTTCAGAGTTAATATGATCTACAAGAATGGTGATCCATAATGGCCGATAATTCAACCTCTGGGTGAATCATAAAGCAAAAACAAGATATACTGTAGACAATATCATGTTAAATAGCACTATTAAATTATATGCAACTAAGCATTCTGAAAATCCGTAGATCTAAATAAATAATCTAGAAGATGAAGAAATTTCCAAATAATAATAATAATAATAATAAATTACTGCTCGTAGAGATGGTACAAAAGTAGATATCATTCAATTGTTATCGAAGAGAAAATAGATATTTCAGCTATGTTTTGAGATTGCCAAAAGAAAAAAGCAAAAACACAGAGAAATCAATGAAAGATTGCACAACCACTGCAGACCAAACAAAGTCCCTTGCTCTAAGATCATACATATGCAAATCATAGGACTACAAGCAACTGGAATCAACCATCACACATGAAGTCTCGGAATCATCCCAAAGAAACACAGGAAAACGAACAAGTTGTAGGAACGATCGGAACAGTAGGTTTTGAACCGATCTAAGGCGAGAGGGATGAAGCCGCCGTCGTTCACTGCGAGCCCGCGTCGTTCACCGGTGAGAAGGAGCAGTAGCCAGTAGCACTGTTGCGCGGCTCGAGCCAGCGCCGCTAGGGTTTGGGTGGGTTTCTGATTTTTGATTTTTCATTCGCTCGAGGCCCAGCCCCAGGTACGTTAAGAACTGAGAAGCTTAAAAAAAAAAAAAAAAAAAAAAAAACCGGGTTCTTCCGGGTTCCGGTCCGACCGGCTGACCCGGCCGGGTCAGCTGGGTTTGACCGGTTCACCACTTGGTCAACTTTGGGTATAAACCCGGACCGGCCTGCTGGCCGGTTCCCGGTTTTTCCGGTCCGACCGGCCGGTCCGGTCCGAGTTTAAAAACATTGATTCTACTCAATCTTTATATTTATTTAATATTTAAGAGGATGGATTTTTACACTTGTTTCCTAAATTAATATTGTGAAGTAATATATTAGATCGAAGGATTTTTCATGTGGAAAGTGTTGGATAATTTTTTAAAGTTTCGAGTAAAACAGCATTGAGAAGATTGTCACCATTGTTGTGCCAACAATAGTTGTTTCTGTAATTGCTTCAACACTGATGTCATCAAGAAGGTCAAGCTCTATAGGATAGGATAGATTTCAAAAAGCTATATCGAACCGAACAGAAGAAAAGATACAAGAAGGACACTAAAGGAAAAGGATCGGAAAGACTTAAACTAGCTTTATCGTGCTAACCATAACGTGAGGAAGTAGAGATTGAAGAAGGGCCCACGTAAGTTGCTTCTATGTTGATGAGCTCAAAGTCCTTTAACGTCAGCTACATCGTCATTTTTGTGGTTACGAGGAAAGCTCCTATTTACAATGTCGCCTATTTCGGTTTGTTGTTTTCATACAAGTTCACTTTTGCATGCTATAGCTCAATAGTTGTTCTGTAATTGCTTCAACACTGCCATCATCAAGAAGGTCAAGCTCTAGATTGATGAGCTCAAAGTCCTTTGACATCAACTACATCCGCATTTTCGCAATTACTAGGAAAGCTCCTATTTACAATGTCGCCCATTTCGGTTTGTTATTTTTGTACAAGTTTACTTTTGCATGCTATAGCTCAATAGTTGTTTCTATAATTGCTTCAACACTGCCATCATCAAGAGGTCAAACTCTAGATCGATGAGCTCAAAGTCCTTTAACGCCGTACTACATTGGCATTTTCGTGGTTGCGAGGAAAGCTCCTATTTACAATGTCGCCCATTTCGGTTTGTTATTTTGGGACAAGTTTACTTTTGCATGCTAGAGCTCAATAGTTGTTCCTGACATTGCTTCAACACTGCCATCATCAAGAGGTCAAGCTCTAGATCGATGAGCTTAAAGTCCTTTGATGTAGGCCACATCGTCATTGTTGTGGTAACGAGGAAAGCTCCTATTTACAATGTTGCCGCTTTTAGTTTGTTATTTTTGTACAAGTTTACTTTTGCATGTTGTAGTTCAATAGTTGTTTCTGTAATTGCCTCAACACTACCATCATCAAGAGGACAAGCTTTAGATCGATGGGCTCAAAGTCCTTTGACGTAGGCTACATCGTCATTGTCATGGTAACGAGGAAAGCTCCTATTTACAAATGTCGCCGCTTTCGGTTTGTTATTTTCGTACAAGTTTACTTTTGCATGCTAGAGTTAACTTTCTAAAGTCGAGATTATTTTTTATGGTTCAGTTATTTTATGAAGTTCAAGTTTATATTCATCTTTCTTTAGTAACTATCTTCTGGTATCTTTAAGGCATAATTTTTGCATAACCTGACTCTAGTGTTTATCCAAACCACCCAAACCACTACTCTGCCTTCAATTTATAATAACTACATTACAAACATCATGGGTGTTTACAAACAAAGCAATATAAAGGTGCAATAGAAGAAAAAATCATAAAGCTTTGTCATGTGTTTACTCCTCGGAGAGTGATCAACATCTTCAGTACTCACCAACTTTCACAAAGAAAGTCGGTTAGCTTAGCTCGTTTTCTCTCATGAGGAGAGGTTGAGAGCTCAAATCACGCAAATGACGTTGTTCTAATGACATGCCCACATCTATTATATAAAAAAAATATTTTCAATTACTCCAATTTTCAAAACATAAGAAACTATGTGCGTTGATCACACAAACTTCAAAAGGAATATATATTCTTCAATTTACTATTTCCCATATCAGTTTACTTTTGCATGTTAAAAGTTAATTTTCCGAGTTCATTATTGGTCACCATGATTTATTTATTTATTTATTTATTTTGATGTAGGCTACGAGGAAAACTCCTATTTATATTGTCGCTGCCTTTGGTTTGTTATTTTCGTATAAGTTTACTTTTACATGCTAGTTAACTTTTTAAAATTAAGATTATTTTTTATGGTTACAGTTATTTTCCAAAGTTCAAGTTTATATTTCTTTAGTGACTATCTTCTGACTACTTTTGGTACAATTTCTCTGTGTCTATCCGCACCACTACACTGCCTTCAGTTTATGAGAGCTACATTATAATTATCATTGCTGTTAACAAAAAGAGCAATATAAAAAGGTGAAATAAAAGCAAAATTCATAAAAACAAAAGAACCATGCAACATTTAAAAAGCTTGGAAATTTGTGCCTACTCCTCAAAGCGTAATCAACATCTTCAATTACTCCAATTTTCAAAGGAAAGAAATCGTGAGTGTGCTCACTGCTCACAAGACCTTCAAACGGAATATATATATTCTTCAATTTTTGATAATAGGAACAAAAGTCAAAGACCACTTCGTCGAGCGGCAAGGGTCCTCCACTCATGAGAGGAGAACGCAAGTTCAATCGTAGACGGCCGCAGCGAGGTGTGTGGTGAGGTAGTTCTGAGGCCTAGAAATGTCCGCTTGTCGGGCTTGGGTTGGTTCCGTGATAGTCCTCTCCCGCCTTATCCCACCTGGGCTGATAATAGGGTTTATCCCCTTGTCAAAAAAAAAAAAAAAAAAAGATAATAGGAACAAAAAATTTAGAGCAATTTAATTATAAGTCCCTCCACTATTCAACCACTATTTACCTTTACCAAAACAACACCCAAAATACTATTCACCCTAAGTCCCCCCAAGGAAGATGGTGGTCCTTGGGGAGGGACCTATAGTGAATAAGTTCACTATTGGGGGGTGTATAATTAATTAACTAAAAAATTTATTTACAGTAAACTGAAAAATCGATCATGAAAAAGTTTTTCATGAAAAAAAGTGTCCATCAAACACAGACTAAATGTCAAATCTTTACATAAATTTTCAAACAAATCCATATCAATAGCATCAATGTCCTGTCACCAATGTCCATCCACCAATGACTGTGTTTTAATAAACAAAGTAATATAAAAGTGAAATAGAAAATGTGGTATGTAAACCTATTATTATATTTAAATTAAATATGATTTATCTTTTTTTTTTTTTTTTCAGAGTGAAATAGAAAAAAAAAAAAAACATGAAAACAAAATAGAATGTCACAAGTTTTACAAAGTCCCATGACTTTTAGAAGTTTAAGAGTTGCTTTACTTTGTTTCATTTTATCATTTCTCATAAAGAAGTTTGTTTTTCCAAGTTCAAGTTGGAGTTTATTCCTATGTGTAGAGTTTATTTTATCTAGCTTAAATATTTGTGTATAATTATCATACATAATTATTATTTTTATGAGAGTCATTAGCAACACAATGAGCAATTATTATTATATAACTATTATTTTTTAGAAAGTTTTGAACAACGCGATAGTCATTTGCTAGTAATCATGAAAATGAGAGGGATTTGTTTGGTAAGTTAAAAAAAATTACAACTAAAATGCTTTGGCAAGCTTGAATTTTAATTTTAGGGCTTAATTTCCAACCAAGTGGAAACTTCCAAGTGATTTCATTTAACTGAAATTAGAAGAAAAAATATATATATATGATATGTTCCGTGACCAACATGAAACAAGTTTATTAGTAAAAGTTGAAATAAAAACATCTTATTAATTATTTTATTTTTAAAGAAATTTTATCCTCACTATTAGAAAATGTGGTTATCAATCATTTGATCTCAGTGATATTTTTGTAAATATTGATGTTGTGTCAAAATACATGTCTATGATTATACATATAGTATAATCACAAACATGTCACATCAAAATGAGAGCTTAACGGTCAAAATGAGAGTCTACCTGAATGATGGAGGATAAATTCCATAAAATATTGAAAGCTGGTAGATAACGGTCTCCAGGCTATAAAAGAGGGTCCTCGGCTCACAAAAAAGATATCTTAAATTTAAATTCCATTGAGATGGAATTATAATTTGAATATCTTACTCTCTTTGAATCTTTTTTAGCTCTCTCTTTCTCTCATCTCTTTTTTGAGTCCTTAATTGACTTAAGCCTCAGAGGCTTTTCTGAGCATGAGCACCCGGATCTCCTTTCTCCACAATTTCTTCTCCATGCGAGATTCGGTCCCTGAAGGTTCATCTCTAAAGAAGACGTTGATATTGCAAAGCTGCAGAAACGAATCAAATGCGTCATCGATCATAATTAATCTCTCTCTCAAAATCATCTAAAGTACTCAAACATTCACTTACTACTATCACTCGTTGATCGAGATCCCCAAGAGGAATAGATCTTTGCATCACATATGTGATTCATAATAAAAATATTTACTAATTTATGCATATATATATAAAATTTTGAAAAGATGTTATGCGGTTTGGAGAGACGTGTGGAATTTACGGTAAGATTAGTTATATGTGGGCCTTGGTAGCCGGCCCAAACTAACCGGGTTGGGTTGGAACTATTTAAACAATGATAGAGAAATGATTTAAATTATTTTTTATTCATAATTATGATTTTTTGTTATATTATATTGATTTTATTTCTTGAAACTGTTACTTTAATAAATTTTAAAAATTATTTGTTGTAGAACTAGGTTAAATTTACAAGAATGAAAGGTGAATATTTTTATTTATCCACTTTTTCCAAAAAAAAAAGTTGAATATTTTTTATATTTTCATAAAACAGTTCAAAAAAACACGAGTATGTAATTTCATACCGACCATGGTTTTATTCCATTTCTAAAATAATTTAATTTCCATGAAAAATCAAATTTAGAATATGTGTCTATAAAAATTAAGAATTAAAAATAAAAATTAGAGGTCTTTCTTCTTCTTTGGTTTTTGAAAAAAAAAAATGGATAGACCTCTTCATTATTAGAAAAAGGTTGCTAGTTGAACCACTGGTAAAAGTAGTTTATGGCGAATCAAGAAATACAAGTGATTACAAAGATATGTTTGAGGGAGTAGAAGAAACAAAAACACCCTACATACCATGACTCATCAAAAATAGTCTACACTCACAGCACAAAGTTATAAGTGGTGAGCCTTCCACAAGAATATTGTATGTTGTTAGTGCTAAAATCTGATTTGCCTCAAGATCGAACCCAATCTCACACCAACGGTTAAATTTGTTTGATTTAGGGGCAAAATCACAAGAATGAGGAGGAGATTATCCAAGCATGCAAGAGGAGGCAAGATTTACGTGGAAAATTCCCATGAAATTGTGTAAAAACCATGGTGCTCATGAGCAAATCCACTATTCATTATCAGTACAATGGAAAAGAAGAATAAATTGGGGAGAAGCTTGGAAGCTGGAGTTCATGGAGAAGGAGAAGAGGAGCTGGGTCTTCAAAGTAACAGGGTTTTGCCGTTGGGAAAAAGCTTGATGCAGGAGGCTCGA
This sequence comes from Dioscorea zingiberensis, assembly GCA_026586065.1. Taxonomy (NCBI): domain Eukaryota; kingdom Viridiplantae; phylum Streptophyta; class Magnoliopsida; order Dioscoreales; family Dioscoreaceae; genus Dioscorea; species Dioscorea zingiberensis. The sequence goes on along the minus strand of CM048820.1, from coordinate 4,924,001 downwards.
GTCAAATGTTAGTACTAGGTTGGCGGGTCAACGTAAAGACGGGAAGTTATCGAGTCAATTCCAAGATTGGGTCGGTTTTGAGTGTGGTTCGGTATTTTGGCCATAACTTTGGCTACCGATATCAGAATCGGGCGTTCGACCCCAATTCGGAAAGCTCTTTGTGGCGCGCACGATATGGGGATGTCATTTTAGAGAGAATTTTAGTTTTATTTCTATTTTTAGAAATATTTAATCCGCCAAATTAGGGTTTTCGGTCTTTTTCCTATTTTTGGTAATATTTCATATGCCAAATTAGGATAGGATTTGAATCCGATTTGATCTCAGATTTTTAGGAGTTATCTTATTTGTTTAGAGTTTTAAATTTAGATAATTTTAGTTTTAAATAATAATTTGTCAATTTTAACAAATTTAGATTATATGATAAGGTTTCTATGTTAATTTTTTAAGGCTATTTAACCCAGGTTGTGGGTTAGTTTTTCATTATTGAATTTTGATTAATAATATTTTCCTGAATTTCAGAGTATTTTCTCTGGTTCTTTTGGTTATTCGTTTGTTTTTCCTTGCGGTCCTTGGATCCGGCTAGCCCGCGGGATAATCGCTACCCCGCCCGGTGTCAGTTGGTACCAGAGCTCATCATCTTCCTGGGAAGGTTCATCATCGACATCAATGGCTGGTGGTCATAGTCGTCAGGTTGGACAGGTTCCTGCTAAAGCAGTTCAGTACCGTGACCTGAGCGTCCTGGAGGCAATGAACAAAGATCTACAAAGGCAAGTTGCAGAGTTAACCCAGCGCTTGATGATTAAGGATTTGCAGAGGCAAGTCAAAAAATTATCAAGGCATCTGGCAGTGATCGATTTTGATCGTGGTTGTTGTGGGCAGTTTCCGGCTGAGGAAGTCCAGCACCATAATCATAGCGATCAGAGGTTTGGCCAACCCATCTACGACGATGATGTGGAGGAGGAGATCTCGCCCGTCTTCAACGATGATGCAGAGGAGGATATCTCGCCCATCTTCAATGATGATGTGGAGGAGGAGATCTTGCCCATCTATGACGACTACGAGGAGGAAATTGGCGAGCCCGAGGAGGAGATTAGTGACCTCATCTATGACGATGATGGGACTAACGTTGTGTTGGTATCTCGATGGGAGGAAAACCCTTCTTGCCAGGTAACCAACACTACTAACCTACTTTCTGTCTCTAGGGTTTTGATTGAGATCAAGCACGGAGATCGGACTCTAGAGGTGCGGTTGAACTTCGGGGTGAGTTCTTTCCAACCCGGGGTGGCTGATGCGGGGAGGCTCGAGTCAAATGTTGGTGCCGAGGTTGGCGAGTCAGCGTAAAGGCGAAGTTATCGAGTTAATTCCAAGATTAGATTACATTTTTGAGTGTGGTTGATTATTTTGGCCATAATTTTGGCTCTGGATATTAGAATGAGGCGTTGACCCCCAGTGGAAGAAGCTCTTTTGGTGGCAGCACGACATGGTTAAGAGAATTTTAGTTTTTTTTTTAATTTTTAGAAATATTTAATCCGCCAAATTAGGGTTTTCGGTCTTTTTTCTATTGTTGGTAATATTTCATATGCCAAATTAGGATAGTCTTTGAATCTGATTTGATCTCGGATTTTTAAGAGTTATATTATTTGTTTATATTTTTAAATTTAGATAAGTTTAGTTTTAAATAATAATTTGTCAATTTTAGCAAATTTAGATTAGATGATAAGGTTTCTAGGTTAATCTTTGAGGCTATTTAACCCGGCTTGTGGGTTAGTTTTTTATTATTGAATTTTGAATAATAATATTTTCATGAATTTCAGAGTATTTTATATGGTTTTTTTGGTTCTTCGTTTGTTCTTTCTTGCGATCCTTGATCGTCCTTTGGCGAGAGGATAATCGCTACCCCCACCGTGCAGACGCAGGATCCAAGGAGCGCAAGGAAGAACAAACGAAGAACCAAAAACCGTGAGAAAATACTGCGAAATTCTCGGAAAATATTATTATTCAAAATTCAATAATAAAAAACTAACCCACAAGCCGGGTTAAATAGCCTCAAAGATTAACCTAGAAACCTTATCATCTAATCTAAATTTGCTAAAATTAATAAATTATTATTTAAAACTAAACTTATCTAAATTTAAAAATCAAAATGAATCAGATAACTCCTAAAAATCCGAGATTAATTCAGATTTAAATCCTATCCTAATTTGACATATGAAATATTACCAAAAATAGAAAAAAAAAAAGACCGAAAACCCTAATTTGGCGGATTAAATATTTCTAAAAATAGAAAAAAATAACTAAAGTTCTCTCTAATATGACGTTCCCATGTCGTGCGGGTCGCAAAGGTCTTTCCGAATTGGGATTGAACGCCTGATTCTGATATCGGTAGCCAAAGTTATGGTCAAAATACCGAACCACACCCAAAACCGACCCAATCTTGGAATTGACTCGATAACTTCTTGTTTTACGCTGACCGTAACCCTAAGCACCAACATTTGACTCGAGCCTCAGTCACACCTCGGGTTGGAAAGAACGACCCCGAAGTTCGACTGCACCTTTGTTGGTAGGTGCCTGATCTCCATGCTTAATCTCAATCAAAACCCTGAGAGAGACGTAAAAATAGGTTAGTGGTTGCTATCGGCGAGGAGGTTTTCCTCCCATCGAGATACCAACACAACGCTAGTCCCATCATCGTTATAGATGGGCTCACCAATCTCCTCCTGCCTCGCCAATTCGGCCCCTCGTACTTGTCGATGGAGATCTCCCTCCACATCATCATCAGATGGGTAGGTAGATAGATTGGCCAAACCTCCTCGATCGCTATGATTATGGTGTCCGGACTTCTCACCGGAAAGCGCCTAATACAACTACGATCAAAATCGATCTCCGCCAGACGCCTTGATAATTTCTTGACTTGCGTTTGCAAATCCTTAATCATCAAGCGTTGGGTTAACTCCGCGACTTGCCTTTGTAGATCCTTGTTCATCGCCTCCGAGCGCCAAGTCACGGTGATTGTACTTTTCCGGTAGGAACCTCGCCCAACCCGACGACCGCACTCACCGCCATTGATGTCGATGCTTCCCAGGAAGATGATGAGCTCTGGTACCAACTGATGCCGGGCGGGGTAGCGATTATCCCGCGTGCTAGCCGGATCCAAGGATCGCAAGGAAGAACAAACAAAGAACCAAAAAAACCAGAGAAAATACTCTGAAATTTAGGAAAATATTATTATTCAAAATTCAATAATAAAAAACTAACCCACAAGCCGGGTTAAATAGCCTCAAAGATTAACCTAGAAACCTTATCATCTAATCTAAATTTGCTAAAATTGATAAATTATTATTTAAAACCAAACTTATCTAAATTTAAAAATCTAAACAAATCAAATAACTCCTAAAAATACGAGATTAAATCTTATTTAAATCCTATCCTAATTTGGCATATAAAATATTATCAAAAATACAAAAAAGACCGAAAAACCCTAATTTAACGGATTCAATATTTCTAAAAATAAAAAAATAACTAAAGTTCTCTCTAATATGTCGTCCCCATGTCGTGCGCGTCGCAAAGAGCTTTCTGAATTGGGGTTGAACACCCGATTTTGATATCGGTAGCCAAAGTTATGGCCAAAATACCGAACCACACCCAAAACCGACCCAATCTTGGAATTGACTCGATAACTTCTTGTTTTTACGTGACCCGCCAACCCGGCACCAACATTTGACTCGAGCCTCCTGCATCAGAGCTCACTGTAGATGGAGGTCTCGTCCTCTATTTATAGGTTGGAGGAAGCTTGTGACCCAAGTTTCCTTCAACTTGAGGCCCAAGTCTTCTTTGTCTTGTTGCCCAAGTTTGCTCTGCAGCTCTTCTGCCATAAGTGAAGTCTACAGCTCCTTGGCTATGAGAGAAGTCTGTAGCTCCTCGGCCATGAGAGAAGTCTGCAGCTCCTCAACTAAAAGAGTGGTGTGGAAGAAGAATCTGCAGCTCCTCGACGGAAGAGTGGTCTGTAGCTTCCCGGTGAAAGAGTGATCTGCAGCTCTTCGGCGGTAGAGTGGTTTGCAGCTTCTCAACCATGAAAGAAGAGTGTCCTGCAGCCCTTCAAAGTGGAAAGATACCCTGGATCTGAGTATAAAATATAGTATATGATCCTTCCATGTGGTTGTTTGGATGATCTCCACGTATCTTCCCACTTTTATCCCTATCATATGCCATATTGATAAATGCATGCAAAGTGGAATGGGATTAGCAGCATGAACCTACAAAGACTAGCCTTTCAACACCCTACAAACCAGCAAAGAGTAGCAGTATGAACCTGCAAAGACTAGCCTTTCAGCATGAACCTGCCCAATGTTTAACTGAAGCACGCTCCCTCAATCGACAGAGGATTTATGGGGACACAACAACCTAGAGAAGGCCTTGCACAAAGAGATGTGCATGGGGTGGAACCTGGTGGTCACGGCGATAACTTGGAGCACTTGGTTGGAAAGAAACTATCGTTGCTTCTATAACAAACAACACGTTTGTTCTGGGATTATTCGAGAGGTAGCTTTCTTATTACTAGCCTGGTTCAAAGCCGTTAATGGTACCAAGCAACAGAAGCTGACGCAGATGGAAGCCATCGCTCGTAGATCCCTGGCCTTTGACCCCGGAGGGCTCTCGCATGTGACGAGGAACCGGGATGATTTTGAAGCCGAGACGACAGGACATGATGCTTAGGGGTAATCCGTAGAGGTTTGTACCACTTTGTATCTTACTATTACTTGCAATGAATAAATGAATGTGGTTTATCCACTTTAACAATATATATATATATATATATATATATATATATATATATATATATATATATATATATATATATATATTTTTAACTAATAGGACACGCAATCGTTAGAGCAAGCATATATATATATATATATATATATATATATATATATACTTTTAACTAATAGGACACGCAATCGTTAGAGCAAGCTATTACTCCCACATTTTTTACCATCTTTGTGCCATATTATGAATTTTGTTTTTGGTTTTTGTTATTTTTTTTTATGTCAGAAAATTATTCTGATATTTAAAAAGCTTAGTTATACCCCTAACAATTATGATGTTTCCTATGTATCTATATTTAGTCGGGTTCTCGGGTTGTAAGAGGTTCATATCTTATTCATGTCTTATTCATATTTCTCGTGATATACGATCAGAGGTCTTTCAATAATTAAATAAATATATATAAATTTACCTCTTTGTGTGTTCTCAAGATTCCATGATGTGATTGGGTTGTGATATTCAATGACTTTTTGGAATCCAGCTTTTCAGGGGAGTGGAATGAATGGTGGAGAGAAAGGGGACAATTTTATATATTTTATTTCCTCCATTTGCTTAAGTTAAAAATTAAAACACGTCACTCACACAATAGTCTTATTTTATATTAAATCAATATTAAATTCAAACATATGATGTCTTTATCTATTTTTGTTTCTAACCCAAAAGTCCACAATCTCTCATGTAAAGATTACGGATTAATCAAACAAGATTAACTTAATTTCATATTTATTTTCTAGAACATATATAATTAGGTATAAGTTCAATTCAAACTCGGTTGGATTCAATTTTGGAGAAAACTTGAGAGCAATTCAAACTTACACCCATATTATCAACACGAAGTTCAATTTTCGATTTGGTAGTTTTCAATCTTTGATTTTTGAAGTATTTTTACATCTTGTTAATTTATCATTTGATTTAATTTAATTTTCTTTATTTTTGTATAAATCTCTTTTAATTCACACAAATAGTGTAATGCTATATAAATTGAGCAGGTTGTCCGAAGAGTCTAGCAATGATTTGGATAAGCTGTTCGGACAATCTATTCAGTTTATATAGCATAAATTTTCAATTTATAACCTTGGAAGTATGTTGAATTTATAATTTAATTTAATTATTATTTTTTATTTTTTATATAAATCTCTTTTTAATTCACACAAATAGTGTAATGCTATATAAACCGAGTAGGTTGTCCAAAGAGTTTGTCTCTATCATTGTTAGCCATTGACTTCATCTCCAGATGGTGGTGTTAATGATCCCAAAAAACATTTAAAGATAAATTCAATGGTTAGCAAAGATTCAACTAAGCTGTTTAGATAATCTGTTTGGTTTATATAGTGTTACTCTTACAAATAATCATAAACTACTATTGCTGACACTTATTTCTGAATTTTTTAATAATTAATGGGCCTGCTTGAAAATGTACATCTTAATTAAGTAATGGTTGTTAGTTCTAGTGCCTCACTAGTCTTTTTCATGGTACCCAATTAATAGAGAAAAATAAGAGGGTATTTCATCCATGAAATTTGGCATCTCCATAGCTGATCTTCATATTAAAATGTAAAATTCCGACTTATTTCTACTATAGATCTTTGATCATATGATTTGAAGAAAAAAATATCCAAAAAAATAGAAGCGTGGTGCTACAAAACTCCCACTATGTGAGGGGTTTAGGGGAATGATCAGATCACTTGGGTTTATTATACACACAATCTTATCCTTTTTTTTTTTTTTTACAGGAGACTATTTCTACAACTCGAACCTGTGACTTTTAAGTCACATGGCGATAACTTTATTATTGCACCAAGGCTCCCATTTTAAGAGGAAAAAAATGGAAGTCTTAAAAATTTCTTTGAGTTTAATTATTTCAGTATTATTTAAGTTTTTACCAAGTTTGAAATAACCGATGTTTAGCATCTCAACAAGTTTCAATTGTTCCAACCCTAGAGACAATCTATCTTGATCCCATCACTAATTTGTCTCTTGATTCCATCACCTTCTAATAAAATTTTACAATAACATTATATTATTTAGTTTATTTAATTTTTTTAATTTCATGTTAGAATTAAAGAACATACCCTTCTCACATGGTTAGGTTCGAAACATGCGAACTTCAATTTTAAAAGGCCATCAAAGTCATGGTTGGCATCTTGAGATTTTTTTTAAGTGGCATCTTAGTCAACAAGTGTCTATTTTCTCATTTTATATTTTCTATTTGTGTTTTCAAAAAATATATTATACATTAAAATCCATAAAATAAACAATATCATAAAGTAGGTTTTTTTTTTAATTTTTTTTAACAAGTAAACTCATGTAAATTATTGCTATTACATATATATCCCTAAAAAAATCATAATTATAGGTATACCCTAAATTTCTCATTCCGTTGCATATATACCCCTCAGGTTAACATTAGGCGTTCATATGTCTTTGTGAAAATACCATTACATGAGTTATAAATATTTCTTTGATAAATTCATTTGATTATAAATTTATAATATATTCTTAAAATTATAAAATTTAAAATAATTGAAATGTTTCTTGAAGGTATAACACGTATTATTTCCTTATTTATAGTTTACATCAAAAAATAATTAATACCAATGGATTAATAACCATTTATATGTATCAACAACAAGGGTATGCTTGCAATTATGGTTTTCGGAGAGGTATATATGTAATTATGATTGTTTCGAGGGGTACATATGTAATTTTCTCTAAAGTAAAAATTGAAAGTGAAAACCTAAAACTATCCAAACAAACACAACATATTAATAAAGTTTGTTTCCTACTGACTAATAAATTCACATAAACTCTAATTACTTGTTTGAAATAATTTGGATGTAGATAAAAACAGAATATGAAACTGGTTATTTTAAAGTAATTACATTTAGTCTGGTTATTAAAAACAATGAAAAAAAGAAAAAAAAAAGTTGGTAAACAAAAATGATAATAAAATTCCTTGGTGAAGTTAACATAAATGATTAAATATGATTTGTTATGGGGAAAATATATATGAGAACACGTGGCATAATTGATGAGACATCAACTGTGATCTCAACCACTTGGGTGGAGAATAGATTCCAAAAAACCCTCTATATAAGGTGTTGAAAGCTAATAACTAACTAGGGACTAGCACTGGCAACTAGCTGTGTCCTAATTGGCCAATGATTTTATGACTATATAAGAGGTCCTATGCTCACAAAAAAACTAATATGGCAAACTTGAGAACTAGAGATCATCTTGAATTCCATAGATTGAGCTTGTGCATCACTCTTATTCAAAATTCTCTCTACTCTATTCCACTCACTTTTTCACTGTCTCAATTTCCTTTTTGCTTTCTCCTATATTTGGAGTCATGACTTAAGTGTTGGAGGCTCTCCTTAAGCATGAGCGCTTGCCTTCTTTCTCCCTAGTCCCTGCAATTTCTTCTCCTAATGAGGTATGACTTTTGGAAGCCGATCTTTAGAGAAGACGTTAATCCTGAGCTGACATCAACATGGTCTTTTCTAAAAAAAAAAACACAGAAAAATATAAAAAAAAATCTGAAAAGATGTGAGGATTACAATTACAAGTACAGCTATTGTCAACTACAAAGTACATAAAGTCAACCATAGATACAAAAGGGATATCCTTGGACAACTTCTTCAATCATTTTTACTTAATCAGAATCAAATGAAAACTAATAAGTACAAACACACTCCAAACAAATAATTAAATAAATCAAACACATTCATATATATATATATATATATATATATGTATGTATATATATATACATAGTGCTTGTCTCATGGATGCAGCACAATACATTATTAAATTTTGACTTTTTAGGTTAATATTTTTCTGAAAAGAATAATTTATTAAGTTATTTTTGCATATAAACCCTCTTCAAACCTTGAAATTACACATATCTTCACAAACTTCCTCAAATCAAATTCACCATTAAATGCAAATATCTATAAATTATTTATTTTTATATAAAACTTATTTATTTCAATTAATTCAATAAATTAATTTATTATATTAAATATAATTCAAATATTTAAGATAATAAAAATTTAAATATTATAGAAGTTTATGTATAATTTTAGAGCTTTATAGGGGTATATATGTGTAAAAAAATATTAATTTATTAGAAATAATGAATGAGGCTTACAGGAATTGATTTGTTATCCAAGTCCACGACCTCAAATATTCATCGATTGATTTGTTGTAAGTGTATAGAAATTGTTTACAAGTCCTCATGCCTCGCATGAGAGACGATGCTTTTCTTATCCTCCACTTCCCTATGCAACCATTATGTATTTGTCGGTGTAACGTGGTTCACCATGAATCAGAACAACTATGTACTAGAGGTTCAACTAGGAACCTCATTCATTTTCATTATCAATGAGTGTGGTTTATTTTCCTTATAAAAAAAAAATTAATTAATTATAAAAATAGGAAAAATAAATTTCAGAGAAGTGAGGGATATAATGGTAATTTCCAATTAGTAGAACACCCGCCAAAATTTGCCGAGCACACGTGTCCGTTTTCATCGTTTCCCGCGACGATAACCAATGCATATTTTTAGTCGGTTCGGTAACTTTGCTGTTTTCTCTAAAACAGCGAACAGGATTTTGTACTATCTGAAGCGTTTAAATATCCTCGAGATCAACATCGTACTTATTTAACGGACAAGATTGGAGGAACGTAACCTATGGTGTTTGCTACCGGGTGGCGGATCTGTCCGTCGAATGTTTTTTGCTTTGTAGCCCTCCTTTTTTATTTCAACTCGAAAAGGCACAACCCGCACAGGAAAGTGAAAATAACCGAAAAGTGGGGGTTTGAATTGAAAAAATAGATGAGTAGAAAAAGAGAGGAATCCAGGAATCCTCTTCCAGCGCCGGGGGTGGCTCTGGTCTTTCTCTCTCTCTCTTGCTTCACCAACGACCGCTTCGAATCTCCTCATCTTCTCTCTCTTTTGGAGCTCGGATTCGTGGGCTCTCTCTTCTCTCTCTTCTATTAATTTATCTCTCTGTCTTTTGTTGGTGTTTCGGATTTCTGTGATTAAGATTTTGTGGGCTGATTTGTGGAGAGGTTTGTGATTGAGTTTTTGCTGTTTGGATTGGATTTATTTGGTTTGAAATTGAGTTTTTTTAACCATTTTTGGATTTTTTTTTTTTGGGGGTTTTCTTGCAGGTTTAGATGGTTTGGGTGATTGGAAATGGGAATTTTGATGTTTCAGCTGGAGAATCCGGGTTGCGAGTTCGAAGGATTGGTTTTTACGGGCCGGAGTCGTTCTGCATAGATTTGGAGTTGGTTTTAGACTTTTAGGTTGTACTTACAGCTGAAAGTTTGGATTTTGATACCTAGATGCTGAGTATGGGCTCAGATTTGGTTTCTTTCTTTCTTTCTTTCTTTTTTACTGAAAACGAGCTTTGAACTTTTGTATATAGTGGAGATTGGAAGAGATTGCTAAGCTTTGGTTCTAGTTTATCTAGAATGGAAGGTTTTGCTCCAGCTAATGGGGGAAATGGGAGCCCTGTGGCTGAAGACTCCTTCAGCTTTTCAGCGCTCATGAATTTCGATTTCACTGAGCTATGTAGTCCTTCTGCCTCTGCGGACCAGGCCTTCGCCTCCTTTTGGACCTCCTTTGCCTCATCGTCTGCTGCCACGCCCACCTCCGAAGCTCCGGCGAACTCTGGAGGCACAAGAACTCAAAAGACCGACTTTCAATTCGGATGCCCACCAAATTCTCCGGAAGTGATGAATTTTACAACGAATGGGCTGGGAGGTTGTTTGGAATCGGGTGGTGATACAATTCCAAAGATTAGCAGTGACGTGATTCCTAGATACCGTCCAAGCTTTTATCTTGCCGAGAAGATGCTCAGGGCCCTATCTTTCTTGAAAGAGTCCTCGGCTGGTGGCATACTTGCTCAAGTTTGGATGCCTGTTAAGCATGGTGATGATTATGTGTTGAGTACATCAGAGCAACCATATTTGCTAGACCAAATTCTTTCTGGGTACCGTGAAGTTTCAAGGGCCTACACTTTCTCTGCTAGGGAAGCCCCTGGTCTGTTCCCAGGGCTTCCTGGGCGGGTGTTCATGTCGGGAATGGCAGAGTGGACATCGAATGTGATTTACTACAATAGGTTTGAGTATTTGAGAGTGGACCATGCTGTTAATCATGACGTCCGTGGTTCACTTGCGGTGCCTGTGTTTGATCTTACTGAAGGGTCATGCTGTGCAGTTCTCGAGCTAGTGACTACCAAGGAAAAGACTGATTTTGATACAGAGATTGACAGTGTGTGTCATGCTCTGACGGTCAGCTTGTTCACCAACCTAAGCATTAGTTCCTTTCCTTAATTGTCGTACAATGTTAATTGTTATCATTTATATGTTGATTTTGTTTGTTATGTTTGTTCTGATCTGTGGTGCTAGCTAAATCGTGTTGAGTTTTTTTTTTTTGCTTGCTTTAGTGCTATATACAGGCATGACTGACCGAAATGCCTGAAAAATTACTAGAATTAGTATATGTTAATAGAGAATTGTATCTCATTCCCTAAGTGGCATTTCCAAGTCCCTTCTCTAGAGTGGATGTTGACTGCTTTCTGCTTAGATTTAGGTGTTTATTTGTCTTATTGTCTGTGTATCTGTGAAAAGGTGCTCCTTGAATTATGTGGCCACGTATTTACAATCACTTAACATACTTCTTCGTATTTGCCTAAATTAGAGTGCATGTAATATCCAATCCATGTGTGCTTGAATGTATTTATTTCACTGCAGAAGTTTAATTGGAAGAACTCGGATGGCTTTCCATAGTTAGAGCTTTATCTCTTATATCTGCCATTCTATTATTTGCAGGCTGTGGGTTTGAGGTCTGTCAAAGTGCGGGCCCATCAACAGGTGATATTCAACAATTCTTTTATTCTCATTTTTGTACTGGGAAGAAAAATCTTAATGTTTGGATGAGTTATAGAATCTTTTCTTAGCTATATGTTTCTATGTGCAGAACCTTTCAAAGAATCAGAAATGTGCTTTTGCAGAGATATTGGATGTGTTGAGAGCTGTTTGTCATGCACACATGTTGCCTCTAGCCCTTACTTGGGTACCTTTCTTCTGTGATGGTGCAACTATGGATGGTTATCCAAGGATTAGGGACGGAGATGAAAATTCTAGTTTTAAAAAGAAAACTATGCTCTGCATCCAGAGTTCAGCTTGTTATGTTAACGAGACACTCATGGAAGGGTTTCTACATGCGTGTGCTGAACGTCATCTTGAGAAAGGGCAGGGCATTGCCGGGAAAGCGCTTCTTTCAAATCACCCATTTTTCTCTCCTGATGTGAAGGGTTATGGCATCCGTGATTACCCACTTGCTCAGCATGCTCGCAAGTATGGCCTGCAAGCTGCTGTAGCAATCAGGTTAAGGAGCACCTACACTGGCGATGATGATTACATACTAGAGTTCTTTCTTCCAGTCAATTGCAGAGGGAGTGCAGAGCAACAGCTCCTGCTAAATAACCTTTCTAGAACCATGCAGAGAATTTGCAGGAATTTGAGAACAGTTTCAGATGCTGAAATTGAGGCTGATGTCCCCACCGGAGGAAGAGAATCGGGACCAAGTTCCTCATCAGCTGATGTTGCTCCAACGAACTTGAGACAGATGGACAGTGATACTGAGTTGACAACTTTTGAGATTCAAAACATGGGGGCTGATGAATGGGGAGAAGCTGCCTGTCACGATCAGGTATGTATTCTTAGAAGTATCCTTATTGCCACAGCTCACGCTTGAATATTCTCAGAAACTTTGAAGTAAAATTTGTTTGAGTTACTTATTTTATTTTCAATTGTCTTTTGTTACCATGGTGCTCACATATTACTGTTCAGTGAGTTGTGCATTCCTTTTCTACCTCTTGGTGAAAATCTAATTCCCAGTTTGTCATGTACGTTATTGGTCTGTAATGTCTTGAATCCGAGCCTCTTGCAAGCTGTCACCTTTAATATTGTTATTGATCTTAAATCTTGGTTTGTACATAAATTATATTGTGGACCAAAAGACTTTAATTAATAGGAACTGCTAAAGCAGGAATGATTTTATACAAGTTAATGATGACGTGCAAGTGATGGGCCTGTAAGAAACCTGTTCGACTTGTTTTAGGCTTACCCTTTTGTTTGTTTGTTTGTTTGTTTTTAAAAAAAAAAAATTCAAAACCTGTACCTATTTTGACAAGGCATAATTCTTGACTTTTTATGGTGTTCTGGTAGGAATTCTTCATTCCAAATGTGTACCTGCAATTTGGAGATATGTGCTAAAAAATCTAAGAAAATAGAATGACAGGGTTTCTTCCAACTCTTTTTCAACATGAACTTAAGTAGGTGGTACTGGTAGGTTCTAGGTGCTACTGGATAAGATGCTGATAGTGTTTGATTAACTATCAGGCATGTTAGCCAAAGTGAGCTTTTGATAACCTTCCCACTTTCTTTTTATGAGTTTCTTTGGAGATTGCTTTTTTCCTTCATTAAATCACTTCTTTATATTTAGCAAGTCTACTACTGGTCATAGATGTTGTACACATAACCAGTAGTGCGCTTCAGCAGATACAAGTGCTTGATTTTAGGGCCATAGCAACTGCAATGCTTATAAATAGCTAACATGTTAGGGCATGCGTATGTGCTTCCTTTGTAGTTAGTTATCATATAATTCCTTCCTAGTATGTTTGCATTGGTGGAATCTGATATTAGGATTAGCAGAAGTATTAATATTTTATGTTGTTCTCTAATAGCATCTTTATTATTCACTGCAGATGAAACCTGGCCCAGTGAGACAATTGGAGAAGAAACGAAGTACAGCGGAGAAGAATATTAGCTTGAGTGTCCTTCAACAATATTTTTCTGGGAGTCTCAAGGATGCTGCTAAAAATATTGGTGGTTAGTTTTGGCAGTTCTTTTTTTATACTTAAAAAGTTTCTTTGTTTAAAAAGACATTCCGGAACTTGGTTACCGCTACATTGATATTATTGATTTTTTGCATTATTCATAAGATTTCCATGTTTGTATGCTACAAGTGGAACATTTTGATTATTGGCAGTTTGCCCTACCACATTGAAAAGGATATGCAGACAGCATGGGATTTCCAGATGGCCGTCTCGCAAGATAAACAAGGTAAATAGGTCACTTAAAAAGATCCAGAATGTGATAAACTCTGTTCAAGGAGTCGAGGGAGCACTTAAGTATGATCCTGCCACTGGAAGTCTTGTTGCAGCAGTCTCTACTTCCAAGAAACCCACATCCATAAGCTCAGGCTCAGCTGATCAAGATATACTGCCTGTTTCATCTGCCCTGAATATAGAGAGCGAGCAGATTCATGGGAAGATGGAACAAGGCCGTTTATTTGGCAGACATTCCCCAGGCCGGTTAGAGCATCATCTTGCAGAAAAGTCTAAAGCAGATGATGCTTGTGTTCCTCTGTCGAAGTGCAGCCCTGAACACAAGCCTATTCCTTTCGATGGAGGAGAACCAGCACAGCAGGGCAAAATTAATCTGACAACATCATGGGGATTATATTCCGAAAACAACCCCCGAGGTTCAGACTCTGTAAAAATGAGAAGCAGCAAAGGTGCCAACTGCAAATCAGGTCTGAGTTTAGAGGCCTGTGGTTTGTCAAGGAGCTTAGATTCTGTGGCGGTTCTAGATGAAATGGCAATGAAGATGGATACCAACCATAGCTTAAAAGAACACAACCATCTATCATCTTCCGGCATGACAGAATCTTCTAGTGACAGCGCATCAAGTTGCCCGACGTTCAAGAAATCAAAGAGCAAGACACTCTCAAGCGGCATTGGCCCGACCATCACAGTGAAGGCTACATACAAGGAGGACACTGTGAGGTTCAAGTTCTTACACTCCATGGGGTTTCACCATTTGCTCGATGAGATCGGGAAGCGATTTAAACTGGCCATAGGGACATTCCAGCTGAAGTACGTAGACGATGAGGATGAGTGGGTGATTCTGGCAAATGACTCAGATTTGCAGGAGTGTGTTGAAGTGTTGGAATCCATGGGATCCCACAGTGTAAAACTTCTAGTGAGAGATGTTACTCATAGAGTTGGTAGCTCAGTCAGCAGTAACTGTTAGCTTATGGAAACATAAGAAAACATCTCTTTTTGGATGCTTTTCTTGTACAAAGGAAGTAGAAAGTGCTGTTAGCAGGATCTACATTGTAGAGGATAATAAAATATAGATCTCCAAATGTGTAATATACATAATGTAGATTGTTACTTTTACCATATTTTTCAAGTTCTTTTTACCTTTTGATTGATGGTGCATCCATATCCATGCATGTGTTTATTTTTGCAGTTAATTGATATGATTTCTGAATATCCATTTTATTTTATTAGATTGAATTAGTGTTCATGCGTGCTTTTGCATCCATTGTTGTTCTTATCAAGTATTTGGGTTGATAAAAAGTTGCTCAGATTCAGGGGAACTGTGGGTTGCTTTATAATGCCATTTAGTTGTTCATGTGTTTATATTTGTTTTAAAAAGTTGAATAGTTTGAGAGAATTATATTTTAGAGAATAGAAAAAAGCTCTAAATTTGTACTTTCTTTGATGTTGAACAAAGCTTGGAACATCATGAGGATATGACTTTTTATAGTTGTTTTTTTCTTTGTTTCAATGAACATCCATGTCATGTCTCTTTCCTCTTCTTTTCCAGCCCCTTCATAGACTTCTATTGATTATACAACTATCACCACCTAGTGAATCATGACCACACTTCCTTTATAATTTATTTCACTCTCATTTTGAATTTATATTATTTTCTTTGTACTTGTTTTTGTTCTTCACTTGCAAATAATTTTCCTTTTTCTTTAAATAAATGCACATGCAAATTCTTTTTTTTTTTTAAAGTTCATTTGATAAGTGAAATTAGGAAGTACAATATAAAGTGCAACTTAAAACTTGTGGGGCACATGAAAATCAATAAAAATTCCTCAAAAAGCCTTTTTTTATTCTTTAGTTATATCAATTATCATCTTTGACATTTGTGTTCATTTTTTGTTTTCTCTAAAGTTATTCCATACAAAGTCATAGTATTTTTTTTTTTCTAGACTTTTATTCAACTTTAGGATTTGAGGGTTGTTTTTATGAAAAAGTAAAAATATAACAAAATTTGATTTGGTAGTGTAAAGAAAATTTAATGGATTGAAAGAAATAAAGATTATTCCCCTTTTGTTCTCTATTTTTTTCCCATTCAATCCAAAGAAATCCTTAAATTCAATGATACACTTCACCTCCAAATTTGCAGCAAAGAATGAATAATCAATGATTTCCATGGTTCTCTTTAAAACAATATATTCCCTAAACCAAAGAGAAAAAAAATCCTCATGATATAAACAGAGGAAAATTTAGTCAAGCAAAGGAAAATATCTAAAGCAACATATTCAGTCTAAAAAGTAAAAGAAATTATTGTACGTTGATACAAAGATCCACTCCTCTTGGGGATCAAAGCTGATCAACAGATGAAAATAGTTGGTGAAGATTGGAGTGCTTTAAATGGTGATTTTGAGGATGAGATCGATTGTGATTGACGTCTCTTTTGCTTCGTTTCTTCAATTTCACAAGATCAACGTCTCTTTTCAAAATCAACCTCTAGGGATTGAACCTTATAGGAGAAGAAATTGTGGAGAAAGAAGATATGAGCGCTTATGCTCAAGGGAGCCTCCAAAGCTCAAGTCATTAAATTGAAAATGAGAGGAAAAAAAGAGAGAAAAAGATAGATATTTCTGAGAGAGAGATGTCCAAACTAGCTCTCAATCTAAGTAGAATCCCGATTGAGGTTCATGTTTCAAATTCCAAAGTTCAAGTTATCTTTTTCATGAGCCAAATACCTCCTGCAAGCTTCTTTTGAATGATCAAACGATTCTTTTGACAATTGGACTCTCATTTCATCGTTTATGATCATGCCACTATCTTCATATATTTTCCCCAATAACATTGTATCTTTTTTTTCCTCCTCCAAAGATATTCTCCTTAATTTTAAGAATATTCTGTTTATCTTCAAAAAGTCTTCTCTCAAGATATTTCATACTTCACTCCATTGCTCTCTATTCTTTTTCAGTGGTTCTCAAGGCCCCATAAATCAAATCTTTAATTTTACTAGTCAAATCTTCTGTCATTCTCAGTATTATTAGTCCATTCTCGGTTGTTGTTAGAACCCAATTTTGAGTTCTATGCTGAGTTTCAAAAAATATTAATATTTTTGTGATCTACACACGTACAGATGATCCAAAATGTTAATATTTAAATCAAATCTGATTTTCTAATTTTATACAAATATTTTCTTTAATTATTTTATATTTGATTTTATTGAAAAATATTAATATGAAAATTTAAATATTATTTTATAATTGAGGTTTAAGAACAAAATAAATCTATAATATATAAATAGGTTATAAAATATATAATATTATATATATATATATATATATATATATATATATAAACAGTGATAGGATCACATAAATGAAAATGAGCACAATGCCTTTGTAATCACATAAATGTTTCTATCATAACAATTGCATCTATTATCATAAATAAATATGGTTCATCCATCTTTACGAGAAAAAAACCCTGTAAAATCAATTTCACTGTACAAAAATGCCAAAATTTTGTCTCTGAAATCCTAGGATTAAGATCTGATGAGGAGTCCAGAGGCAAGGATTTAAAATAAAAGTTTAAATTTCAAACTTTTGCATCAGCTGCTAATGTTAACAGTAAGACACAAATGAAAATGAGCACAATTCTTTTTTTATTATTATTTTTTAACACATTTGAATGTGCAGACCAGTTAATCATAATAAGTCGGCAGAAGAAAAATATTTGTCATGACCTAGAATATTTGTTGTCGGGGTGACAATCATGGCTCTGGCTGCATCTTCTCAACCTCCTCCCTAATTGACTGGAAGAGAACAGTGGAAAGATATCGTTCGCCAAAGCTTGGGAACACAACCTGAACAAAATAAAACGATAGAACTTTTAAATATTTCTGCTGATTGGGAGCAAATGGTATGCTAGCTACTCATAGCAGTAATAACAAATTGAGTGCATAATGCATGTTAATTCAAAAGATCATGTACTGAAACAAGTTCTGAAGAAAACATGTTGAAACTAACAATACTTTCATACTATTTTTCTTCAGCTGAAAAATAGTATTTGCTGCATCTCAATTTTTAGTTGAACTAGTAGGAATAAAATGAGCATACCGCAATGAGTTTTCCTGCATTTTCTGGTCGCTTTGCGACCTTCATAGCAGCAGCTGCGGCTGCTCCAGAAGAAATTCCAACCTGCAAGGAAAGAAGATTATTCATGGAAAAGAATATTCCCTAACTAATTCTATTGTCATGCCTGCCTAACTTAGAAGCCTGCTGAACAACAAAATTCAAGATATACACTGCATAAAGAGCCCAGACAACAGAAACAATGCGAGGAATACAAGTATAGCCATGATAGCTGGGCCTTCTACATGAGTCAACTTTTGATATACTTTTTCACTGAACATCCACATGCATTCCGGATTATCATAATATTAATCCACATAATCTGATCTATAAGTTGGGTCAAGTTGTGGCCCAAGACCTTTTTAGCATGCAAACGAGTTCAAGATAGTAGTGCAGACTGCAGAGATACACATGAATCGCATTAGTTGAGAAGTTTGCATTTCACAATATCATTACACCAGAGATGTTCTAGCAGTATGTCTCTGTCTATGATAAAAGCATCATGCCAACAAGATGCTGGTATGTCCCCCTAGGACTGCAAAATTACTACAAGAAGCAATAAAGTAATACAGTACAAGATAGCATGGTAAATTGTTCCAAGAGGTTTGGCCAGAAGCAGCCAACAAGTTTTAGTATAACACAGAAAATGCAAAGCTCATTTGTGAAACTTACCAGTAATCCTTCCTGGAAAGCCAATTGCTTTGCTGTCTCAACAGCTTCATCACTTGATATCTGTCATATGGGGGAGTCAGTGAGCAAAACAATAATAATTGCCGAAGCTGCTTGAGATAAACATAATAGAACTCAGCATAGAAAATGCTAAAGAATGCAGCAATTGCTCTCAACAGTACCATAACTGGATAGCTTGCATATTCCCATATGTTGACTGCACTGGAAATATATTACAGTATTGGTAATAATACCAACACAAAGGCTGGCAAAGGCAATAGTTTGTTTACTTGTAAAAACCTATAAAACCTATATAGATAATCATAGAACAGGGTCCCTACTACCAAGGTATTTTGTCTAGGATAGGATTTGTAGAACAAGAACAGAAGGAAACACTAATGTGATAGTAATATGATCCAAACGGGTACACCAAGAAGAAGAAAGGGAAGAAACTAATAAGCAAATTGTAGAGATATGAACATATGATGATACACAAAGCAAATGTTACAATGCTTGTGCTTTGCAGGATGACCAAGAAAGATGCCCATTTACTATGTAAAGAAAGTGGGGAGCAGAAACCTGTATGACTTCATCAAGGACATCAAGATCTAGATTCCTTGGCACAAAACCTGCACCAATGCCTTGAATCTTATGTGGACCTGTGCTTAATAGGGCAATGAAAATAAAGAAAAGATTCATAAATGAGTAGGAACATAGAAACATCATATGTCTTTGCTTGTACCAGGCTTCCCCCCTGACAATATGTTGCTTTCAGTAGGCTCAATGCCAACAATCTGAAGAAGAACAATCTAAGTGAAACAAATGCAAACTAAAATAGAAGGATAACGTTTCAGAACTAGCTATTCAAAGTAAACATCATCTGGAAAAAAAAAATATTAAGGGAATAGGGAACCTTTATGTCAGGATTTTTGTTCTTCAAATAACGCCCAACACCAGAAATTGTTCCACCTGTTCCAATACCTGCAACAAAGATGTCCACTTTTCCTCGTGTATCTTCCCAAATTTCGGGACCCGTAGTTTCAAAGTGAACCTGTATTTTGCAATGAGAGAGCCATCATCAAAATTTAGAAAGAAGTATCGACTTGGTTGTAAGAATTGGTTACTTTACCAACCTTTGGATTTGCAGGATTGTCAAATTGCTGGAGCATATAAGAATTTGGGGTCTTTTTCAAAATCTCTTCAGCTTTTTGAACTGCTCCTTTCATGCCCTTGGAAGAATCTGTAAGGATAAGGTCTGCTCCAAATGCCTTCAACAAAACTCGCCTTTCAATGCTCATCGATGCAGGCATTGTCAAGATCAATTTGTATCCTTTAGCAGCAGCAATGAAAGCAAGACCAATGCCGGTATTTCCGCTTGTTGGTTCCACCAAGATACTCTAGAAATAAGAACCAAACAGAAACTGAAATTAAATAACAAAAAGAAGCAAGACAAATATTGTAAAATTAAGAGTTATCATGCTATACAAGATGGAAAAATACTGGACACCATTTCTCATTATCAAAACGATCATGAACTTTGCACTTCAAAGGAAAAGGGAGGCAGGGCACTGGATAAAGAAATGGAAAATGCACAAAGCTCCTTTAAATAGTTACATAATCAACATTAAATTTCAAAGTACTAGTCCGTTTACAAGAAGGGGAGCTTTGGTGTAATGGTAAAGTTGTCGCCATATGACTTGGAGGTCACATGTTCAAATCGTGGAAACAACCTCTTGCAAAATAAAACAGGGTAAGACTGCGTACAATAGACCCAAGCGGTTCGATCCTTCCCCAGACCCCACACAGAGCGGGACCTTGTAGCACTGGGCTGCCCTTTTTTTTAAGTCTGTTTACCATCATCAGCCTAGTAGTGAAAATTCATATGTACTTCAAATCTTTTTGATGATTGGAAATAACATAAAGAAGAAATTGTTGGCGATATAAATCTAAGTTGTTGTCAGAATGGCTACAATATAAGATGATTTATTAAAATAAAAGACTTAGATATCTTAGCTATTCTCAATAACAAGGAAGATACCAGAAAAAAAGGTATACAAGTGCAGAAGCAATGAGGTAATTACCTTTCCAGGTGTGATTAGTCCTTTTTGTTCAGCATCAGCTATCATACTGAAGCCTATCCTGAAAATATAGTTTTCTACTATGACTTAGCACCAATTTCCCAGTATAAAGTAACGAGAAACTAGAGAGAGAGAGAGAGAGAGAGAGAGAGAGAGAGAGAGAGAGAGATTTACCTGTCTTTAACACTGCAGCAAGGTTCCATGATCTCAAGCTTCACCGCAATGTTTGCAGCACACCCTTTCACAATATTATTCAGGTATACCATGGGTGTCTTCCCAATAAGCTGTAGCATAGCAAAAAAGGTTACATCTCATCCTCAAGCAATTTATCTTGATGTAACATTAATCTGATGAGCATGTGATTCAACTCCAACATATATCTGGAATTCTAGATGCAACAAACAAAGCAATCATTCCATGACATAGAAGAAACTAGCATTCTTAACTCTTACATGAACTTCACTATGAACTTAATAGACAACAAAAGTTTATCTTTACCGCAAAAGATATATTTTTCCCCGAGGAAAAGCACATTATAATGATAAGGAAAAAAAAAAGATTGAACTAAACTTCCAGATGGATTTCTCACAGCATGTAAACAAAGAACGCCCTACAATATTTCTAAGAAAATCAAGGCCAATAGTCACACTTATAGAACATAAATCATTTGATACGCATTAACAATTTAGCGGAAAATCCAACATAGGAAACAGAAGCTGAATGCTCGAACCTGGGTGACATCCTCGGCGATGTTGAGGCCCTCGATCTCCGCCTGGGGTTTCGTGGAGACGGCCTTGCAGACGATAGCAGGAAGAGGAGATGCGGACCTTCTCATGGACGGAGGAAACTTCAGAGATCGGGCAGAGAGGAAGGCCGACCGAGGAGTTGGCGATCGGGGTTTGAGGGTGAAGGCGGAAGGCGCGACGACGGCGTTCGAGAGCGAGCTCGCCATGGCTGAGCTCGCGATAAGAGAAGAGAAAAGGAAATCAACAAGGGAACCCGGGAGTAGTGTGTGAGTGAGTGACGACTCCTCATCGTTGGAAGGGACCAATTTAAGTCAATCATAATTTTTATTTTATTTTATTTATTTATTTATTTATATTCTTATATTCATTAATTAACTAACCAACTAATTAATTATTGATGGTCAAATGAATCCGGATTGGTTTTTGTTTACATTCGTTTGTTGTTATACATGACAATTAAAATTAATATCAGAATAATAAGATGATTTTTTTTTTTGCTTACAACCCCCTATAAAGTTTAGAATTGCTTAAATAATTGCAATTCTAATTTTCTCTTGATTTGATGTACCGATTGAGTTTATAGGTGCCAGTTCGAAGAGAATTCATATCGTCAACCCCATCTAATTTGGGATTAAGAGTTAGTTGTTGTATTTGATGTAGTACTTAAAAAAAAAGCTACAAAACTTAATCGAAAGAACCCTACAAGGCACCAACGGCATGAGAAAATAACTAATTATACATCCATACATTCAAGTTACTGCTTTTATTGATATATCTCTTATAATAAAAGGATTAATGTATCAAATTATCTAAATTATCATAAATAAAACATGGTTGATCCATTTTTTTTAAAAAAAATAAATTATTTAAATGCTCTAGAAAATGGTAATTGTTTATATTATTATAAATCATTTTTTATACTAATATACTCCTGTAGTAGTTAGATGAAATGAGGAATAATTACTAAAATGCGATTGTTAATATACTAAATGGGTTTTTGCCTTAAATATCTTTTTTTAACTATGGTTTAAACTCGATATTCTAATAGAAGTAACTTTAATTGATGACAAGAGCATACAAGCAATGAAACATGTTTTCCTTAAATATGCAAGCAAGTTTCATTTTTGTAGGGACATTAAAAAAATACATACTTTTGCACAGACACACAAGCAATTTTGCCATAATAAAAATATGAAAAAAATTCTAATAATATGTTAAAATATAAAAATTGAATTAAAAAAAATGTGCATTTTGGTTGGATTGAAATATAGTCTTATTTATTGTGTTTACTTGGGATAAATGAAACAATTATGACATCTAAATTTATAAAAGAATGCCACTTCCCACGGCCTACAATATCTTTTTTTTTTGTCAAGGTCACAATCATAACTATAAAAAGATATCATTTGCACAAACGACCTCTTGACCTATCGATGACCGGTCTTTTGTGTAGTAGAAACGTTAGTTGGGACAATCTCAGGTTCGAATCCCCATGACCATAGGTGAGGCTATGCATACACGGGTGTCGTGTTGTCCGTCCTTAACTGGGAGGTGCTTGTCACTTTTGTCAAAAAAAAATGTATCACTTGCCAAAGCTTGGAAACAGAATCTGAAACCAAAAGATGAAGATTGGGATCGAATTATATATTTTGCTAAAGAAAACAAGAAACTTTTAAATTATAATGGACAACAAGATGTATCTGCTGATTGGGAGCTAATGGTATTTGAGCAATTCATAGTAGTAATTATAAATTGAGTATGTAATGCATGTGAATGAAACTAAGTTTTGAGGAAAATAAGCTGAAATTGATGATTGTTACAGACTTTCTTCAGCCGAAATTTTGTTGCAGCTTCAATTTGTAGTAAAACTGGTAGGTATAAATAAAATGAACAAATCACAATGAGTTTTCTTGCATTTTTTAGGTTGCTTTGCAACCTTCATTGCAACAGCTACTGCTGTTCCATAAGAAATTCCAACCTGCAAAGAAAGGAGATTATTCATGGAGCTTGTGGAGATTGTGTTGCTTGTCTATAAGAACCAGTATTGGTTCCACAATGTATATTCCCTAGCAAATTCTATTGGCATGTCTATCTAACTTCGAGACCAGCTGGACCACAAAATTCAAGCTTTATACTACTCAGAGTGCAAGAACCAAAAAAACAATCAAGGAAGCACTTGTGGTTTCTACATGAATTTCAATCCATATAGTCTGATCTATAAGTTGGTTCTAGTTGTGGCCTGAGACTTATATTAGCATGTGACTTAGTTCAGGATAATACTCCAAAGAGACTCATCAGAATCACATTAGTCAAAAAGGTATGCATTTCACAATATCATTATACCAGAGATGGTATTCCAAGGGGGATATCTCCCTCTATGACTGCAAAATTAGTAGAGGAAGCAATAAAAGTGATAAGGTAGAAGATAGAATGAAAGTTTAATTGTTCCAAGAGGTTTTACACAGAGGCAGTCAATCAGTTCGGTATAACACTTAGAAAATGCAAACATCATTGGTAAAACTTACCTGTAATCCTTCCTGAAGAGCCAATTGCTTTACTGTCTCAACAACTTCGTCACTTGATATCTACTATATGGGAGTCAGATTGCAAAACCACAGTAATTGTCGGTCAGCTCGAGAACAAACATAGCGTAACTCATCGGGAAGCACATGCTAAAGAATGAAGTAATGGATTTAGTCTCAATAGTACCTTATCTGGATAACATGCATATTCGCATTTGGATGTTACTTTATGTTGATCAGACCAAAAATATATTACGATATTGGGAATAATACCAACACAAGGTCGGTAAAAGGCAAACATTTATTTGCTTGTAAAACCCTATATAATTGCAGTAACCACAAATGTGAATAGATACCCTCTTTTCTTTGTGAGTAGAGGGATTGCACAAAGCTTTGGAAAGGACCAGGCTTCTTGTCAAACAAGTATCCCCTTTGTGGTATAGTCTTGTAACCCAATTCACGTGTAAATCAATCCTTCATTAAAATAGATACCCACAAATATACCCGTTGGGAAAAGTAAGCATAAAACAGGGTACCTACAACCAAGGTATGGTAATTGCTTGTGTTTTGCAGATATCTATTTTTAACCACAAGAAGCTCAAGCTGCCAAGTCGGGAAAGCATAAAATGTACAGGGGACGATACTAAAAAACAACTTGTAGAGATATGAACAACAGATGATGCACAAAGCAAATGTCATAATGCTTGTGCTTTGCAGGATAACCAAGAAATAATACCATTTACTACGTAAAGAAAGTGGGGAGCACAAACCTGTAAGACTTCATCAAGGATGTCAAGATCTAGATTTCTTGGTACAAAACCTGCACCGATGCCTTGTATCTTATGTGGACCTATGTGGATAGGGCAATGCAAATAAGGAAAAGATCAATAGATGAGCAATAACAGAGGAACATTATATGTTTTTGCTTGCACCAGGTTTCCCCCCTGATAATATGTTGCTTTCAGAAGCCTCAATGCCAATAACTGGAGAAGCACAACCTAAGTGAAAACATACAAACTAAAATAGAACAATAAAGATTTGCATCTAGCTATTCAAAATAAATATAGACTGAAAAAAGGAATAAGGGCATAGGAAACCTTTACGACAGGCTTTTTGTTCTTCAAATAACGGCCAACACCAGAAATTGTTTCACCTGTCCCAATACCTACAACAAAGATGTCCACTTTTCCTCGTGTATCTCCCCAAATTTCGGGACCCGTGGTCTCATAGCTAATCTGCATTTTTCCCTTTGCATGACCCAGAATGAAAAAGAGGTCCGTGCTACTAGCCTCTCAACTCCTTCATTAGGACACTGTTGCCTTGCCATGGGGACGGGGTAGCCCCGACTTCTATAGGTCCTTGGTTACTAATGGAAAACCATAAGCAAAATTAAGAATAAGTACCGCATGAGTCAACTTGGTAGGTGAGTATTGATTACTTAACCAACCTTTGGATTTGCAGGGTTGTCAAATTGCTGGAGCATATAAGAATTTGCAGTCTTTTTCAAAATCTCTTCAGCCTTTTGAGCTGCTTCTTTCATGCCCTTGGCAGGATCTGTAAGGATAAGGTCTGCTCCAAAGGCCTTCAACAAAACTCAGTTATTCAATACTCATTGATGCAGGCCTTGTCAACATCAGATTCTATCCTTTATGTTGGGCGCAGAAGAGTAGAATGCGAATTTCGCTCGAATCTTGCAGAGGAAAGGAAACCGCTCGGCTCATAGAAGCACTCAGTCCAAACTACCGAGTGAAAGATCAAAGCTAAAAAATAGAGTAAAATTAGCACACACACAATTACGTGGAAACCCTACAAAAACGAGGGAAAAACCACAAGGCACTAGGCATGCAAATAATCCACTAAAAACTCCAAGAAAGAACATACAATGACTCTCTTGAGTTTATGCCTAAACTCAAGATTACAGCAATCAGTAGGAAGAGAAACTTAGATCAAAGGAAGAACAAACTCAAACCACAGTTTGAGCAAATAAACTCTACCTCCTAGAGCTTCAATGTCCTCCTTCTCCAACAACCTTCGCCTTCCTCCTTCTTGCTTGCTCTCTTTCACAGTGTGCTCTTAAAGATGGTCTCTGTTCTTCACTTGTTCAACTCTATCACTCACCAAGGCAACATCCTCTATATACCCTGATGGGAATCTCTAAGCACTTTTTCCTGCGACTTGTGTAACACTCCACTATCACACTATGCTACTTGCTACCATACCTCTTGTAGTCCCATGACACCTTTATCTGACACCAAGCTTTTTCTATCTTGGGATCAGAACCATGAATACTTTTAACTGGAACCCGAGATCCTGCTACGTCATAAGTCTTCTTTCACTCTGTCATGGATCTTGGTCCTCTGGCTATGCATGTGTACCGAGCAGAATCTTCTCGGCTACATTGCTCTCTGCCGAGTGGCATTTCACTCTGCTATCTACTCAGTTCTGTCTTAGTACACTCTGCCTAGCATTCTGCTCGGCCAGATTCTGCTCGATCTTAAACTATTATGTCGTTTGCATTTCAATGGGCACTTCTTCTCGGCTGCTACTTCTACTCGACAGCCAACTTGGTCTTGGATCTTATCCCAACACTTTAGCAGCATCAATGAAAGCAAGACCAATGCATGTATTTCAGCTCGTTGGTTCCACCAAGATAGTCTAGAAATCATAACTGAGCAGAAATTGAAATTAAATAACATACCGGAGCAAGAAAAATATTTTAATATTAAGAGCTGTCATGCAAGACAAGATGGAAGTATGTTGCTTGCCTTCCCATTATTGAAACGATCATGCACTTTGCACTTTAGAGGAAAAGTGATGTCATGTACTAGATGAAGGAATGGCAAATGCACAAAGCTCCTTTAAATGGTTACATTATCAGCATGAATTTCAAAGTACTTGTCTCTATCCCATCTTCAGCCTAATGGTGACAAATTATATGTATATATTTCAAATCTTTTGGATAATTAGAAATAACATGAAGAAGAAATTGTTGGCAATATAAATCTGAGATGTTGTCATGTGGCTACAATAAAAGATGATTTGTCATGATAAAAGTTTAGATATCTTAACTCTTCTCATTGAGAAGGAAGGTATCAGACAAAGGTATCCAAGTTCAGAAGCAATAATGTAGTTATCTTTCCACGCGTGATGAATCCTTTTTGTTCAGCATCAATTATCATACTGAAGCATATCTTGAAAATATAGTTTCCCACTATAACTTAACATCATTTTCCTAGTATAAAGTAATGAAAACTAGTGGAAAAAGAAAAGTTTACCCGCCTTTTAACACCGCAAAGAAGGTTCCATGATCTTAAGCTTCACAGAAATGTTTGCAACACACCCTTTAACAATACTATTTAGATAAAACATTGGTGTCTTCCCAATAAGCTGTAGTTTTGTGAAAAGGTTACAACTAAGAATAGGACAATTTAGCATGATGTAGCATTAGTCAGATGAACTTGTGATTCAACCCCAACATATATCTGGAATTTTGGATGCAATGCACTAAGTAATCACGCTTAGTGTGAGAATGTGAGAGTGAGAGAGGAGTATGGGTGAATGAGCCCTTAGCTGACCAAAGAGGAATGCCCCATATATGTGTAAGTACAGTGTGAAGCCCATACATGGGCATAAGAGTATGTAGTCTAATATGCCCCCGCAAACTCAAGGTGGATCCTAAACTGAGAGTTTGGATAGTAAGTACTGAAAATAGGAGATTGATGCATCTTCGTGAAAAAGTCAGCAATATGCTCCACGAAGCCAAGATGAGGAAAGAAGAGAGCACTAGCAAGATAATGACTGCGAACAAAGAGGAGCAATCTCGAAGTGCTTCGTATGCTCATGGAAAATCGTAATGCCAACATTGAGAATAGCACTCCAGTTGTCACTGTAGAGAAGAGTCCAACCGGTGACAGGGACACCCAAACCTGGCAAGAGTTGACGAAGCTAGACAACCTCTCGAGCAATAGTAGACAAAGCAATATACTCGGCCTTAGTGGTGGAAATAACAACCTCTTTCTATTTTTTGCCTTTCCAAGAGATGAGAGAATCTCCCAGAAAAACACAGAAACCGGTAGTAGATAGTGGATCAATGGAATCGTCAAGCCAATCTGAATCAGAGTAAGCACGAAGCTCCAAGGAGGATGATGCAAAGAAAAATAGTGAACGCATGAGTGTACCTTGAAGATAGCGAAGGATACAAACTAAAGTAGCATAATGTGTAGACCGAGGAGCACTGACAAACTGACTGAGAACTCGAACAATATAAGCAATGTCAGGCCAGTTGATGGTCAAGTAAACAAGCGCACCCACTATTTGTCGATACCGAGTAGGCTTTGGAAGTAGCTCGTCGTGGGAAGAAGAAGCTGATGATTAAGCTCAATAGGCGTGGAAGCAATCCGAGTATTAGTAAGACAAGCGCGACTGATGAGATCAAAGGTGTACTTCTGCTAAGAAACCAAGTACCCTTGCTGAACATGAACAACTTCAAGACCCAAGAAATAACAAAGATGACCCAAATCTTTTATCTAAAACTACTGCTGTAAGTGCTACTTTAGAGAAAGAACAGAATTAGTATCATCACCAGAGATTACTATATCATCCACATAGAGCAGTAGTAAAGTAACGCTACGAGGTGTTTGGAGTGAAAAAAACATAATTAGAGAAACTCTCTGAAAAACCGATGATAAGCAAAACATTGCGGAAGTGTTGAAACTAAGCCCGAAGAGCCTGTTTGAGAGCATAAATGGCACGACGAACCCAACAAACGTGCTAAGAAGAGTGAGGAAGACTAGGCATAGGAGTCATATAAACCTCCTTAGATAAGTCACCCCTTAGATAAGTCACCACACAAGAAGGCATTCGTCACCTCCATCTGAAAAAGAGGCCACTGATGAGCAACTGCAATGGCCAAGAGAAGACGAACCTGAGTTATCCTGGCAGTTGAAGCAAAAGTCTCCTCATAATCAATGTCATATACCTGAGTAAAGCCACAAGCTACTAAACGTGCTTTATACTACTTAATACTACCATTAGCCCGAGTCTTGGTCTTGTAAACCAATCTGCAACCAACTGGTGTAAAACCTGAAAGAAGTAGAATAAGATCCTAGGTATGCATCCTCTGAAGGGCACTGAGCTCCTCTAACATAGCATGCTACTAATAGAGACACTGAACTGTCTTATGATAGGACCGAGTGATGCACATCAGATAGTGAACCCTATTGTCACGCCCCGAACCACGCCCTGTGCATCGGACAACCGCCACACTCCAAACAGTGGACTAGTCCCCATTCAAAGCATATATCTTAAGAACTCTTATACAATAAGTATCTCGAAAGTTAATACAATGAATCATAGCTAAAACATGAAGGGAGTTCGCATAACTCCATACAAATACAATATCGGTTTACACAACCCAAGACTAGGATCCAAATTCCACTACCCCTAGAAATCCATACAACAAAGAAATCTAAATTACAAGTCTCACACGTATCAAAAGAGGCACGTAATGCATCTCAAGACAAATAGAAGTAGCCGAAGCCGAACTCCCCAGTGATATCCTCACTAAGCTCGATCCTACTCCCTCCCTCGTCCGAACCTCGAGTAATACATGAATCAAGCGATGAGCCTAAATAATAGGGCCCAAGAGGGTCGCGATAAACAATAAAATAAAGGTAAGGCCATAAACAAGTGAACGTAAATAAAGTAAGTACAATTCTACAAATACAACAACAACACAAAGAAGCAACAAGTAGCCGAATGCGGATAAAATCCATAGATGTACTTAATCTCCCAAGATATATGATACTAAGATGTTCTACGACATCTACGACACACCATCGGTATCGCCTTCGCCCAAGCCGGACTCACGCTTATAGCATACATGTGCACATGATCGTAAAATGCCGCCTCGACCGAGCCAAGTGGCTGATATTATACACCCTTCCGCCAGTGGTCTCCGTCCGATGGGAGCATCAAGTGCTCGTGGCCGATATTATACGCCTTGGCCGGCCCGCGGCCGATATTATACACCCCTACCAGTGGTCTCCGTCCGGCTGTATCATGCCCGAAAAGTAAGAGATTGATAGTACTAATACCTAACAAATGTATAAATATATATATCCGAGGCAAAGAAATATCCCAATATACAATATTCGGTGACCTTTATCGAGATCGGAGTCAACAATAATGCATTCAAGAAGTAAACTCTACTCAAATACGCATAAGAAGAAAAAATGATAGCAATAATCCCCCTCGAGATGTAAAACCAACACATATGAGGAAAAACCATCTCAAATATATATCGGGGAACCTCCCCGAGGAAATAAGAGTACAAAATCAAAGTGGGTAGGAGGAAGGAATACTCACAAACCTCCCAAGTGCAGAGCCTACCATCCGGAGAGAAATCCCTAATCCTCGCTCAAGGCCTCACGCACGTCCGGTCGATCTAGTAAACAAGATACACCCTAGTTAATTATACTAGATGTTCACAATCCTCGCATAATTAAATGGTTTAAGTGGGCACACTAGGTCCCTACAAAAAGTGATTTTTACTCTAGCGAAAGCAAATGAGAATTGCCAATAACTTTCAATCCATAGTCGGATTTCCATTTAGCCTTCATTAGAAAGTACTCTTCCCCCTTTCTAACGCACATGCTAATCGTGTTGATTGGGGTATCATTGCCGCTCAATCGCACTCGGTTGGGCAGCCGGAACCGATTTTGAACGAAAAATCTGACAAGACTCCTCCCGATTATCTACTTCCGATAATCTACAAACATTCACACAATAACATCCAATACACTTGGATTTCCACCAATTTACCTCCTCTAATAATCATTAGCGACCATAGGTTTAATTCATTCATTAATTAAGTTCTCCCCTTCCAAATTAAGGCGTTAGGTGTTCACCGGCCGCCGCCACATCACGGGATGCACGCAGGGTGCCGACGGGCCGCAGCCCATAGATCCGGACGCTTGCCGGACGCGCTGAGGGCGCTGGGGCCGGTCGCCGCTAGGCCCTGAGGCAGGCGCATCGGCACGCGGCGCTGCGAAGCGCCGGAGCGCTGGTTTGGCCCATGTGGGCGGCTCGCGTTTCGCCGGACGGAGGGTCCGGGCGGTTGCTAAGGCAGGAGCCGGGCGACGGGAGCTCACGGCGTGGAGGGCAGGATAAGGGCCGCGCCACGGGCGGGCCGGCGGTGGCGGCGTATAAGACAGGCGCTAGGCCATGGGACAAGGCGGTGGCCGAATGCCGCTAAGCGCGCAGGCGGCGCTGGGCCACGTAGGGCTGCTGTCAGCTGTCATCCCACATAAGGCAGCGGCTGCGGTGCTGGCTCACAAGTGGGCCGCTGCAGCAGGGTTAGCCTTGGGCAGGGGTTTGCTGGCCGAGGCCTCGGTGAAGGGCCGACGGCTGAAGCTTGGTGTTTGAGCTCTAGATCTAAGGTGAAAAGGGGAGAGGGAGTGAGAGAGAGAGTTTCTTCTTTCTCTCTCTGCTATGTGATTTACATGTTATAAAGGATGAGATTAATTTTCACTATTGCTTCATATGTTTACTATTCCTTTAATTAGAATACCTTGTCACTATAGTTCTCACATGCCTACTATTCACCACGGGTGAATTCATCTCGGGGTCCATCATTGATTCTCCCGTCCTAGTGTACGTACCCCAGATCCTCACAATCTCGGGTCCAGAGTCCCATGGCAACCCGTGTAATCAGAAAATCATGGGATCGGTCTCAGAAGACCGATCCGAGAATAACGACTTTCGTCAAATCCTTCGTCACTGAATATCGGGCATCACGGGTCGCCCGCAGCCCCCTCACTGCATCCACTTCTTCCTCAAGTTTGAATATTTATTCATTTTCCTTCTTGATAATTAATCCAATTAACTAACATATAATTAATCTGATTATCTGCATATGTGGATTTTCCCAAAACTTCACTGCTCATCATATTGAATTGTCATTTAAAACTTCTGGTAAATAAAAATCTTTATTTATTTCGGGGCGGGTTTTACACCCATGCATGAGCTTGATGATAAATTTAGCGACCATTATGATGATGAATATGAGGATGCTTTGTACGTGCCAGTTGGTCCAATCACAAGGGCACGAACTAGACGGATATAACAAGATATGCTTGGTGATACGGATTCTTGACGAAGAAGCGGCTTTGGATGAGTTAGGCCTGGACCTATCAACATCTTGCAAGTTCAGCAAGAAGAAGGTCCAAGCTCCAACGGGTCCAAGTACAATTTAAATGAAATATACCAGTTAGGCTTAAGCGGCTTCTATTTGGCTTAAATTGAGACATGTATTTTGGGTTTTATTAATTAAACCTAACAGTTATTTTCATTAAACTTTTAAGATTGGGCTTGTTTTGTTTAGGGTTTATTTAACCAAGCCCTTTTCCATTAGGTTTTGAGAAGAAAACCCTAGCCTTCTTTATATGAATATAACCTCCTTGGAAGGAGGCAGAGATCGGTTTTAGTTGAAAAGAAACTTTGTGAGAAATTTCCTCCAAGTTGTATTTAACGAACTTGTTGCAATTTGACGGGTAAGAACTTAAGATCCTAAACACGTCTATAATATTAGTTCTTGTCTCCTCAAGACAACGGGTCAATAATGCGTATCTTTTGATTCCGTTCCTAGATGATCCCGAGAAATGATTCCAATTATTGTTGAAGGGTCTCACCTATTGTGTTCGTGGAGGTTCAAATCACCGGGGCTCTTGATGAGAATGAATGACTTCCAAAAATAATTGAAATAGTGGAGTATAAGTATGAACAATGGAGAAGACAAAACCTAACAGGAGGACAATGACGGTTAAGGTAGTAGCGAGGAACTCCGTAAACATCCACATGGGTGGAGGAAACTATTGGGAGTAATAGATAATCACTAGAGGCACCAGGAGATGCAAACTCAGGGAGGTCGTCGGAAGACGAAGGTGTAACTAGTAAAGAAGGGGTGGTGGCGAGAGGAATAGACGGGGGAAAAGTAACATCAAGAAGGACAATGGGAGATAAAGCAGGATCCTAAATAGGAGGAGAATCATGTCGCTGTAGAAAGGTGAGATCATGCGTCAAAAAGGAATAATAAGAAATATCCTTAAGAAATGTCACATGACGAGAAAATACAAACACGCCGAGAAGTAGGATTATAACAACGATAGCCCTTGTGCTAGGATTATAGCAAAAAAAAACGCACATAACAGAACAAGGAGAGAGCTTAGTGTGCCAATGGAAGGAAGAAACACAAAACACACAATTGAAAGTCTGCAAGTAACCATATAAAGGAGCACATGAACGAAGATGCTCAAATAAGGTACTACTAGAAAAAACAGTAGAAGGAGTGCGGTTAATGAGGTAAACAGAAGTCATGATAGCTTCAGCCCAAAAATGGCGAGAGACTGAAGCAAAAAGAAGCGTGCGAGTAATCTCCAAGATGTGATGATGCTTTCTCTCAGCAATGCCATTTTAAATAAGCATGTGAGAACACGACTATTAAGGAAGAGTGACGTAAGAGGATAACAAATCATAAAAGGCAGTGTAGAGGTACTCAGAGGCCCCATCAGAATGAAAGACCTTAATATATTTACTAAACTGGGTATGCACCATCTCGGCAAACTGACAATAAAGAGTAAGGACATCAGAGCGAGAACACATCAAATAAAAACAAATATATCGAGAAAAATCATCAACAAAGTATATATAATATAAAGAACCACCAAACAAAAAAAATGTCTGGAACACCAAATATCCAAATGCACTAGATCAAAAGATGCATCAGAAAAACACTTCTTGGATGAAAAAGGAAGGACTAGATGTTTTGCCAACCTGCAACCCATATAGTCTAACAAAGGAGCAAAGACATAAGACCAAGTGTCCCCGAACTAGTAAGCAGTTTCGGGCGAGCAAGAGAAAGATGAACTAAACGACAATGCCAACAATCAAGGAAACAACCAGCTGAAGAAGACACAATAACAATAACTGAAGCAGGTGAAGCGGAACTAGACAAATGTAGGTGCTCTAAATAGTAGAGTCTACCAACTCTATGCCCAGTCCCAATCCTCTGGCATATAACATGATCCTATATAATACAAGCAGAAGAGATAAAAGAAACCGTCAGGCCATAATCCGTAAGCTGGTTGACGGAAATAAGGTTCAAGACAAGGTCATGAACGTGATAAACATCATGTAAGACAAGGGATAAATGAGTAATAAAGGTGGTGGTGAGGTGACTGGGTTGAGTAATAAACATTAAAGAGCAATCAATAGTGCGGATGTGAAGAAAAACGAACTGGTGTAAGATCAACGAAATTGGTGACATAAAAAGTCATATAATGAGTGATACTTGAGTCTAGAATCCATGAAGAAGAAGTCATACCAGTGGCAGCAGACATAGCAGAAGAAGCACCACTCTGAAAGGCGCGCTGAAGAACTTGCATTTGCTCGGTGAGCTGAGCAACCTGGGTGGCTAGGGTAGCATACGATGTGGAACCAGAAGTCTCAACAGAGGTGGCATAAGAAGAAGACTGAGGAACAGAAGCACCAGTTGACGCCTCTGAAGCTTCGGGCACTGATCCCGAAGATGGCCACGATTCTTGCAATAATGGCAAAATTCTAAAGAAGAAACGTCGACTGCGATAGAGGAAGCAGGTGGAGGTCGAGGAACAGATGTGAGACGCTTAAACCGAAAGGTGCATCGGTGAGCCGCAATAATCGCT
Organism: Dioscorea zingiberensis; assembly: GCA_026586065.1. Lineage (NCBI taxonomy): Eukaryota > Viridiplantae > Streptophyta > Magnoliopsida > Dioscoreales > Dioscoreaceae > Dioscorea > Dioscorea zingiberensis. Next base: position 4,889,183 of record CM048820.1, on the reverse strand, counting down.
GCTCAAACCGGAGGTAAGAAAACAAATTGAGATCGTGATCCAAGTCTCCTCGGCGACCACCAAAGCAGCGACAATATCAAACGACAGAACTGGAACACAGTTCACAATCTAACTGTGAACAAGCTCGAAAATAGGTTGGAGACGTATAAGAAACTCGAATGTCCGAAGCCTCTCACGACCACGAAGCATAGCTTGACAACAGTGACAACCATTACACGTAGATGGAGAGAAAGAGCCTTGCTTGCGCCAAAGAGAACGAAGATAGGTAGCGAACTCAAGGACTGAACGATTACCCTGCTGAGTAAAGGCCAACTCCTTAGCAAGAGAATAGAGTCGCAATGTGCTAGAATGCTTGAACATCTGCTGAAGGTGATCCCAGATCGCTTGAGCCGTTGTAAGGTGAAAGATCTCCATTCGAACATCGGGCTCACGAGATTAAGAAAGGATGGCGCTAGTACGACGACCATCGAGACTCCAACGAGTCCGAATAGAGGACGAGGAAGGCAAAACTGAGGAACCACTACAGGCCTCGCTAGAGGTTGCATTAATCACCTGAGGCGTGCCATCAATGTGTGAGAAAAGGTCAAGGCCGGAAAGAATTATACGCACTGTGCCTGCCCAAACCTTGTAGTTGTCACCATTGAGTTTCACATCCACCGCAGTGTCAAAACCATGGGCAAAGGCCAACTCCTGTGTCCTGTATCTCATTAAGGATGATTCAATAGAACAACAAGCATGCCATAATATAGAAGAAACTTGTATTCTAACAAACTCCTACATAAGCTTCACAATGAACACAGTCGACCACAAAATTTTTCCAATAAGTTTACCATTTTACTGCAATTCCAAAGAAAAACCACATTAACGTGATAAGAATAGCACAAAGTGAAAAGTGAACTTTTGATTAAAAGTGATGAAAAAATATATCATTAACCAATACTTCTCAATGGGTTTCTCATAACATCGAAACAGAGAAATAACGAACGCCCATTTATCTGAAATCAATATTATCACTACTCTCCATGCAAAACAAGACCTATAGCCGCAGTCACAGAGCACCAATCACTTGGTACGCATTAAAAATTTACCAGGAAATCCAACATAGCAAATCAATTGCAAGTTCTTAACACAAAAAAGATGAGTTCTCGAACCTGAGAGACATCCTCGGCGATGTTGAGGCCCTCAATCTCCATCTGAGGCTTAGTGGAAACGGCTTTGCAGACGATAGCAGGAAGAGGAGACGCGGACCTTCCCTTGGATGGAGGAGGCTTCAGAGATCACACCAAATCCTCAAAGTTATTTGTTTATTATTTTTATTTGTGTGTGTGTTTGATTTTAAGGTCCTCAAAACAGTATCAGGAACCAATAAATAATTTCTCCTTATTTTTATTCTTTTATTTGTTTTCATAAATCACAAAACTAATATTTATATCTAATATATATGTATATATCAGAATAATTAAATAAAAATATAAAGAAAATCAAATATTAGGTTAAAATACAGGATTGATTATTTATGTATTTGAATTTTGATGTTTTTTATTTATAAAAAAATTATTTTTTATTAATTAATTTAAAAAAAAGGTAAACTACATGATTAGTTATCCACCTATTCGTTTGTTTCTATTTTGGTCACTCATCTTTAAAAAATTACGATTCAGTCATCCAATTTTACGATTCTATGTTTTTAAGTCACCAGGCCCTACATGTTAATTTATGGTGCCCATTTGGGCATTTGTAGATTTGGAGCATTTGAAGGATTTCCAAGTATGGATTGGTAGATCATCAGTGAAAAAATAACAAGCCATTAATTCTCATACAATTCGCAGTAAGCTGTTTGGTCTCCCCACTTAATCTGCTCTTATTTTATAAAAATCCGAATCTGCTCGTAATTTCAACCGTTTTATACCAATCTGCTACTAAATCAGTATTTAAAATCGACTGCGCTCATAATGATTAAAAATCCTTCAAATATGCTCCAGGATTAACACCGTAAGATCGGGTGATTTAAAAACATAAAATGTTACAGTTGGATGACTGCATCGTAATATTTTAAAGGTGGGTGACCAAAATAGAAACACACAAATATGTGGATGACTAATTATGTAGTTTACCCTAAAAAAAAATTGATAACATGTTTAACTTATTATTTTAAAGACACTGATCTCTAAACAAAGCTACACCGTTGGTTCTTAGATCAAGAAAATCGCAGCCTTTGATTTGTTACCAGGGGTTTATCAAGCCGGATCGCGAGCGCCAAGCTTGGAACGGCTTCCCTCCGCTTCTCTTTCTCTATTGCCGCCGTGCGTGAAGGTAACCCTAGAGTCCGAAGAGCAGAGCTGGATGGTGAGATCTCTGGTCATAATCTTCTTCATAGGGTTTTATGGATCTTGAATTCGTTCTGCATATGCATTTGTTCAGTTCGCAATCCCGTTTTGCTTGTTCTTTGTATCTCTATGATGTTGTTCTTGCTTTCGTATTCAATCTAATCGTATGTGATTTATTTGGATTTCATGAATGAATTTTTATGCGTTATTATCGCTCAAATAATGCTGATAGCTTGGGCTTCTTGGTAATCATCTGCATTTATTCAGTTCGCTGTTTTTATGATGCCGTTCTTGCCCTCGTATTCAATCTTATATTGTATGGTTTATTTGGATTTTGTAAATTTTTATGGGGTGATGTTTCTTAAATGTCGTAGTAGCTTGAATTCTTGGTGGCTATCTGCAAACCAAACAGTTCGCACTCTTTTTGTATTTTGTATTTCGTATATATATAAATATATTTTGTATCTGCATGATGCCATTCTTGTTCTTGAAATCACCCTAATTTCATGTATTTATGTGAATTTTTATGAAATTTTCTGAGATAGTTTTGTGCAAATAATGCTGATAGTTTGGCTTCTTGGTAATTGACTGCGTTCATTCAGTTCATTCAGTTCACACATTTGTTTTTCATATCCTTTGCGTCCTTATGATGCCATGTTTGGTTTGTTATTCATTCTAATTTTATATGATTAATGTGGATGTTTGGAAAATTTGTAAGATAATCTCGCGAAAGAAAAAAAAAACTGGAAGCTAGGGTTGTTGAAAATTGTCTACATTAATTCAGTTCGCATTTTCTGTGTATCAGTGTGATGCCATTTTTTGTTTGTTATTTACTCTAGCGTAATATGACTTATGTGGATTTTATGAACTAGTTTCGTCAAAATAATGCTGATAGCTTGCGTTGTTAGTAATTTGTGCTGCTTGACACCTGATTTATCCTTGGATAGGGCAATTGTGTTACCTGATTATTTACTTTGTTTCCTTAGAATCGCATATTTAAATTTCAATTTGAGCATAATGTTGTAATTGTAATATGAATTGGCATTTAATAGTTGGATAAGAATTAAGGTGTCTTCTTTAACATGGTTTTTGGTTTCATGATATTAATGTTGTATTTGCTTTGTGCAGTAAGCTAATAAATGCCACTTGGAAGATCCCATTGGCAGAATGAGGAGCCATTTTCATAATGCTTTCCCACCTGCTGAAGGCAACGCCAAGAAGCAAAGGAATTCCCTTCTCCACTGTTGCACTTGCAACTTCCACTGCCAATTCACCATTGCCTTTTGCATCTTTACTGAAGGAATGCAAGTCTTTGTCCAATGCCAGGCGAATCCATCAACAGATACTCACCAGAGGTTTCCTCTCTCATCCTATGAACTCCTTGTCCTCTTCTTCTTCTTCATCAATGGGAACAGAAATTTTAGCTGCATACCTTGCTTGTGGCGCTCCTGGAGATGCACTCTCCATGTTGGAGTGCCTTTCTCCTTCTCCCATTTTTTGGTGGAATGCACTCATCAGACAAGATGTTAACCAAGGCCACCTCAACCATGCTCTGTTCCTTTGTGGTCACATGCAACAATTTGGAACAAAGCCTGATCACTACACCTTCCCTTTCCTCCTTAAGGCATGTGGTGAGCTCCCTTCTTTCCGCCGGGGAGTAGCCATCCATGCTGTTGTATGCAGGGATGGCTTTGAATACAATGTCTTTGTATGTAATGCCTTGGTAGCGATGTATGCACGCTGTGGTGCTTCAGAGGAAGCTAGTCGTATATTTTATGAGATCACTAAGAAAGGGATAGATGATATAATCTCATGGAATTCCATGGTGGCTGCCCATGTGAAGAGTGGGAATCCACACCTTGCCCTGGAGTTGTTTGGGAAGATGTCCAAGTCACCAAATGATAATGTTAGACCACACAGATCTGATATCATAAGCCTTGTCAATGTCCTTCCTGCCTGTGCAACTCTCAGGGCTGCATCTGAGGCTAGACAGATCCATTGTCATTCCTTGAAGAATAATCTCTTTGCAGATCTCTTTGTCGGGAATGCAATTATAGATGTTTATGCTAAATGCGGGATGATGGATGATGCTCTCAAAGTTTTTGAGAGTATGAATATCAAAGACGTGGTGACTTGGAATGCAATGGTCACAGGGTATTCTCAAAATGGTTACTTTGAGAATGCACTTGAGCTGTTCAAGGAGATGCAGAAGGAGCGCATTGCCCTTAATGTTGTGACATGGAGTGCAGTGATTTCTGGATATGCCCAAAGAGGGCTTGGTCATGAGGCCCTTGGCGTCTTTCGACAAATGCAGCAATCAGGATCTGATCCGAATGCAGTTACCATCATTTCTCTCCTGTCTGCCTGTGCTGCTGTGGGAGCTCTTCCTCAGGGAATGGAAACACATGCCCACGCTCTTAGAAAATGCCTTATGACATGGAATGATGATGATGGTGAAGGGGAAGACCGAATGGTGCAAAATGCTCTCATAGACATGTATTCCAAATGCAAGAGTTTCAATGTTGCCCGCACCATTTTTGATTCTATTCCTCTGATAGAGAAAAATGTTGTGACCTGGACTGTCATGATAGGCGGTTATGCTCAACATGGAGATGCCAATGCTGCCCTGGAACTTTTCTCAGAGATGCTACTCAATGCTAGTTCTGTTCCGCCCAATCCCTTCACAATCTCTTGTGCTTTAATGGCATGTGCTCGACTTGCAGCTCTCCGCTTTGGTAGACAGATCCATGCATATGTGATTCGCAACTGGTATGATGCTGGAATGTTGTTTGTGTCCAATTGTCTCATTGACATGTATTCAAAATGTGGTGACGTTGGGGCAGCTCAAGGTGTGTTTGATATGATGCCACAAAAGAATTCAGTTTCCTGGACATCCTTGATGACTGGGTATGGAATGCATGGCCGTGGTAGTGAGGCCCTCTGCATCTTCGAGGAGATGCAGAAGGTAGGTTTAGTGCCTGATGGGATTACATTTCTGGTTGTGCTCTATGCTTGCAGCCATTCTGGTATGGTTAATGAAGGTCTTAGGTACTTTCACAGAATGGCCAGGGATTATGGTCTGGATGCTGGTGCAGAACATTATGCTTGTGTTGTTGATCTATTGAGTCGTGCTGGTCGATTGGGTGAAGCACAAAATTTGATAGAGGGCATGCCAATGAAGCCAACTGCAGTTGTTTGGGTGGCCTTAATCAGTGCCTGTAGGGTTCATGCTAATGTGGAGCTTGCCGAATATGCAACTGAGCGGTTACTTGCATCAGAGTCTGAAAATGATGGATCATATACACTGCTTTCCAATATATATGCTAATGCAGGCCGCTGGAGAGACGTCGCCAGGATCAGATTGTTAATGAAGAAATCAGGAATTAAGAAAAGGCCAGGATGCAGCTGGGTACAAGATAAAAACGGCACTGCTGTATTCTTTGTCGGGGATCGGTCTCATCCACAATCTCAGCAGATCTATGCTCTCCTGGCGAGCCTTATTGAACGGATCAAAGCTATTGGATATGTGCCTCAAACACATTTTGCTTTGCATGATGTTGATGATGAGGAAAAGAACTCACTTCTATCGGAGCATAGTGAGAAGCTTGCCCTTGCCTATGGCATCCTCACATCTGCCCCTGGATCAACCATTCGGATTACAAAGAACCTTCGTGTCTGCGGGGATTGCCACAGTGCCATTACATTTATCTCTGTGATCACCGACCATGAAATTATATTAAGGGATTCCAGTCGCTTCCATCACTTTAAGAAGGGCTCATGCTCTTGTGGTGGCTATTGGTAATTAAGCCTTCTATACTATTATTGTTATTATGAAGTGTTCCACAAGTTGATTGAAAAAATTTAACCAAGTAATATTTGACTGACATGGATACATAGAGCTTATGAATCAGTCTAGTGCGATTGAATGAAGATGATATTTTTGAACTTCTTGAGTTTTCTGTTTCATTTTCTTCTGTTTGCACAGTAATCATTTTCTTCTGTTTGCACAGTAAGGGGATGCAGGAAATGCTCTCACTGGTCATAAGGTATTCTCCTCTCATGTCTGCAAACATTTTAAGTAAATATTTTGATTGTATCTGGTTGAAACTTGTCAAATTATCATTTTTCCAAGTATGGTATATATCCAAGATGTTATTAGACTAAACCCTAAACCCTGTATACAGAGCGTGAGTATGTTCTGTAGATACAATAGATAGGGTTGTGCATGTGTTTGAAATTTTGTGTATTTGTACTGAGAACAAGATTGTAAATTGCTGGTCACGTAAAATTAAATTGATTCAATAAAATTTTATCTTCTTTTCCTTTTCTATTTCTTTTATTTTTTACATGTCTTTCTTATATGGGCAAAATAATTTTAGAACTGAAATTCCTTTCATGCATTTGGTTTTTTAGTAGAAAACTCATCCTGGTTGTAGTTTTTTTTTTATTAAAGTCGACAATCACCCCTCAAAAGGATCTAACTCAAGCATGAAACACCCTTAAAGCTCACGCGGCAAAGATGCGCAGTAACATCCTCGCAGAACACTCACATTGCGCCATACGCGCCAAGAATGCCTCTCACCTCGCATGTAGATGGATTCAAACACGACCTCCCGATTAACACTTCTTATGCAAGGGACCCCATACCACTCGACCCCCCATGTCGTTGGTTCTTAGTTGTAGTTCTCATTCCAATTGTATGAAACCCACGATAAAATAAATTTTGGATTAGTAAGTAACAATAAAAAAAAAAAAATCTCACAATAATCTTTCCACATTGCAAAACTTTCCACTTATCATGCCAAGAAAACAAAATCAATGTTTTGTTTCTTGAGCATATGAGCACCAAAACTTGGACAAAATTTCTGGATTACATGAATCAGGTAAAGAGTCACTAAGATCTCTCTAACCATAAAGCATGAATTTTGCAGATTTCATCATAAACTCTACAGTTATGAAATAGTAAACTCAGCTCAGAGGAATTCAACACCAGACCCATGGAAACATAAGCTAAACAAAACACATGTTATAAGATGTGAGAATAATACCATTTTGAAGGCTTCTTTGGCTCAATTGCTAATGAAAGAGATTTTAGGAGGGAAAAAACTCCAATTAATGAGAGTTTTTGGCAGCAACCAAATGCGGGCAGCCAAACACACTCTTTGTACATTCTAAAGGCCAAAGACTTCAAGCAGAAAACAAGAAAAGAAAGATCAATATTTTGTATCTCCAGTCAACTGATATAGAATCTACACAAACACATCAACTTCTATATTTCAACCATCAACTCAAAGAACTCAAAATGATCAATAAACCTGTACATGGGCCGTTGTAATAACACCCAAAAACTGTCTAGTGAGTAAATAAACAGAGATATATATGACAAACTTGTGATTATCTGGTGTTTCATGTCATATATCGATCAAAGACGTTGACATTTTTAAAGTAAGAGACAAAGTGGAAAGAAAGACAGTAGTAATTTGATTAGCGCCCTTTGGAGCTTATAAACATGAAACCATGTAGTAATCTTTACCACACAACTCTTCCAAAAACATGTAGTGGAATGGAATTTGAAGCAAGGAATCAAGAAATGACTCTTTTAGATTGATTCGACAAAGCTTTCAAGCCTCCAAACAAATACAACAACAACAACAACAACAACTGAGCCTTAATCCCATACTAGATGGGGTCGGCTCTCTGTTTTCATGTCGCTCTCAAATATAAAATAAAAATAAAATAAAAGGAAATGAAATAAAATGAACTAAAATGAAATAAAATAAAAAATAAAAATACATAAATAAATTTTTAGAAACAAACCAAAAAAACCCTAAATAAGCTCATCTTCTTCCAATAAATCAATTTTTAGAAACAAACCAAGTTACTAGGAAACATAAGATGGCAATCGGTTTCTGGAAGGCTTAAACAATCTAAATATAAAAACTTTCAACAAAGCAATTGATTTAGATTGATTTGACAAAGCTTTTAAGCCTCCAAACAAATCCAATATAAAAAAAAACAATCTAAATAAGCTCATCTTCTTCCATTAAATCAATTTTAGAAACAAACCAAGTTACTAGCAAACATAAGATGGCAATCAGTTTCCGGAATGCTTAAACATTCACACATCCCCCTTCTTCATGCAGAGATGTTTCATTGCATCCTTAACATTCATCAAACACTCATTATAGCATTACTAAAGTAAGTTGAAAGTGTATACCATTTGACACTATCTAGCAATTGATATATATTGAAATTCATCGAGTAATAAACTTTTTTCAGATTTCAGCATTGTTAAAATCTTAAATTCTAAGTAAAACTATCCATTGTCAACTAAATACAATAATCGCTTGTCCAATTAACAGCCAAAGGAATACCTGAAGCTAGACATTACTTTAATGTAGCAGACTTAGATCCTCTGAACATTCTGTTGATCAGCAATCCAATCTTCTCTTCTCTTCTGTTGTCTCTAAGCCTTCACTTCCACTTCCTTCAACCCGGTCTCCGTACCAACAATGCCAACCCGGCCCTTCTTCTCAGTTTGCAGCCGGTGTCTCAAATCAAACAAAGGGTTTGCTGTAAAAACTGTCAACTTTCCATCCCTACTGATCTCCAACACCTCCGGCAACCCATTGCCGCACCCTTTGGACAATCCTACATCAATCCGAATGGCCTTACCCTCACAAACTCCATTGATGCCTTCCTGCTGTATTGTATGCCCCATCACCATCCTCTTAGCTCCCGGAATCATCCCCAAAATCCCTTCCAAATGCTCACAGTCACAATTCAATCCATCAGAGAATTTCCGGAGCCAAACCAATGCGTTCCTCCCCCTCATGTACTCCGGCGAAAACCTCCCATTCTTGCCCAAAATCCAATCCCTCGCCTCCTTGTTGATCTTGTCTAATCCGTAATCGATGTGCTTTTCAAGGAGCCCCCCGTGGACGAACACCGAATCCCCAACGACCAGAACGGTCGGGTTTCCGGCGAGGAACCTCGTGGAGATCGGACCGTTGGGGCGGAGCGCGGCGATGCGAGCCCGGAATCCCTCCCAGTACTGTTGCTTGATTCCGGGGAAGGATTTGGGGATCCCGGTGAAGGGGTCCTTGGGAACGGGGACACCGTCGCAGAGGCGCTTCATGGCGAGGCCGGCGCGGAACCAGACCCCCCAGCGGCGGAACTCATCGAGGCCCTCGGGGGTGACGAAGCGGAAGTCTCCTTCGATGTTCATGATCTCATGGTTGCCGAGGACGGAGTGGAGGGCACCCCCGGCGCGGGAGGCCTCGAGGGAGAGGCGGTGGAGGAGGTGGATGAGGCGGAGCTCGTCGCCGCCGCGGTCCAGGAAGTCTCCGAGGAAAACCGCGACGGTCTGTCCGCCGGTCCAGCGGGCGGTGAAGGGGTCAATGAGGCGGGCGAGGGAGAGAGCGGCAAGAGCCTTAGGGAGGTCCCCATGGAGGTCTCCGATGGCAACGAGGCGGGAAGGGGCAGGTATGTGGGTTGGAAGAGGAGCGGGATTAGGGTTAGGGTTAGGGTTAGGGTTAGGGTTAGGGTTAGGGTTAGGAGGGGAGGGGAAGAAGAGTCCGCTGACGGAGAAGTCGACGAAGGCGTCGATGAAGGAGGAGACTAAGGACGGGATCTTGCTACACGACGTCTCCATCTCTCTCTCGCTCTCTCGCTCTCTCTCTCTCTCTGTCTTTTTCTTAATAAATAAATATAGTTATATAATTTTCTATATTATTATTTTGAAAAAGAAATATTATTTTTTAAATTATGTTAAATTTGGAAAAAAAAATCAATTGACTTCTCGCAATATATATATATATATATATATATATATATATATATATATATGATTTTTACAGGATTATGTAAATATAAAATTATAAAATTTAAATTAATTTTAGAGGTAATTATTTATTAGTCCCTGGTACAATTTGGTACTATTTCTCACCCAAAACACACACACCCAAAATACTATTACACTAAGCCCCTACACACCCCCCTCAAGGACCCCAAAGAAAAAAGCAAACAGTGCCAATGACCAATAGTTCATTATCTATTAATTTTAAGGTTTTATGAAAAAACTCTAATTGATAATTACATGCTAATTTAACCTCCAATTCTAGCTAGACCAAAGTTAAATGCTTTGAAACCAAAATTTTATTATTAGATAATGAACTATTGGCCCCAGATTTTTACTTTTTCCTTGGGGTCCGTGTGAGTGTAAAGTAAATAAGATTTTGGTGAGGTATTAAGTTATAAAATAAGATCAAATAAATGGCCATGACTAATAAATAATTACCTCTTTTATTATTTCGTCTTATGCAAACTAATTAATGGAGGGATTCATGGGACAATTGGACAGGAGAAAATTATTAATAAGGAGGGCAAATGAGACTTTTTTAGAAATGTTTTTCAATTTCCCATAAATATTGGTACTATATCATCATATCCGTTGGGCCCGTTGGAGGGTAAATTCCATGTTTTATGGGTTTTAAGTTTTTTTTCACTATAATTATGGGTATTCTTGTATTTTGAGCTTTACTTCGATTAGGATTTTACATTTCACTGTAAACAGTTGATTGTAATCGTCATGAAAGACATGATGATGTAGGACCAGAATCGAAATTGCTTGTTTTGGAGGTTAGTTTTCAAAAAGTCTTGATAGAGGCATATCTCTATCTCTCGTGTTCTAATTTTCTTTTAATTTTTTGGATTCAATTCTCTAGAGAATTACATGCCTTTTTTTCATTCAAGCATTATCGAGCAAACACCCCGTTGGTGTGTTTTACGAACAAGATAATTTTTTTTTCTTACTTCTGCCCTGCCGTCATCAATCCAAAGAATATGCAATAATAAATAACATTTATAAAAAAAAAATCATAGATAAATTCTAAGAAAACATTCATATGGCAGCTAGTGTTCTTCATTTTCATCTATAATTTGGAATATAATCCACTGCTCCACTTAAAGAACTTTCCACTGGGAAGTTGATCATGAGGCAGCAAGACAATGCTAACACCAAGCTTGGCTGCTTCATCAGCAGTATGGTTGCCAAGTCCACTGGTCATGGATGTTCTAGTGAATCCAGGGCAAAAACAGTTAACTTTCATGTTATCACTTTCATAACGTTTTGCTAAGATCTTGGAATAAGTATTGAGAGCAAGCTTAGACACTGAGTAGTCTGTCCATACTTCTGGCCACCCTTCTTCCTTCCATGTTCCTTTCTTCACACTTCCAATAAAGTTAGCAACCATCTTCTCTATCATATTTTCAGATAAGTTTTCTTCATCTGCTAACATCTCTCTCAACTTAGGGTTCTTCACCTTCTGATGTTAATAATAATAAATAAAAAAATTATTTAGTTTATCAAAGAATGAAGTCAAGAGTGAAGGAACATATACAATATGTTACAATATAATCAACCTGTTAATTGAAACACTTGCACTTATAATCATATAAACTTGATAATTTATAAGTATAGCATGTAGAATTACAACAATAACAACAACTAATTAAGTCTTAATCTGATACCAGATGGGGTCGGCTATATCAATTCTTTGTCTCTATGTTGCTTTGTCAATTCTATCACATTTTTTAACGGGGGCACCTGGGGTTTATACGACGCACGTGTTCAAACCATCTTAAACGTCATTCTCTTATTTTATTTTCAATTGATGCAACACACACTTTTTGTCGGGTATAGTATTTAGAATTATTAAAACCAAATCTGCATGTTATTCTTAAATAACAATACTACTTATAAACATAAACTTCCTAATCTCTTTATTTTTATTTTTTTTATGAGAAACCCTAATCCAAGAGACCAAGCTCTCCCTTTCAAATGGATGGCACCACCCCTAACCCCTAGAGTGGAAGACTTGTTAGGTGTGTCTTTGTATCCACATTCATTAATTCTACTCCCCTATAATAAATGCACTAGATATCATACACCCTCTTGAATATAGGTGAAGCTATACTACATATATAAATGGTGTCTTTCTTCTTTCTTTGAGGAACTCCATGTTCTTTTCTTCATTTTTAGTACATCTATATTTGGTATCCTTTTGATTAACAAGAGAGTGGCATCAATTAATAAACCCACATTATATTTTCAATTGAAGGCAAGATAATATACAATGCATTCCATTTCATTAACCATAAACTACTAAATTCAAAGCGATATATAAAATTATCGATAAAAAAATTACACACGTCACAAATCTTTGATGTATTAATTTCATAGGATATGTAAATCACTTACACTTAGAAGACCAAGTTGAGAGCTGATATTTAGTATTCGACTACTGTCGGTAGCAGATCGTCGGAAAAAAGGAAGGAGGGCTTCAATCAACAACTTTGGTCCATAGAAGTTGGTTTCAATCACTGTCTCAGCATGCTCTACAGAGTTGGTATTGATCTCATTGAATGAAACACCAGCATTGTTCACCTGTAAAAATAAACTCCATTCATACATAACACATTGCAAAATCTTAACTAATATTCCTAAGAAGAAGAATTAAGAAACTTACAAGAATATCTAATCCTCCGAACTTGTGAGAAATCCAGAAGGCGAAATCGGAGACTGATCTGAGATCAGAGATGTCTAATTGGCAATACTCGACATGAAGGTTTTCGGCTTTAAGAGAATCGACTGCTGCTTGTCCCTTGATAACATCTCTAGAGGTAAGAATTACTGTTAAGCCTAGTTGTGCAAGACGCTTGACGAAGGCAAAACCGATGCCTTTGTTTGCTCCGGTGACAACCGCCACCGTCTCCTTAGACCACCAATATTGCCTGCATGAATGAATTAATCCTCTTTAGTTTTCACTTGTTGAACAATGAAGAAGTAGTGTTATAATCCTACTTTGATGGATTATATTGATGTCAAAGAGTTTGAAGGTTACTTTGTCGGCAAGGGACAAAGCTTTGGACTTTGAGACTGCTCCATTTCCAAGTTTATTTGCCTAGTAAATGTGGCTTGCCGAAGAAGAAGAAGAAGAAGAAGAGTGAAGAGGTTATAAGAAGAGAAGAGTGAAAACACTAAGAAGGAGGAGGAGGAAGAGGAGGAATTGTTAAACAAAGACCAAGGAGAAGAAGAACAAGAACTAGTAATAAGAAGGAGAAGAGATGAGGTGGAGAGTAGCATATATATAGCAACATGAGGTATAGGAGGGTGACATACAAACAAAGAAGGTGTTGGAACTCCAAATGGAATATAAAATTCACAAGGCATGGGACTCATGCTGTTATGCCAATGTGCATGCTTCCATGAACATGCAATCATAAAAACAATTACATGTCAGTTTAGTTAGCGTCTTGCATTAACATATAACCCTAAGCTGGTGAAATTGGTTAGCATGATAAAATGTTAAAAGTTTTTTTATTCATTGTAGTTTTAAGGATGTAATATATGTTGAGTTGTGTGGAGTCTGATCATACTGGACATTCCAGCTCTTGGCAAAAAATTTCTATAAGTATTTTGGGTATTTCCACTATATTAGGTTTTGTATTTTTTTCCTTTATATTGTTCATCTTTATAAGTTTCAATTGATGAGAAAATAGTAAAATAGCACCGACGGCCGTGAACGTAGCCTTATGAGGTGAACCACGTAAAAATCTATGTGTTCATTCTTGCTTGTTTTTCTTTTTGTTCTTGCTTTTGTCTCTCACGATCTCTAAGAATCACGTCGGGTTCCTGTCAATATATGCATGTATTATTAAATGATAAATTGTGATTCATGATTAATAACTTATACTAATGTTTTGATATATATACACCATATGAACAAATGGGTTAGTTTTGTTTCATTCTTGAATGCAACGTGTTGAGTAAATATTGTTTTAATATGACCAAAGTTGAATGATAAGACAATTAAGGCAACAAAAAATGATATCCTGTGCACCAAACTCTTCATATTAAATGGCAAATTGGGTGTGGATCCAATCAAGTTCAATGTATGATGCCAAGTTGGATGTAGATCCAATCAAGATCTATATATATATATATATATATATATATATATATATATATATATATATTTAAGTACAAGACATTGGTGATAAACATGTGTATGTATATATAGTGTATAGAAATGGGAGTTTGGAGTATGAATGCTTGACCATATAACTTCTATTCAAGTCTTTGAAGTTGAATTAAGATCTTGCATCTTTGTTTTATATATGTTGACCATTGGCTAATCCAACACTATCTAAAACAATTAAATTGCACATCTTTTTTTTTTCTTTTTAAATGAAATGAAAAATAAAATTTTAGTCTTGGGGCTAAAATGGATACTTTTAATCTACTCTTAATTGTCCCTGGCATGATATCAATTATTTCTCCTAAACTATTATTATTGTTGTTGTTGTTTATTTATTTGAAAGATTAATACACCATGTTTTATTAATAAAATAATAAAGTTTATATAGTACATAAATGGAGCCTTGGGGGGCTCACCCCCATACTGTTAATACCCTTCCCTAGCCAGTGTTAGTTTTTAATCCGAGATCATGCCTTCGAAGTCATCTCCGGGTGGTGTGTCCAACTCGTCTTGGGTGAAAGGCAAGCTCTATTTACATACACTACATCACTATGAAAGCATTAGGAAACAATGTCCCATATGGTTTTCATAAAAAACGATGTTTATCATGATAAAAACACATTTGATTTATTTCTCTCCATATCCATATGATCCAGGAGATTATTATTATTTTTGAAAGATGTGAATATCTTTGATTTCTCTTTTTATCCATATGATTCAGGGGATTATTATTATTTTTGAAAGATGTGAATAAACAACAAATATATTAAGATAAAAAGAAGTAATAACACATAAACAACAAATTAAGAAACGTGTTGAAAGTAATTAAAAAAGGGTAATTAATGACAATCGTGCATGCCTACATGTACTCCCTACCATTACAGTGATACCTTCATCATAATCAACATAGTTTTGAAGTATCATTGGACCTTAAGCTAGCCATGATTAATTAATTAAAACCATCATAACACAAAAACAACTTGTGAAACATGTTTACTCTTAATCTTTTTTAAATCAAAATGACAGGATTTTGAAGAATATTCTTTACATACATATATATATACACACATACATTTTTCAAAAACTTCTTATGGCATGCGACACTCATTAAAGTTAGTTCACTTTGATTATTTTACATTGTCATGAAACATAACTTTAAACTTTACCAAATTCTATTGTTATTAGACTCCAAAAGTAAGGGGACCAATCTATCTTAACTAGGGTGTGATTATTTTTTATAGTGGATGTTGGATGGAGAACACTATTGTGATTACTTTGACCAAGGTGATCATATATACAATTTGATTATATTATATTGTTATTATTCGATAAATTGGCAGGGACTAGTGGGAATGACAATTAAGAAAAAAAAATCTAACAAAGATAAAGTCCGGTATTTGACGAAGATCTTAGAGAGGAATGAGTCTTCGATATAGGGGATAGGATCCATCTTCGTCCCGAAGAGTAACTAAGACCAATTCAGTCAGATTTTCATGTTCTTCGCGTGTGCCGGTTAAGGTTGACAGTGCCTCTGACCGCCCCTATCTCTAAAGGTGCTTATGTGACTGGTCTAGTTGACTTAACTGAGCTTTCCTGCTCGCTTTCTAACACCACTTACCTAAGCACTATCTGTTGGATATTTTCAATAGTTATGCTTTTTCCATGGTTTTATTGAGAATTAGAGTGAGAGATGAATTGGTGTTTGAGTTGAATATGAAAGGATATCCCTTTCATTATTATTGAAGGGTTACTAGTCCAAAAGTTGTTAATGCTAAAGTTTTTCACCAAAAGACACATGGAAGGATGCCTTCTTTCATGCTTGACTATTTGCTAAAGGATGTTCCCTTTGTTAGTGCGAATGCACATATGTTGGCATTACTTGACACCATGGTGATGTGGCACAAGCTGACGTGGCATGAGATTGACAAGTCAAAGACATGATGTCAAGACATGGTTGACAAAGACACAAGGTCTAAGCATTGAAGAGGTTCATATGTATGTGAGCACATTTATGTCTTTTGTCTATGAGCACATTTATATTATATCTTGAGTCATAATTAGTTGTGGGAGTTGTAACGGGTTTTATACCCAAGTCAGTTTTGTTGGTCCAGTCATGATCAGTCTTGTGTTGTAAGAATGTTGTAACTAGGAGATGCAACCAAAGATCAGTCTGGCAAACTTGAAGTATGACGTGGCCAAGACATGGAGTAACATGATCAAGTCAATATAGTCATGTTGGTGGCAAGTCAAGGATTCAAGACTTCAAGGGAAGCTGATTGGGTGCAGCTCAAGTTTGAAATAGATGCTGAAGAGTTTCAAGTTGGCTTGGAGAGTTCATTCTTGGAAGGAAGTATCTTCAAAGGCTGATATGAATCAAAGATTGAAGACTCCATGCAAGAAGATGATCATGTGGTTAGAGATTATATGCAGGCCATATATGGAGAAGATTGAAGATTGCATGCACATGCATGCATGTTGATTGAAGATTCCATGCAAGATTGCATGCATGCTGATTATGAGATTTCATGCAAATGGCTACATGATTGAGATTCAACATGCATAGAGAGTTGGCTGATTTGGAGCTGATTGGGAACTGATTGAGAACTTGATTTGGCAAGCTATATTGGTGATTGATGAGGTGCTGAATTGAAGCCAAATCAAGAGGTGATTAAAGACCATATTTGGTGTTGATTAAAAAGCAAATATGGTAGAGACGAATGGAGCATGATGGGCCAAGTTGTGACCAAACTTAGAAAGAGATTGGAGGAGCCAATTTAACAACTCAACCTTACATGATCGAGATGAAGGTTGATTGAAGAGCTCACGCCATGGTGGGGTGCGACCGTGATGGGCTGAGTACGCGACGGAGAGATGGATCGGCTAGTTGCGTGTCGGGATCAGGAGGATCTGACGTAGTAGACTCGGGACTCAACTAGGAGGGTTGGAGGTGCGTCGAAGTCGAAGAAGTGCGATGGATGTTGTAGCCTTGGTCAAGTTAAGTCGGTAGGGTCATGTTGCGGCTCGAGGTTACAACTAAAGTTACAGCGGCCCGAGTGGAAGGAGTCCAATTTTGCAAGTCGCAGAGAAACTAAAGGGTGGAAATTTGGTCTTTGTGATGGCGTAAAGGCAGGGAGACGTCTATATAAGACCAGGACTCTGAGGATTTGGGGAGCCGACTAGAGTAGTCCCTTGGAGAGGAGGGTGATAGTGGTCAATCAAGGAGTGGAGGTGCTTATGATAGATTGAGTGAGGAACTCTTGTACTCCTGTTTTCCCTACACCTTTAGTAGATTATCTTCTCCCGGCTTGGCCCCCCAAATGTAGGCTTGGTTAGCCGAACTGGGTTTCCAACTTGCTTGTCTCCTTTGTGTGTGGTTTGCTTTGCTTGTGTCTCTCCTCTTGATGTGTTTCTTTAGAGAGTGTGAGATTAATTGTGTGTTCAATTCATTGAGAGGTTGTAATTCTTAAAGCCACACAATCACTCTTGGTGGAACTAACAAGATTGCTACACCATAAGTTACAGCCAGCAGGAAGTTACAACAGAAGTTACAACACAAGATACAACATCTGACACGAACGGAACTTACATCTTTCATGTATGACAATTTGCCAAAGGGTGTTCTTTTTTCATGAAAGGATGTTACCAAGGAATGCAACCTTGTGATGAGATCATTGGGACTCTATATATAGACTAGTTCTAAAGAATACCAACCAATCAAATCTTCATACTCTACATTATCAAAGACAAATTCAAGAGTATTTCTGGGTTGAAACGAATAGTGCAAGTTCGCATTTAAACAACAATCAAAGGGCTTCATTGTATCCTGAAGGTGGTTCTCACACACCCGTTGTAATCGTGATTCCAATCAGAGGGGGAGAAATTCATCTAAAAGAAAGCGTTGTTATCTTCGTGCCTTGAAGCTTATTTGATTCATCTTCTTCTTCCCTCCATTATCTTCTACTTTATTTCAAACACTATCTAGCAGACGGTCAAGTATAGGGTTTCAGCTAGTGTTTACAACGGTGCCAAACTATATATATATAAAATCCGAAAAAACGCATCGAGATTAAAAATTCGACATGAATAAATTGGTCGGTTCAACCAATAGGTTTAATCTCAATTCAATTTTTTGGTTTTCAGTTTTGGTTGACCAAATAGATATGTGTTGTGCATGTGCTTTGAGGTTTGTCGTCGGGTTTTCAATAAGGTTGCACTATAGCAGGTTGCCGAGGTATCAAGCTTTGTACACCCATGTTTTCTTTATAGACCACTCCTGTATTTATAGGGTTACAATTTTAGTGTGGCTGTTGTGAGAGGATTGTATTGTAACCCAGGTTTTCTTTTTCAATAAAGATTGTAATTGACCTTTGTGTAAATTGCCGAAATTCTTTATTTATTTTCTACAATATGGTTAAAAATATTAAGTTATTTATTAAACAAAATCTCTCAATTGCTTATATTATACTATGAATATTTATATGGGTTTTACTCTTAATCTCTCGGCGGGGATGAGTTGTTGATGGTGTATAGAGAACACTATACTTTGATTATGGTGCCACAATTTGATCATACTGTGTTGTTACTATAGGGTACATTGGCAGGGACCGATGTGAATGATAATTGGATGGTGCCAAACTATCCAAAAATAATACCCCGAAAAAACTCACTGAGATTAAAAATTCTATTTAAATGAATTGGTCAATTGAACCAATCAGTTAGATTTCAATTCAAATTTGTATTTTTCAATTTTGTTTGATCCAACAAATATGATTGGAAATATTAAGTTTTCATTTTTCTATTTATCCAAAAATTATGGGTAAATGATAAGGGTGTCAGGGTATGAATGTCGGAGGCTACGTCAGAGCACGAGCGTCCGGCCCTCCTCTTAGTCCTCTAATATTTTCATTTTTTTTTGGTGTGAAAGCAAAGAAAAAAAAAATTAAAAAAAAATAAAAAATAATAAAAAATAATAAAAAAAACATACAACGGCCATTCAAGAAATTGGGCTGAATTAGGCCCATTTGGCCTTGAATGCAGGCGTTGGACAATTCCGTAATATAGCCCAGAATTAGGGGCTTATGAGGAATTATGTGCCATGGTGAAATGACCATAAGGGCCCAATTTTTCCTAGGAAAACGATCATGGCCGTCCGTTCTAAGATCAGTCTTTGCAACCGTTGATTCGATACTAGGGTTTCATTGAGAGTTGAACCAAGAACGCCTTCGAAAAACCCTCTTCTCTTCTCTTCTCTTCTCCCCATCGTTGCCAAGCTCGACGAGCGGAGCGCGATGGTAACAGCTCGTCTCTTGATTTCCTTTGTTATCTTGTTATCAAATTTGTTTGATTTGTGTTTCTAGGGTTTGGATCTTCGTTGCATGTTCTGTATTTCACGGTGTCGCATTTTTTTTTTTGTGATTTTTGGTGGTTTTTTATGACCTTGAAACTATATATGTTTTGTTGATCTATGTATTCTATTTGGATGTGTGTATTCGTCACTGATATGCTGTGAATTGTACTGTGGATTTTGGATGTCATTGTAAAGTTACACAATCGAAAGTCTAAAAGAGTGTGTTTAAAGAAATTAATGGGGTTTCGAGCAGGGTAAATTCTATAGATTGGTATTTAATCTGTTTTGCTTCATTTCGCTGTGATGGAGATTTACTGCATATGTAGTAAATGAACTATATTTGTGGATGAATATCTAATTTATATAAGTTGATTATTCAGTATACATGACAATATTATTGTCTTCTAGTTCCTAATGGAATCAACCAGCTATCTTGCTAAGCAGTAATCATGTCACTTGATCATGTTTTGTTTATAAGCATGTTTGTGGAATTGATTTTGTTTTGTGATGCTTCTTTTGGCATCACGACCTGCTGCCTTGCATGTTTGTGATCTTTTGTTATCTCATTGGCTACTTTGTTTGCTGTTTTTTGGTTTTGCTGATAGCTTTTAAGTTCTTTGGCTGCATTTCTCTCTCTCTCTCTCTTTTTTTTTCCTTCTGTTCACTCATTTTTCTTATTGTCCACTTTAATACTTGGTTTCTGATGGCATTTAAATGGTTTATATGATATCAAAGTCTTTTTTTTTTTCTACATGGTATTGTGCTTAATGATGGCACCATTCAATCCCCAGTCAAATGTCTCATAGTTTCCCTTTTCCTTGCATGATTAAAAAAAAAACCGGAAAAAAAGCTTCTTTCCAGTTTTCTTTTTAAATTTTTTTTTCTCTCTCTCGGTCATTATAATGTTTGTGGTGTACTTTGGAGCCAATCATATTTTGCTCTGCAGGTCTTTGTCAAAGCTCAGAAGTCAAAAGCTTACTTCAAGCGTTTTCAAGTGAAGTTCAAGAGAAGGAGACGTAATATTAATTTCTGTTTTATTGCTTTTTTTCGGGCTAGTTTTGTGTTTTTTTGTAAATTGTTAAATTTATATCTGTTTGGTTGCGCAGAGGGTAAAACTGATTACCGTGCAAGGATCCGGTTGATTAATCAGGACAAAAATAAATATAACACTCCCAAGTACCGCTTTGTTGTTCGATTTGTATCCAAAAATTAATATTTGATGAATATATCTTTTTCTTTATGTTTTTGGGTGATACTATGTGTGAATTCTTAACCTCTGATGCTACTAGACCAACAAGGATATTATTGCACAAATTGTTTCTGCAAGTATTGCAGGGGATATGATTGTAGCAGCAGCTTATGCCCATGAGCTACCTCGCTATGGTCTTGAAGTTGGCCTTACCAATTATGCTGCAGGTGATCATTCAATTTTTGACCTATATGGGTTTTCTCTGTTTCCTCATGCTAGTTACTTGGTTGGTAACTCCATATTCTTTTTTGAACATTAGCCTACTGCACTGGAGAAGGCTTCTATTGTACGCCCGTGTCTTGAAGACGCTTGAAATGGATGAGGAATATGAGGGAAATGTTGAGGTATAGAAGAGCATCCAATTTGTTTTTTTGTGTCAACTTATTCTGTCTTTTTTGCCAGATTACATGGGTATAAATTGCTTTTACAGGCCACTGGTGAAGATTTCTCTGTTGAGCCTGGTGAGACCAGAAGGCCTTTCCGAGCCCTACTTGATGTTGGCCTTTTGAGGACTACAACTGGGAATCGTGTCTTTGGTGCTCTTAAGGTGCTCCATTTTCTTACTTGCTTGATTTTGTTACATTTATCAAGTCATCGAGTTCTGGATCATAGTTTACACTCATTTGTGTGTGCCCTTGTAGGATATAAAAATTTAAACATAAATTATGAGTAGCGAATTGTTTCAAACATTTTTAGCACCATTAGGAATTCATGATTGGGAAAATAATTGATTTGTTCCTTTGTTTGGTACATTTAGACTGGTCTTGTGCCTATATACACTTGGTTTCATGTATATTCGTGAATGTTCATCTGCTGCTGTATAGGATGTTTTGTTTGTACTGATGGGTGTTGATCAGAGGGAATATTTTTTTGTTAATGGATGTTTTAGAGTGGAAGTTTAAACTTGCTTTTGTTCTTGGTGGTACTATAATTCATGTATTCTTCATGGAGTGTTTTGTTTCCATGAAAAGTACATTATAACGTTTTGTTCATATAGTCACTATATCTTTGTACCAACATTTTTTTCATGTACTTTTATATAAATTCCCCTTCTGAAATTTTCAATTAGTAGGTAATAACTGATTACTGTTTTTCTGATCTCAAACTGTGTAGGGTTCTCTCTTTTACCAGCTAGCATAAGCATGCAAACTGAAATTCAGAGCTATATACTATAACTTTTGCCTGCTAGTGTGAATAGTTTTATTACTGTGCTGGTGGAAATGTATATTATTGGTGCCTCACAGGTGTAAGATTTGCAACATGATGTATATAGTTTGCAACAAATTTAAATTTTGTACTTTCTTAATAGCCTGTTGCTATTTTGTCCAAATAGTTTTATTTATCAGAAATACGTTTAGCATAATAGGCATTGTGAAGTGCTTTCCTACTGTGTTTTGTGTTTACCCTTGTAAGGCTTTTCTAAGATCTATGAAATCCTTTCTCGGATTATTTTGATGTGCTAGTCTTCAAGCTGACTTGTATCAGAAACCTGTTCTAGTAATAATATGAGGAAGGCTGATTTGGATTTTGATGAGCCTGTATGAAGAAGCTTAATGTTATCCATCCTTGGGTTTTTTACTCTGGAAAACAAAATGAGCCATTAAATTTGTTTACTGGCATAGCCTGTACATCTGTTTCCATCTGAACCATCTTTTACCCCTTTTTTTTACATGGCAGGGAGCATTAGATGGTGGTCTTGATATTCCTCACAGTGATAAGAGGTTTGCTGGTTTTAAGAAGGATGAGAAGCAACTTGATGCAGAACTTCACCGGAAATACATTTTTGGTGGTCATGTTGCTGCATACATGAGGGTAAGATTTCATCCTTGTCCAAATGTGTTGTTGACACGCTTTTGCTTTATATGTTCTATTGTCACACACGTTGGATCATGTTTACTAGAGTGACATTACCAGTCCTTTCCTTTAAATCTTTCCTCTCCATTAGTTTTCAGATGAACTCTTGACAGAATACTATAACACAAATGACTGTAGATTTTGCAATTATTAGGCTTTTAAACATCCCACTGGACATGTAAAACATCTATTTAATGCTTTCTGCGCATTCCCTGTTTGA
Source organism: Dioscorea zingiberensis (assembly GCA_026586065.1). Lineage (NCBI taxonomy): Eukaryota > Viridiplantae > Streptophyta > Magnoliopsida > Dioscoreales > Dioscoreaceae > Dioscorea > Dioscorea zingiberensis. The sequence continues at coordinate 4,866,145 of CM048820.1, read as the reverse complement.
CATTCATTGTTAACTCTAATCTATTGTGTTGGTAATATTACTTCAACTTGACAGACCTTGATTGAGGATGAGCCAGAAAAGTACCAGACTCATTTCAGTGAGTATGTTAAGAGGGGTATTGAGGCTGACAACATCGAGGAACTCTACAAGAAGGTGCACGCCGCCATTCGAGCAGACCCAACCTTGGTGAAATCTACCAAGGAGCCGCCAAAGGAGCACAAGAGGTAAGCATCTCCATTCATGATTTGTACCAAATCGAGGAGTTTGATTCTTACAACAAATAAGAATTCCTCTTTAAATTCTTTATTGTCAAACTTTCTACTTAATGTGATTGATGTATGTTTCAGATACAACTTAAAGAAGCTGACATATGAGGAGAGAAAGGCTAAGCTTGTCGAACGATTGAATGCTCTCAATTCAACTGCTGATGACGATGAGGAAGATGACGACTAAGCTTGTGTTTAATGAGACTTAGAAAATATTACTTATGAATCTATGTTTTGTGATTTTGCTCCAGTTATGCTATAACAGATACTTTATTTCATGGTCTTGTGAGTTTATGTTGGATTTCATCTGCTCTTATCAGAATCCATTCCAAATTTTGCCCTAGGAGGTTAATGAGTTGGATCAAATTTTTCCTTGTTGATTACTTTAATGTTGCTTTATATTTCTTCAAATATGATCAGCCGTTTGATCACCTTAAACAAAATGATTTTATTTAGCATTACTATGGATTTTATTAATGTTTTTATCATACAACATATTTTATTTTTCAATTAGTTAAAGTGAGCGAATGGCCGTTGTTATGTTCAGTATTTTTGAAAATAATAATTATATACTAATAAATGTTTTTCATTTTATTAATGATTTTTTAAAAAGAAATGTTAGTTATCTAGAATAATTATAATTTGTATCAGTTAACTTCGATATAATCTTAACATTATATATTCATATTTACAGTTTTACATAGTAATAATTAGGTAATAAAGAAAATCTTGTTTTTTTTTTTTTTATAAATTTCCTTGGGTGTTCATTTGTTTAGATAATATATTTTAAAATTATTTATATATTTAGATAACATATAATATCAATATCACACATTATTGTTTACAAACAAACTTTCACATTTAAATGATATGATAAAATAAATAAGAACCTCATGATCAATTTCACAGCTACCATTCAAGCTTAACATTTATCTTTATAAATCTTTTGATGCTACATCCAAAATTGTTAAATATTTTTTTTTGTTTGAAATGCCCATAGGTATTTATATTAAATAAAATATTGGAGGAAATTGAAATAATTATGATAGTTATGGTAAAATTTAATATATGGCTTGAACTCCCCTCCCACTTCCCAACATGAAATATAGCACCTACTTCCCTCTCCAGCAAAATGCACAAGACTTTGAGGAGAATATTAAAACTTACAACAAAAGGCTTTCAATTCATATAATACGTTGCTCCGACCAAACTAGTTTGGTGGGGAGTAGGCAAAGACATACTATATATAACGCCCTCTTCTCTGTTTTTTATGTTTAGATGTAACAAGAGATGCATGTACACTTATGATCTCTTTGTATTTAAATATAGGGAAAATTATAAAAAAGAGATCTAGTATGGTTTTGCCATGACTTTTCAAATTGATCTCTGTGGTTTTAAAATTTAACAAAAAGCGTCTACGTGGTTTTCAGGTTTTTCACTTTGAGACTTCGTAATATTGTGCATTAAAATTAGGTCGTGTCCCGTTTGGCTCTTAGAGCATGTGTTTGAAGGATTTCCAACCGTATGGATGAGAAGATCATCGAAAAATAAATTTGAGCACGAATTTTCATACAATTTGGGAGCGTGTAGGATCTTCATCTTAACAGTTCTTTATTTTATAGGAATCAATCAAATTTAATTTCAACCGTTAAGTGGGAAGACCAAACAGCTTAACTAATTGTATGAAAATTAATGCTAGCTTATTTTTCGATGATCTTCCCATCCATACGATTGGAAATCCAAACGGGGACACGACCTTGAATGCACAATATTACAGGGTACTAAAGTGATAAACTGGCAAACCACAGGATATGTTTTTGTTAAATTTTAAACCACGAGGACCGAATTGAAAAAGTCGTAAACCACAGGGTATTTTTTTGTAATTTCCCTTTAAATAAATATGATTTATTTATTTCTAAATAAATAATATATATATATGATTTTATATAAAAGTTATCATATTTATTTATTATTATATATTTGCACATTTATATTAATAAGTTCAACATGATTTTATTATAAAAAAAATTTAAATATTATGATTTTTCAATAAATTTGATCAGTTTTAACTTAAACGATCCACCACTGCCAAGGTTTGACGGTGGAGATTTTTCAACGTGTCATGATTGAGAATTGAAATAACCGTAGTGCCCCTCTATAGGGTTTTGAATGGCCCTCGTAACCTTCTCCGTCGCTGCTCGGAGTTTCTCATCTTCCTCGATTTACCGACTTCGAGAACTTCTGGATTTTTGCAAGATTTTATCGAATTATTTCCTAATTTGAAGGATTGAGTAAGTGTTTGGTAATTTTCTCCTCCGAATTTCATGTATCTTCTTATCATGGATCTTTTTTTTGGTTCCGTTCCGGGGAATTAGTTGGTTTTTTATACCGATTCTCTTTATTTTCTTTTTTCCTTTTTGTTTTTTTTTGTTCAAATTCATCAATTTTAGGTATGGAGAGCTCTAATGGAGTTGTAACGGGCGCTGTTGCTGAAGTCGGATGGTACGTACTTGGGGGTAATCAAGAAACTATCGGTCCCTATTCGTTCTCTGAGTTGCAAGGTGAGCTCTAAGAATATCCATTTTGATTTGATTCTGAAGCAATGAGGAGAGAGATGAGAAAAGAAAAGAAAACAAGAAGAAAAAAGTTTTTTTTTTTATGGTTTAATGAAAGAACTAAGGTAGGATAATGTAGTAATAAAATTTTCTTTTTCTCTGGTTTTTATCAAGAAAAACGCATATTGATGAATAATGTATTGCCTTCAATTTTACAGAGCATTTCTTGAATGAATACATCTCTGAGAGCACCCTTCTTTGGGCTGAAGGGAGAAGTGAGTGGATGCCATTATCTTCGATCCCAGAGTTAAGCATGGTGATGTCTGTCCAGAGATCTGGCTCTTCTATTACAAGTAAAGATGTCATCTTGGACTAATGTTCGATTTTTGTGTTCATTGGTCTTAATTATACTGTTTCTTGCACGTAGATACAACTGATAAGGATGATGATTTCGCAAAATGGGAGAAGGAGGTGAAGGAAGCAGAGGCCGCAGCTGAGGCTTTGAAAAAGGGAACTGTAACCAGTGGCTCTGGCTCTGTTCAACAGGAAGAGAGTGTACTGGAGGAACCAGACACTGGTCTTGATGAGCGACCAGCGACCCCGCCTGATGGTGAAGAAGAATTTACTGATGATGATGGAACTACTTATAAATGGGATCGTGGACTTAGAGCATGGGTTCCCCAAGTATGTGTCTCAACCCAATACCTGGAAACGGTTGCTTTGGTGTTGTCTGATATTTTTCATTCACTTCTGCTCACTCCTTTCCTCATTGTTGAAATGCATGTTGCTCATGATCATCTTTGATTGCTGCATTGATTAGACTTCTGTCATTCCTTCTATGCTTTACATCCTAGAGTTTTTGGTCTCTGTTCTTCTTTTATTTACCTTTTTCTTCTATGCATGAAGCACTCCTATATACTATGTATGTTTTATATCATTTCCTTGAATATACTATGTATGAATACATAAATCTATGGTCTAAGCTATCCCATTTTTCATCAAGGATAATTTCAATGATAAAGGGGAAGGGTATGGACTTGAAGAGATGACCTTTCCACCTGAGGAAGAGGTATTTCCATCTCTGGGGGCTACAGAGGAAATTACAGTTGCAGAGCCCAAAGCTACTGTGGAGCAAGTGGAAACAAAATCCGGAGGAAAGAGGAAGTTATCTGATAAACTAACTGAAAAGAAGGTCTGCAGTTATTTTTGCCACTTTATTTTCTGTAGGCAGATGCATGCTTCTGATTTCTTGTTCTTTTTCCCATTTCTACTGGACCTTTGGTTTTTCTATGCCATTAATATTATAACATAGTCTAGGCAAGATAAAAATAAGTTGTCTAGGGTGTCAAGAGAGGTTATAAGCGTGTGGAGCTCCAAGAAATTTGGATCAATGTTTGTTTGGCCTACCTGTGTATTTTAACCATGAGAATAGCCTCTTGTTTATTTTCATGTAGCTGGGTGGTAGAGATGAAAGTGCTTGTGTTTGCCTTCTTGTTTATATAGGTATGCTTAGTCAGGAAAGATGCTAACAGTTGTGGTATGATGCTATAACAGGAAGCAAACAAACCTCCTGATAGTTGGTTTGATCTAAAGATTAATACACATGTCTACGTGTCAGGGTTGCCCGATGATGTTACTCAAGAGGAGGTAAGTGTAGATTGCTTCTCCCTGCTCTTCTGTTACAGTTCTTTTTAGGTTCCTCTTTCCACTAGAAACTTGCTCACTCTTGGATACAAAGACCTGGAAAACCCTGGATTTAGTTCCACCCCACTGTTTTTTATGCTTTAGCATGTACTATGATGTATATATCTTGATTTTGTATATATCTGCAGGTGGTGGAGGCATTTTCCAAGTGTGGCATTATAAAGGAGGTGATAAGTAACTCTTCACAAAAATTTCAGTTGTCAAGTTTGTGTTGATTTTACATCTGGTCATGGTAGATATCTGGCTTAATTTTTTGTCTGAACCATCAACATTACTAGCTCTATAACCAAATTTCATAGTCATGGGAATCCCTGATGACACTGCTTGTCAACCTTTTCATTATTATGAACTTGTTTTTTGTATTCTTGTTTGTCTTTATCCTGATTCATAAATTTTGACAGTTTAGTAGACTGTTGCCAGCAAAACAAAAAATAAAAAATAAAAATATGATGAATTTTTTGACTTAAATAGAGGTATTCTGAAACATAAGTTTCCTTTCATTTATTTATGGTAGATAACTTCAGTACGAGATTCCTTCAAAGTTCAAAACTGAGTATAGTGGTGCTATTTTAGAAATACTTTGACCACAAAAAGCAGTTGCTCTCTTTGAACTCATTTACTATCATTGGAGCCCCAATAGTTTTAGTTCCCTTGATTTATATGACTCTGGATGTCTGGAACTCCATTTCTTTCAAGATGACTTTGTAATACTCTAATGCTGGACTCTGAAATGTTATTATCATCTTCTACAGGATTCTGAAACCAGGAAGCCCCGGGTGAAGATCTATGTTGACAAGGAGACTGGTAGAACAAAGGGTGATGCACTTGTGACATATCTTAAGGTAAACTCTAGATATGATGTGATATTTATTGAATCCTTTGTTGCTGAAAGGAAATAAATTTTACCTTAATTTCAGGAACCCTCTGTTGCTCTGGCCGTGCAACTTTTAGATGGGACACCACTCCGACCTGGTGGGAAGACCCTCCTGTCTGTAAGCCAAGCTAAATTTGAGCAAAAGGGTAACAATTTTTGCTACTACATAGTTTCTGTATGCATGGAACCTTTGACTAATTCTTTTTCAATGTCTACCAAATACAGGAGAAAAGTTTGTAGCAAAACAACAGGATAAGAAAAAGAAAAAGAAACTTAAACGGGTCGAAGACAAAATTCTTGGATGGGGTATGTCCTGATTTTAGTTTCAATTTTCTAATCATACTTTACCAACTTGTACATGCAAAGATGCCTTGGTAAATATAACGTCCCTATGCAGTCATACTTCCTTTGTTTGTATTATTTTAAATTCATACATCTATAGATCCTATCACTGGCAAATGATTTCAAGTTCCTGCAGAAATTGTATGATATAATTTTATGTACGTATATGTTGCATGGAGGAGTTTGCTTTACTCTCCGAGTAATACATCCGTATGTTATATTTTACTGTGGTTTGTAAAAACAAATCTCTACTTATGATGATTCCCCACTCAAGGCTGGTCAGTAATCCAAAGACCTGTCGAAACATAATGCTAAAATGTTGGCTTGAAGCTCTGTTCATCTGACTTATGCTGCCTTGTTAATTGTTATTGCTGCTAAGGTACAATTTATCAGATGTTGAATGATTGTGGCTCCATCATTACAAACATGGTTGATTATCCTGCTTCATGGTATTTTCCTTAGTTTAGGTTGAATGTCATTTTAATTTTATTGTTAATGGTGTGGCTCATTTTCCATTACCGTGTAAGAACAGAACAACTTCCTTTCCTTCTCATCCTTCTTATTGTCCTTGTATTTCAATATTTTATGTTGCTATTCATTCAGTCTTATCAAACAATTTAAAGTATTTGTTTGTCTAACAATAATTGGTGTATGTGCCTAGGTGGCCACGATGATGCAAAACTGTCAATTCCGACAACCATCATCCTGCGGCATATGTTCACACCTGCTGAATTGAGGGTATTAATCCCTTATTTGCTAGGATAAGCATGTTGTTTGCCATAAACCTGTGATCATTTGTTGATGTCTAGGTATCTAAAATGCCAAATGAGTTGATCTGTCTTTTGCAGGCAGATGAGAGTCTTCTTCCAGAGTTGGAGGCCGATGTGAGAGAGGAATGTACTAAGCTCGGGCCGCTTGACTCCATTAAGGTATAAATTTTCCAAAAGTTTAATTGGTAGAGTTGCCAATTTTGCTTCTTAAACTTCATGGAACCTTTCATAAGCTGGGTTTTGATGGGTAAAATTACGCATGACATGGCTGTAATTTATTTGGATTATCATTGTTGCCTCAAGTTTGTATGTCATTTAACTTTCAGGGTTATCATGAAAAATACTATGGTGCTTGTCCCATCACCAATGCCTAAGCCCCACACCTTCATAAAATGATGTGTTGCTGATATGCAGTCAATGTTATAGCAAACAGCCATGCATTTGAGCAAAACATTCATTTAATCAGGTGCCTTGCATGCATCTACATAGGCACATGACATCTTATGAAGGTGTGGATTTGGGGGCATTGGAGAAGCTGGATGGTAGTTCTTGGCATATCATCACGCAAACCACTCACTACTATCTGCTGCTACTCTAGAATTTTTTCTGTCCCTTCTTTCATTTGCTGCTGTTTGTTGCTCTTCATTTTTGCTATACTGAAGACGAGTTTCACCCCTAGTGTATAGATTTTTGTTCTTATTGAGGTTGAAAGTTGTGCTCAATAGAGTGTATACTGAAGGCAGGGTAAAGCTTCTTTTGTGCAAAAAGTAGAGATCATTTTAGGATTCTTGAATGAGAACATGTATCATAAAATGATAAAAGGCTCTGCTCAGGATCTATTCATTGATTGATTGAATTATGCCTATTTAGAGAATCTATATTGGTTGAAGAAGATTTGATATTTTATATTAGTCGAAGTGCTTCCTGTAAGTTGCTTATGCTCATGGCTATCTGTACCACCTCTTTGCTTCAGTGCATCAGAAGGACCATTTACTTCATGGTTATTTATATATATATAAAAAAACTAATGTTATCTTGTACGATGAAACTTGTTCTTCTATTCTTTGGTCCTAATTCATTAGTCATCAATTCACTATTTGGATCTGCATGCAGATTTGTGAAAACCATCCACAAGGTGTTGTACTGGTGAAGTTTAAGGATCGTAAAGATGGCTTGAAGTGCATTGAACTAATGAATGGACGATGGTAAATTTTTTGTTCTAATTGATCTTTAAATATGGCATGGCTCTATTTAATGCTGTCCTGCCACAACATCATTATTTCACTCCTACCCACGAATGTCTACGCCCTAGACTTCAGCTGAATGAGTAAGCTATGCAATTACCCTTTTACAAATGATCATCAGATCATACAATCGAAGTTGTTGTTGTTGTTTTTTTTTTTTTTTTTTTTTTTTTTTTTTTTTAAATTGCATCCAAAATGCAAATGGATCTCAGGATCTTGATGTTCTTGTGAAGAAGTAGTAGTGTATTCCACAATAAGTTCTTACTTATTCTTCATATAAAACAAAATCCCTTGCTTATGATATGATAAAATTTATTGCCAAGAGTTTACCACTCAACAGCTCAATATCAATATGACTGAAGGGTTCATACTTTGTTTTAAAACGCGGTTCTCTTCATTTTGTAACTTTTTAGAAATCTTGTGAATCATCATTCTACCAGTAACTATATCATAGTTTGAATTTGTTCTGTTACAGCATGGTGCCATGCTGTATCTTATGAACAGGATCAATTTTTGTCACTGTCTTAACATGTGTTCCATCCCTCTGATTTTCTTCTTCCCGTGAGTACAGGTTTGGTGGCAGGCAGATCCATGCGAGCGAAGATGATGGCTCTATAAACCATGCTCAAATTCGTGACTATGACGCTGATGCTGCAAGGCTAGAGCAGTTTGGTGCTGAACTTGAAGCAGAGTGAGATCGACTAAAGCTAAACCCTAGATATGCTCTGCATAAAATTCTAACTGCATGATGCTTCATAGTGAGCATGGTTCTGCCTTTTCGGTTCTTCTGATGTGAGGTTGGATAAGTTATCATGGTCATTATTTTCAGGCAAATTTTGTCACCCAACATGTATTCCGGAAATTCTTGTACTTGTGTATTGACGTGTATATTATGCTGAATGGTATATAGTTTTCTCTTTTTGACTATGTTGAATGTTACAGTTTATATGAATTCGAGCTTAAGTTTTTGTGCTTTTCATGCATTTTACGGATTTATGAGGGTATATCTGTAACCGTGTATTTTTTGGGGGGCTATACATACAATTTTTTTAGGGGTGTATAGATAAAAGCAAATGTGGTTTGCGATTATATCTAATTGTCATGAGATTGAGGTACACTAGCAAAATCAGAGTTTAGATTTAATTCAATTAGAGCTTTCAACAGGAAAATTGTCATCATGTGATCTGGAGGTTATGGATTCGAGTCGTGAAAAAATCTCTTGTAAAAAAACTAGGTTAAGATTGTGTACAATAGATTTAAGTAATTTGACTTTTTCTCAAATTCTGCGCTTAGCGAGAGTTTTGTAGCACCGAGATGTATTTTTTAGAGCTTTCAATTGAGCTTGAGTTTGAGTTTTAATAATTAGAAGGGCATCAACTTCAAAGGTGAACCATGGTTAAGGATTTTTAAATTTGGACTTTACCCCAAATCTAGTGTTTAGTTGAAGATGATGAGTGGGTTTGGGTCTAGAATCTAGATAACTAGGAAACTAATTTTTTTTTACTTTTTTTTAGTTTGGATAATTTTGCTTATTAGCACAAGTATTTGTCTATTACCAATTTACCTGTATAAAAATAAAAAAAATGTAAAATCTTTATTCTGTTTCAACTGACCCTTGCTTTCATTTTTTTCAACATCATGTGAAAACACCCAATAAAAAAATTTAAAAAATACCAAAATTGTTCTTTTGGTTGAATATTTCAAATATTATTTTGTTGTGCAAATAAAAGAATTATACATATTTTAGTATCATTAAAATTAATCTTCATACAGGCCAATGTACCATCTGCACCATAAAGAACTATACCATAAACTCTTCAAATGTTTAAAAACTGATAATTAATCAGATGCATTTTAGAAAAAATTCATTGCAAGGAATTAATTGATGGCATGAATCTCACATCTTGTCATACATGTCAAACAAACTACAGAGCAAGCATCTCTCCAGGAGGGTAGTAAATCTCTTGAGACAATTAAGCCAACCTCCATTGTGTGCATAGAGGGAAAGCCATTCTTTTTTTTAACTCAATTTTACCATAAATCCATGCACTAGAAAATGGAGATCTATGGAAATATTGATTGAATCATCAGCTCTTTGAGGTTCCAAAGAATCTCGAGAGTGGCAATGGGCCATCACGTCCTTCACCATCACTGCTGCTCGAATGCTTTGTTCTTGACTTGTGCCTTCGTTCTTTCTTGGTTTTTTTAGATTTGGATCTGGACCGGGATGCCGACCTTGACCTCTTAGAGTCCCTTTCCTCATCGTCGCTGCTAGAACATTCAGAAGATGAACTAGATGAACTTGATTCAGATGATCTCCTTTTGTGCTGCATGGTTAATTCATCATTTAGAAATGGGAAGTATTAAGCAAAATATTCATTTGATGGAATGGGGAGAAATAAAAAACACCAAATGTGATCCAGATAAAATGTAATCCAGGGGCAAAGTTATGCACAAGTTTTCCTACTTCAATGGCCATAAAGCCTTACAAAGAACCAGTAGAGGCTATGTCTGATGCCAGAAGTGCAGTATTTCCTTACCAATAAACAAAAAAAAATCCAATACGTAAACAATGTTTTCTTGTTTAATATTACAAATGCTTTTTAAGTTTTTTAATCCCTAAACCTAGCTTTATTTCCTTTCAATTCTTCTTTGTCATGGCATTAGTATATTTTACAGAAACTCCACACTAGTTCCATCTTCCACTTAAACATTGCGAGCCACAAATCATAATACATATGGCTGTTGAAGGGGACCAGGACCAGAGAAGAATAAAGAAGCAAAGTGAATCTGACAAGAGAAGGATAGTGGAGAATGGATTGATTAATTAAAGTTCATCCTCAAAAAGGAACTATGTCCAGGGCAAGGGCTGTTGCAAGTTTTATTTATTGGTAAATATCAACAAGGAGGGTGTCAACCATGAGATAGGGACAACATAAGATACTGTTTGCAAAAAATGAACAAATAATAAATAAACCAACATATGAATGGAAGGCCAAGACTACTATGAAAACTGCAAGGTGGCCAGGTGCACATCCAATAGGTATCGAATCATAAAATAATGAAATTACATTGCATATAAAAAATTGTGTAAAAAAAAATGCATCAGTTTTAGAAGAAACCTTTCTCTTCCTGCTGCTCCTTTTCTTCAAATCTTTATCCTTTCTTTCTACATGGAGCATTTGTAGATTTAGATAAGCAACTCAAATTATTAAAACACAAAAACAGATAATAGAAAACATGTAACCTAAAAAGCCAAATTAAACATTGCCAAAGGCAAACAGGAAAAATCCTAGTAAAATCAGCTCATAATATTATAATTCCATGGAACAGAGCAATACATATTCAATGAAAATAAATAAATAAATAAATAAAATTCTACAGATACCTTTCTTGTGATCCAACTTGACGCCGGAATGGTTTCTTCCATGGGAAAGCTTTTTTGCCCTTTCAGCATCCAGCTGAGCCCTGTATTCTCTCATCATTCTATCTTTATCAGCTTCCAACTCACCTTTTTTCAATTCATCCTCCTAAACCAGCAATTAGGAACAAAATTGTCAGAAATCAGGAAGAATGAAAAAACGGAATATAAAACCACATCAAAGGAGACCAACAAATCCATACGAATTTGTCACAACTTGTACTTTAAGAGGTTAATATCTTGAATAAGTTATTTATATAAAAAAATAAACCATGTAGCATGGTTTTACTGATGCTAATCCCATATCATAAGCAAAAGCAAGGGAACATAAATAAATACTAAATTTCATTATGTAGATGTATGACATTTATCAAAACATGTCTCCACACTTGTATTTATAAATTGACCAATACCAAGACTAGACAGAAATACAACCAATTGAAAGAGCCTAAATTTCAGAGATGATCCTGTTTGGATGGGGGCAAGGCAGTTACATAGCCTGAAAAAGAATGAGCTAAATCTAGATAGAAAGAAACCATAACATTAAAATTCATTGGATCACCCAAAAAGTAAAAAAGAAAAATAAAATAAATGAAAACAGAAACTTGTTCCAGTGCTCAAAAGATAAGTACTCTCAATAGTGAAAATAAATTACCTTTTGCTTCTTCTTGTATTCTTCCCATGTTATTGTGTGAGATGTTTTCAGGCTGGCCAAACGAGCAGCATGCCACTCTGGTGAATGAAAAGAACCATCCGTCTGTGATGGCCCCGGTTAGTAAAAATCCAAGGAAAGGTATGCACACATGCAGAAGTGCTGCTAAATAAGAGGTTTCACGTGGAATAGTGATATTAGTAGAGTTTGTATAAGTAAGACTGAACTTTGAACCTTTGTCAATGAAACTTCAGAAACCCAAGGTCCTATTTTCTGATATAGTTACTTTCCTAGGTCAGTAAAACAAGGCAGATGCTGAAGTAAGATATTTAAAACCCAAATGAAGCTTGTTTTGGATTTCTCTTGACAAACAAATTGGGTGGATAACTCAAACAAAAATCAGTCAACCAGAGTTGAGTACCTTCTTGTAAGAGCTATCCAAGACTCACAATTTTTACAAATGAAATAACATTTTCTACAAAATTATGAGAAAAAAGGAATGTCTTTGATGTCAACTTATTTAACGGTTGTAGAGGTAGCATCATCAATGATTCTAACTGAAGCATATCACACCATGAAAGAATGTAGGATCAAAAAATCTCATGGAACTAACCTAGCATTGATCCAAAGTTGTTGTGCCGGCCTATCTTAGAAACAAACACTAGAGGTTCAATACTTGGAGAAAACATCATCTGGGATGGTAAAAAAGACTTCAAATGAAGGGGGAGGGATAACATAAAGCGGCATGGGTTTGTTTGCACTAACAATACCACTCGCAGGTAATCACTGGAGTATTTAGAGATAATACTTTTGAGTAAATCAACTTCAATAACTTACACACAGCTTTCACATTTAAAGGAGCATTCAAGTTTCAGTGATCACGTGCCAATGCTCAACAATATGGCTATGCGTTTAGGTCTAAGTCTCATTTACCAAAAACTTGTCTGCTTTCCTGTCACTTAGAATATAGGCCTTCTATTCAATGTCAATACAAAAGATTGCTATGGAAATGGTTGGCTAAGAGTTCTCTTTTTTCAATAGATAGACATTGCTTTCCCCAACTTACACCAACTATATAGAACAATATCATCCAATTCACACAAATACAAAATATTGATGCTGACAAAACTGTTGGAAGGCATCCAATACAACTAGAAAGCTTAGCTTATTAATAGCTATACTTAAAGAGCTCCTAAGTTTCAAGGACTGCATGCTGCTTTCATTTGTTTTAGAGAAACAATTGGCTAAGTCTGTGTGTTAAGCTCTCCACTAATTCCAAATTCACTTCTCATCTCTCAGTATCATCCATCATTTTATACAGGAGGGAAAATTACACAAATTGGAAAGTCAATTGTTTGTCCAGAGCTTCTCTAGAGCTTCAGCCTAGATTTTAAACGCCAAATATAATTTTTTCAAGAAAAAAACCAAATGAAAATCCAAAATCTTGATGTCAAGTGAAAATTACGAAAGCAAAATCCTCCCCCAAAAAAAAAATTCAATCTCAATAGCGAACAAATTGAAAACCTTCAACCCTAAAAAAGATAGATAACGATACAAAACAGTCTCAGAGTAAGACCAAATGACAACCAAAAACATGAGAAAGATCCCTAATCGATCATGTTCCAAACTTCCAACTACCAAGAAACAAATCCACACAAATTAATCCTGAAAACAAGGAGATAAACAAATATGGTATGAAAGGGGACGGACCATTCCATCTTCGACCTCATCCGGGCCGGCGGAGGTCGAGCCAAGCCTGGCCCTCTGCATGGCCTTGTAGGCTTGGTTCTTCCCCATCGGCGACGATGAAAGCACACCACCAAAGAGATCGAAGGGCGCGGAATTGGATTTCAGCGGAGAGAAAAAGTGAAAAAGGTGGGATTTTTAGGGTTTTGCGGCCCCCTTTCCTCTTGGCTTTCTCTTATTATGGCTGAAGACGAAGCAAGGAGAAGATATTGGACGGATTGAAGAGGGTGAACGGCAGCAGAGGGCCAACTAAAATATCCAATAATTTAGGGGGGGTTTCCGTTAAACCGAGAACGGATATAAGCTAAATTAAATTTTCAATAAGTTAGGGGTGTTTTTGTTAAACATAGAATTAGTAGTAAATGAAATTTTCAACATTTGGGAAGAAGACTGCTCGGAGAGAAACTAATTAGATCTTTCTCAAATAACATCGGAGAAGAAGATGTAGATCACGAAAGTAAAACTTTAGTTCTTTGCGGGGCTTTTTATAGATAGTACTCTCAGACGTGCTTTCCAGAGGGTAATTAATTGAAATCCAATGGCTTAAAGGGTTATCCTACCGAAGCACTCGCGGATAGGCCACACATGAACCACCACCCTTGGATGCTTCGGGATGATCTTATTGGGAGTTGCGCTTATAATCTTTTTTTGTTGGATTTCGTTATTACTTTCCAGATGAAGACGCTTCGAAAGTTAGAATGTTGCCTCTCTCGAAAGTCGTGGCCTATCGATCAAGGTTGATACGAAGTGCCAAACTTGTCAACGCAATAGTATCTTAAAAAGTAGCTCGTAGTCGGGTAGCCAAGAAATTCAATTAGATCATATCATACCATCATCCGACAACCATACTCTCTAGGCCAACCCAAGCGGAAGACTTGTGGACCTAGGCCTGTTTGGATTGGCTTATGATAAAAGTGTTTTTTTTTTTCTTTTTGTTTTCAATTTGATATGATTTTTGGAGAAAATACTTTTTAGAGTAAGTAAAGGGATTCCGTATATTTTATGTTTGGATATATTAATTTAGAAGTACCTTTATAGTTGGAAAATTTTAGTAATTGAATAATCATAATGGTGTTTTGGTAATTATATGATCCTAAAACCCTAAACCCTTGTCTTTCTTTGTTTTTAAAAGGGTGTTTTGATAATTGTATGATCCCAAAACAGCTTCTGAAAATGAGTTTTCTTTTTTCAGAAGCTTCAAACCACTAGCTTATAAAAAAAAAAAACATTTTTCACATTTTTTTTACAACTTATGCTTCTCTACAAACGGTTTTTTTTGTTCCCAAAAGTGTTTAACTTATAAAAAAATACTTATCGATTTCCTGGAAGCTGAGCCAAACGGGGTCCTAAAGAGTTGAGGGGCAAGTGTTATAGGGGAAAATATCAAAAACACATTATATGATCACAAACACCAAGATGAGAGACCAACTGTCATCATAACCACTTGGTCATTTGACGGTGGTGGATGGATTTCAGAAAATGCTGAAAGTTGGTAGCTAATTATCTCCAGCTAGTAGCCAATGGTCTCGAGGTTGGCAACTAACGGTTTTTGAGCTATAAAAGGAGGTCTTCGGCTCACGAAGAAGGTAACTTGGAACTTGGGTCTTGTACCTTGATTCCATTGAGATTGAGCGTTAATTTGACCATCACTCTCTCTCTCTCATTCTCTCCATTTTTCCCCATTTCTTTTTAAGTCCCTAAACTTGAGCGCCCAGGCTCCCCTGAGCACAAGTGCTCAGATTTCCTCTCTCTGCAGTTCCTTCTCCCGTTGGAGGTGTGATCCCTAGAAGTTGTAGATAAGGTGTTAATCTTGCGAAGCTAAAGGAGCAAACCAGAGAAGTCGTTGAGCACAACCAATCTTTCCCTCAAAATCTATTGAAGTACTGCAACTTTCTCCGACCTCTCCCACTCTCACCTGATAAGTTGGTCGTTCGGGAGCATCCTTATGTGATGAACTAGCATTTGTTGACTTCGAAAGGTGAGGTCCGCTTCAGTGCAAGCTCCGTCTTCGCAAGCGGTGGCCAACAGGCCCTTTGAAATGCATATCCTTTCCACCCGGTACTAGAGGAGAGGTCCTCGCTTATCCTCTGAGTCTCTCAACTTAAACTTTCAGTTTCACTGGAACAAGAACCTGACCTCAAGTCAACTATATAGAGGGCAATCTTAAGCTGAAACAATCCCGGAAACTACCGATGGACGAAACATTGAGCCAACCCGATCACTCTTCGAGGGGACAAAACAACAAAGAAAAAGGCTAGCGGGGAGGGCGGCGAAGCCAAAAGTTTGCAAGAGATCGGAGTATATATTTTATAGGTAGCGGGATTGAAAGCACGAGGTTCGACTTCTTACTTGAGTACGATCGTTTGGCCACAATTTCAGTGGTTGGCGGGGGTAAGTGCACGGTACTAAAGGGGCGGTTTTTCTTTTGGGGGTTCTGATCCTCATGAGGAGTAGGCTCTTTGCATCAATAAGAACTATTTTTTATTAAGGTCATGTTTGGATGTAAAATAATATATCATGCAATAATTTTTTTTTATTTAAAAAGTGAAAACAAATTCTATGGATTTTTTTCCTATGTAAGAATGCTTGAATATTGTAAAAATATTTAAAAAATTTATATAGACCTCAATAAAGTCTATAAATAAATATATGCCCCCATAAAAATCATATTTATATCTATGTAGCCCTACAAATACCAATATTTATATATATACATATTCTTATGGTTAATTATTAATAAATTTTTGTTAAAATAACTATTGATCCTCATATTTTTTAATTGTTTATACATAATTTATAGAACATATTGTAATTTGTAAATATTATTTTTTTTTTTTTGAAAGGGTGTAAATTAGTCATTTTATTAAAAAATTATTGGATAGGTACGTAATTATAGATTTTTGTAGAGGTATATATGCAAAATTTAATAATAATAATAATAATAATAATAATAATAATAATAATAATAATAATAATAATTGGATTAGACTAAAAGAGTGGTTAAAAACAAGTTTTTGATTTTAAACAAATAAAAAATATTTTTTTATGAAATTTAACTATTTCATAGGAGTTTTGTATTATAAATTTTTTTATAATATAACGGTGATAAATTTTTTTTATAAAATATTAAATTTTATAGTAACACTGACAAACACATTTCTCTTTATCATTGAAATTTTTATGGGACTGATATCAATAAACCACTTGCTCGTTGGTATTAATTTAATTTCACACTTATAGATGATGTGAGATATAAGGTCAAATAAACTCTAAATTAATTTTTAACTACCAATGACACGTGAGGTGGAGTAATATGTGATCCTCAAAGATCCTCCTCTATGCAAGATGAAGGTATAATGGGCGCATGAGTTTTCATGCAGTTAGGTTTCTTCTTTGAGAGGTCGCTTGTTGATTTTAATTAAAAAAAATTTACTTTTTTCGGAGTGTCTATCAAAATGGTCTCCAATGAGAGAAAAATTTGCATGGGGCCGACTCCATCTATCTTTAGGTGAGTCGGCCTCTATTTTGCTATTTAGAGAATGTTTTAAGTATTTTCAACCTCACGGATGGGAAGATCGTCGAAAAATAAGTTAGTATGTCTATTTTCATATAATTTGGTGGCCGTTTGATCTTCTTAGTTGAAATTTTGAACCGTTAAAATTTCTACTATTAAGTGAGAGGACCAAAAGGTCACTAAATTATATGAAAATATACATACTAGCTTATTTTTCGATGATCTTCCCATCCGTATGTTTAGAAATACTTAAAATATTTTCTAAATAATAAAATAAAAGCCGACTCACCTAAAAATAAATAAAACCGGCTCTATGTAAGTTTTTTCCCTCCAATGAACATATAATATAATATATAAATATTTATAATAATAAAAATAAATAAATAAAATTTTAAAAGGATAGTAGTACAAAACACGAATCTCGAGAAAGAGTGCTGGGGTCAAGCGTCGCGTGGGAAAAAGCCCGTGATCTTTGTCGTTTTCCAAAGTCATGGCTGCTGAGCTTTCGGCCCGTTTCCCTAGGAGACTGTTTAACAGTGGAAAAGGCCCAGCCCGTTTCACACTGCACGGCCCTATTATACCTTTTCTTTTACATATATGCCCCTGTAAAATCTTTTTATTACATCTTTATATATATATATATACATACATATTGCTGAAAATACAAATATGAGTGATTAGTACATTATTATGATTTTTTTAACTCATATATTCATTTATTTATTTATGTTAATACAATGATGGACTTTTCATATATATCCTTGGTTGAACTAACGAACGAGAAAAGATCTTCTTTAATTATATATATGTAATTTCTTCACATATCATGAGAATGAGAAAAAGGAAGAGAATATATATATATATATATATATATATATATATATATATATATAGAGGCTGATATCAGTCTACTGGCAAGTAATATTGTTTCATTTCCAGTGGTAGCCTCGGAACTCCTGGAGTTTTTTTTATAGATGGGAAGATCTGAAAAATAAGTTTACCGTAAATTTTAAATACAATTTAGGAACCGCTTATTCTCCCACTTTAATAAAATTCCTGGATTCAAATTCCTATAAGTTTTGATTTGTTAAGGTGAAGACCCTAAGCAAGTTACTAAATTATTTAAATTCGATAGGCATTAACTTATTTTTTGATGATCTTCCATCCACGGCCAATAAAATTTGCTCAAACGTGAAATTCTTAAAATTAACGAGCACGGGAATTTCTGATTTCTACCTACAATGGAATCAAAACCGTATATATATATGTATATATATTGTCATGTTGATACAGTGATCCCCGCTTTCATATAGATCCGTATTGGTCATGATCAATAGGTGTGATGAAATAATCCTCGCTTGAACTAATGAACATGAAAAAATCCTCCTTATTATATACGGTTTCTTCACATGTGACAGTTTTTTTTTGGAGATAGGTCACTTGAAATCTCTTTTTGTTAAAAACTAAACTTACAGAGACAGAGTGGCAGGTATTTTGACACTCAAATCAATGAGAAAATAAACATGAAAAAAAAGAAGATAGAAAAGAGTTTGGTAGATAGTACCAGACAAAAGAATCCAATCTCTTTGACAATGTATTTCTTCATTCTTTCTATAGCTCTAAGGGAAATTAGTATTGATTACGACTATTATTATATGATGGTACACAGTAATCTCGGTCGTTATTAGAATATTTGCTACTAACAGTAAACAACAAACTCGACAATCATACATTGCTATTATTATATGGCTGACGGAGTGGCTGGCCAATCCAACAAGGTAGAGCTGACCGTCAAGGCAGGAAGTAGCGAGCGGATATATTGTAGTCATGACCTCTCTATGTTGCATCCTTAAAAGAATATGTACCGATTATGTTTTTAATTATTAATGAAAGTAGTTTATTCACATTATAAAAAAAAAAAAAGAAAATCACACATCCACAGTATAATATACAGGGGATTTATGGGCTTGTGATCAACTTTGATCTAAAGATACTGCCACAAGTGAATTGAAGATTCTATTTAATATCAATTTATATATAAAGTGATAAATGAAATGAAGAAAGCTAAGACTGTGTACAATGATGTACATCAGAACAGTAAATGAATCCAATACTACTAGCAGAGATTTGAACGAGAGAAAGAGCTGGACTCAATCTTCATGTCCTTCAACATCAATCATCATACCATTTGAAACAAAAATTTCCACCCATGTGTTCTGAATCTCTTGACTTTCCATTACCCTTTCCAATTTTCCTCTGTTTTCTTTTTGTTGTTTTCCAAGTTTTTATTCTCATCAACATCAAATCCACCACCTTTTTTCACTACTCTCACTCTTTTCCCACATTTCAAAATAATATTATACTCTCCATCATCCTCTTCACCACCTTTCTTCTTCACTGAAGCTCTCATTGCCAGCCATGGAGCATGAGACTAGAAACTAGAAACTACAAGAATGCCTCCATTCAGAGCTCTCTCCCACCCCTTCTTCTTCCCACCAACCTCTCCTCCTCCTTCTTCTATATCTCCATCTCCAACCCAACCACCTTCCCCTGCTCCCTTCCCAAAATACCCCTCCACCACCACCAACACACTCCCCTTCTTCCCAACATACCCCTCCCCACCACCACCACCTCCCCCTTCCACACTCCCCACCTTCCCTGCAAACATCTCTTCCCTAACTCTCCCCAACTCTTCCCACTCTGCCCCTGCCCAAACACACAACTCCAACCTCATCCTTGCCATCGGTATTCCCATTCTAGCCGTCTTCATCCTCGTCTTCATCCTCACTCTCGTCCGCATCCAGCGCTACAACCACCGCCAACGTTGCCGGACCCGAAACGTCAACGTCCCCGACGACTCCCACTACGACAGCCACCGCCTCTTCCCGCCGAACACCGCGCCGTCCGACATCCCAAAGCTCGACACTTCGTCCCGGCCGACGAGCTCTGAGTTCATGTACGTGGGCACTGTGGTTGGCTCTCTCAGTGAAGCCGAACTAGCCTCACTCGCTCGCCCGGCGGCGAGGTCGCCGGAGCTTCGCCCTATCCCGCTGCTAACCCGCCAGTTCAAGCGCGCTGATGCTGCGTGCTCGTCGGAGGAGGAGTTCTACTCCCCTAAAGCTTCGCCGACCTCTCGGAGAACGTTCCAAGCTGCCGCCTTGAAGAGCTCTTCTTCAAGCTCGAGCTCTCCATCTCCATCGTCACCGACTACTTCTTCATTGCCGGTCAGTTCAAGCCTCTCCGCGTCCACTATTGAATCACTGAGCACGAAGAAGGGTTTTAATGGAGACGCAGAGAAGGGCATGGAGCAAAGGTCGAAGCTTTCTTGCTTCTCCGATGGAAACACAAATCCATTTTTGTTTGGTCCGCCGGAGAGCAAGCCGCCGCCACCTCCTCCGCCGCCGCTTGTGCCTCCGAGATATGACCGAGTTGAGGATGACCGACGGGTAAAGCTGAAAGCTTTGCACTGGGACAAGCTTCCGGCAATCTCCGGCCGGGCAATGGTGTGGGATCAGTTGAAGAAGTCAGGCTCATTCCAGTGAGAATTTCAATCCAACACTATATTTTTTTTTCAGTGTGTTTGAAAAGAGAAGAAAACAAAGAACATACAAGGATTTATAGAAGTTTGTTTCTTATGTTACTGAGTTCTTGGATGCATTGGTTGGCAGGCTGAATGAAGAGATGGTTGAGAGCTTGTTTGTATGCAATGTAACCAAGAACACGATGAAAGGAGGGCAACAGGCGAAAGCGGCAGTGCTTGATCCTAAGAAGTCTCAGAACATTGCCATTCTGCTGAAAGCTTTGAATGTGAGCAAAGAGGATGTCTGTGAAGCTCTTTTGGAAGGTGATATTGCTTTGTTATTGTTATCGATTTTCTCAAATTCATGTTTGTCTTGTTCAAGCATTGGTGCTTGCATGATTATATACATTCTTGTACTTGATTTGATTAATGTGATGTTGCACTTATATGTTAGCTTGGATTGTTTAGGAGACAATTTGTATATTTATCTACTTGTGGTTGTGTTTGAAATCAAACTCCATACAAATTCCTAAGGACTGGCATATGATTGTTCATCAATATTATTTCCTTTCTGTTTTGGTGGCTAGAGGTTTTATCACACTGTGGAGTTTCTAATTCAAAACTATATGAATCAATCACCATAAGATACTTTTGTCATAATGGAATTAGTTCAATAATATCCCGGAGAAAGAGTGATACTGCTTCCACTACTGCTACATGGTTTTGCTTTCTTCGTCTGCATGCATTCCCTTAACATTTGCTCCCGCCTGCTGTTTTGTTATTTCACATGTTTATGACTAGCAGGCGATGCAGATAGCTTGGGCAATGAACTTCTAGAAACACTATACAAAATGGCTCCAAATAAGGAAGAAGAGCTTAAACTGAAAGAATGTGGGAATGATTCATCATGCAAACTAGGCCTGGCAGAAACATTTCTCAAAGCAATCCTTGGCATACCGTTTGCATTTAAGAGAGTCGATGCCATGCTTTACATAGCTAATTTCAATTCTGAGGCCAATCACCTGAAACAATCCTTCCAAACTCTTGAGGTAAGTCTTTTATAGCATTGTTTCTCATTGGTTCCTCTGTTTCACTGTGATGCTGTTGGTTATCTGTGTTGAAGTATCATTTTTCCCAACTAGTTCTATTTGATAGTAATTCAAACTATCAAAGTACAGAAATCTTTTTTCCAATTATATGGCTCTACTCGATCATTTCACAGGCAGCCTGCGAAGAGCTGAGGAAGAGCCGGTTATTCCTCAAACTTCTCGAAGCAGTTCTGAAGACCGGGAACCGCATGAACATAGGCACCAACCGTGGGGATGCTCATGCCTTCAAACTTGACACACTCCTCAAGCTAGTTGGCATCAAAGGCTCTGATGGCAAGACGACCCTCTTGCATTTTGTGGCTCAAGAAATTATAAAAGCTGAAGGCTACCGGCTTCTAGCAACTGGTAGAAATCAAGCCAATGTTTTACGAGATGATCCAGAATGCAAAAGGCTCGGCCTTCAAGTTGTCTTCCGTCTCGGGGAAGAGCTCAGCAATGTGAAGAAAGCAGCAGCCATGGACTCCGATGTTCTCAGCAGCTCTAGCACAAAGCTTGCTGCAGGAATACAGAAGATCAGAGATGTCCTCAGATTGAACATGTCGAGCGTCACGGAAAATGGCAAGCGATTCCATGAAGCTATGAATGAGTTCCTGAGAATGGCGGAAGGCGAGATCGTTATCATTCAAGCACAAGAGGGTGTCATGATGTCCCTGGTCAGGGAGTTAACAGAGTATTTCCATGGGGATTCAGCCAAGGAAGAAGCTCATCCATTTAGAATTTTCATGGTAGTCAGAGATTTCCTTTCGATTTTTGGACAGGTCTGCAAGGAAGTTAGCCTGAAGGATGAGCCAGCCGTCATTGGATCACCATGGCATTCTCCGGTGACTGTTAGCATTGCGAGCCCTGTTTCGCCTGGAAGTTATGATTACAGTGAGACTTGCTTTTCAGTCTAAGTTCCGAAGAAAGCAGAGGAAAACCTTTTTGTGGATGCAAATCCTTTTTGTGAATGCAAACTTTCCTAGAAATGGAGGACCTGAGGAAGTTGCATGTATATGTTTATTAGGTTTGAAGTAGGGTGGTGTCTTAAGAATGAAACGTACCACTGTTGCTTGAAGCTCAATTTTAAAAATTACTAGGGCACACACAAATGCTGCTATAACATCAATTTATTACCCATTTTAAAAATGATTTCAATTGTATAAATACATAATAGAGGCATGAATTGGTTGCATGATAACATTTGGGAAGAGCTTTGAAAGTGAGTGTTAAAAGACAACATAGAAACAAAAAGAA